>CM076581.1:134050490-134190968 GCA_034641835.2 Pinus albicaulis
TGGTGCCAACAATAAATGACGTATGAACCATCACCATGCTAATAGCCATAAATAAGCAGATGCACAACAGACGAAAATCATTTGGGTATATGAACAGTTTGTGGATTATCATTCGCTGTTAGTTTGGAGGGTTAGCTCAATTGGTCGAGTCCTCATCATTAGAGCACCTTTGCTATTGAGAGGTCATGGATTCAAGTCTCTCGACACCCTCAGGGTCATCCTCCGTATTTGGGCCAGCAAGAAGTGATCACTTCAGGTGGATCTGCCTGGTACAAATATTCCGTGGACGTAACGGTCACTGATTTCTGGGAACCATGAGCCACATAGATATAACAGAAAACAAAATAAGATTCGCTGTTGCAATTTAAATTTATCATGCTCATAATGGTTTTACACAAACCATTAACAGAGAAAAATACAATGACATTGAAAGTATGTGAATCATACGTAATAATGTTGGGCATGTGACAAAAGGTAATACACTTTGGGAAATCCAAGGGAAAGTAGAGGAGATGAAATTAAAGTCTTTCCATTCACTTCTCTCGCTTTCAGGTTAGGTTTGAAATAGTCTCAAATCTATATCTTATAGCTTTTTTAAATTGGTTTGTTAATATGCAAATGTTGTTGTGCTGAAGCAGTGGATTAGGCCCAAAAAAAAAAATCGAAATCTGGCTGCTAGAATTGTTGGAAGAAACATCTTAGTGTCTTGAAAATAAGAAATAAATTGCATGGGTTATAATAGCTTTTTGGGCTCAAGTTGTTGGGAAGTTTGAAGCACAAAATAGGCTGTTTTTGTGACCTTGAATGTGTGACAGAGGATCACAAACTATTATGATTTTAAGGATAACAGAATTGGTTATAAGCACCTGCAACATAGTCCAAGTCTAGAGTTATTTCCTTGTGCTGAAATACTGTTGCATTTCCATTAGTTAGTGTAATCCTAGAATATGCTACCAGAAACCAGAACAACCTTTATATTACCATAGCTATTGAAGCATTTTATTACGTAAAATAGAGTTGTTAGCAGATCTTGAACATTTACTGGTACAACACCATCCCAGAATATGTATTTTTATTTAACCTTATTTTTATTGTGGGAAGTTTATGATTATTCCTAGCTATGGGAGTCCTGAATTTCTATTTCTGACTGTTGTCGACTTTTGGACAGATGGTGAAGACCCATCAAGCTTTTCTGGGAAAATTATAGAGTGTTCTTGGAATGGAGATGAAGGCACTTGGCAGTATATGCGTATCAGGGCAGATAAGGCTGCTCCAAATGGATGGCATACATATTTAAAGGTTCATCTTTAAAGGCAGATCATTCTCAACATTCCGTCCAATTCCATTAGCTAAATGCTTCGTACTTAAATTAAAACTGGTTTTGCAGGTGATGAGAAGCATAGAAGACAACATCAATCAAGACATTATATTAGAGGAAATTGCAGATATTATACATCTGCCAATGTATGCTGATCGAATAAAACAAGAAACGGCACGCATAAAGCATGATTTACAACGCAGGAGATGATTGTGGATTACACCAAAAGTCTGGTCACTGACTAGGTAAAACCTTTTAGAAATTAGTGTAGAGGACATGGTAAATCTATATTGGATTTATAATAGGTTGTCATTTCTTGGTTTGCATGATTTAATTACTCACCAATCTGGAGACTATTTTCAGGTATCGGAAGTCTGGACTTAAATGCTCTAAAACTTCACCACAACTTTCGTTTAGCTTCTATCTTATATAGAATGTTGGTGCCAATCTGCTTGCTTAAGTTCTTCGGATCTTTTGAAATGGAGGGCTATGCTAGTTTTCAAGGAATCAAAATATTTCCTCTTTTCCCGCTCTTTGTAGACATCGGGTTTTCTCCCAGATCAACAACACTTTTTGTTTGGCTGTTCATAAAGCGATTGTAACTTAAGCAGCTGCTTGAAAAGCATCATATTGTAGATTCTTCACCAGTTGGTGGCTCATGTAAGAAGAAAATAGGATAGGATCATATCATATATTCATGGCCATTTTCTGGCCAGTGTAAGAGCTTTGAAGAAAATGGGATTCGATTTGTCCTGAAATCCAATCATGTCTTCAAATTGTCATTGTCATCTCAAATTAGAGCCCATCGGACTATGTCACAATCAGTCCAATGTAGATGAGCTTGGGTGACTATGGGGAATGTATGACTACCCTTGAAATGGAGACTATGGGATTATGCATGGACAAATATTATATACATGAGCTACTTTTCCTTGTCAGCTGTGATGCCATTGATCTTCAAAGTGGGGGATGTTTAACAGGTTCTTCATTTGAAGCATGGTTGAATGATTTTAGTAGGATGCTATTTCGAATGGAATCATAGTGTAAACATTGAATCAACTAGAATGTTGTATTTTATTAAACAGAGAAAATTTTAATCCTTGAATTTCATTTGAAGGGAAAAATAATTGGACTGACCAGAATATTGCCCTTGGGAGACCATTCAAGTCCACACATTATTGCTATTGTGCAAGTTTCGTATAAATTTTCTTTACATGTGAAAAAGAGGTCACTCATGGATTGCCTTCTATTGTCATTATATTGTGTTGTTGATATAACTGAAAGAAGAGCATTTCCATAACACATTGTTGGATGGTATTGGGTAGGCTGAAGCAGTGTTGTGCTAGTGATTGGTCATCTGGTGGGATTTATTGAATATTATTCTATAACTTGTGACGATTTTGTAGGTATTAGATTGTCACTTATCTGTGATACACAGTTCTAAGCTAGGGGATGTGGTCTGGTATGGTTTGTATGGTTCTGTGATCTATGTCAGGTGGTATGTGTTTATCAACAATTGGCCTATTTAGCTGTTTGGACTCTCTATATGTTAATAAAATGGTTGAATTCAAAGGAAATTTTGTTGTGGTATTGTCACTATTCAACTATGTTCATGGGATGATGCTCAACTAGGCAACTCAACTGTAGATGTTGTGCTATTCGGCTTGGCTCATTAGCTTAGCTTTGGATACTCAAGCTCAGCTACCGTGGTATCGTTTATCCTTCCCTGCTCCTTCCTACTGAAATTGAAATCCTTGTGAAATCTGCAATCGATCATTACTGGACCTCAAGGTATTTTCCTCATGTTCACTGTGACCCCCTAAGGGCAGGAAGATACATCACTGACTTGGGGCGGTGGCCCAACAAAGCTAATTGATTCATTTAAACTAGCAACATAATACCCATTAGCATACCTAGTTGCATATCCAGTGAGAGATTGAGAACCAACAACATCTAAGCCAGTATCCAATTTCCTCCTTCAGTCCCGCACTATGCTCCCCTGACTCGGGGGCATTAAATCATTCTTTATGTATGTATGTAGACTGTTGACTGTCGTGATTGTTGTAGAAATGTAGTAGTAGACCAACATTGTTTCTAGGGTGTTTTTGTTTGTGGGGGCGTTTATGGTTGCTCAATGTGTTCTAGTTGCACCATTTTTTTTTTCAAAATTACATATATATGCCCAATAAATATTGACAATAAGTCAAATTAGTGGGAGAGTATATATAATGGAACTCAAAATAATAAAGAAAAAATAAAATCAGAATAATCTATTGTTTTTAAAGATTTGACATCTTTTGCCTACGAGGAATCTTTGCAATCTTTTCCTAATCACTGTAGACGTACCTTGTCCCACTACATTGTACCAAACATGAACAAAGATTGACTCATCATAAAAAACAAACCTGCAATGGATTTGCAATGGATTTTCTAATGGAGTTTCTAGAGGGTCTATAGAGTAGAGATGCTTGGGAATTGCTACATCCCAATGAAAAAAAACTGAACCAAAATAAGTGCAATTCTCAAACAACAATGCTTAACTCTGAATCCATCCCTAGAGAAGCAGAAGAGATACTTCACTGCCACGAAAGGTTGGAAAGCCAACGATTTCTATCCAAAGCTAACCCTAAATGCTTCCTAGACATCAATGTCATCTTTGTGAATTTCAAACCCATGCCTTGGCAAACACGTTGAGACCATAAAAATTTCATTCTTTGCTAATCTAGTCTTGGTGTGGATCCCCTAAAGACAACAAGCCATACAAAAGCCCATAGCTTTTAGGAAGCTAGATAAACTAAACCTCGTGAGGTTGATGATGAATCCACTTGTCCTTCAAATATGGGCATTGAGAATAACTATCTTATGTTGATGCAATAAGGATATATCCTTGGGGAATCGTATTGTTGTAGAGGGTGACCTAAGCTCCATTCACAATCCCTTGAAAATGGTCTCGTCATTGTAATTTTTATTTTGAAGATGTCCTCCTTAGGGATTGAGCTGAACAAGTTCCGTGAGATATGTTCTATGTGGGGGAGTTAAACCAAAAAGGAAGAAATAAAAAAAAAAACCTAAAAAAAGTTGGCCAAGAAAATCTAATTAATAAAATGCACCATCAAGTCCCATGGATCTTGTCGAAAGATAATGTATTTCTTAATCAATGAGCATGGAAACATGGCATCTCTACAACAAAACAACCTTGCAACATCCAACTCCAAATCAAGGAACTTGTCAAACCTCAACTTGTTCTCCTATTCTTTGTCTTCCACTTTAATCAACTTGCCACCATCTTTAATGTTGCTGAAATAGTCCTACGAATAAGTGAATTAGAGACCTAGAAGGATGGGAAAAGAAATAATGTCACAAAGTAGAAATCTTCAACCACTTCACCAAGAGGATGTGTTGTCAACTATTGATGACAAAATAAACTTGCGAACGAATGATCACTCAACACTGTAAACTACCAAACGGGAACTGTAAACTCCAAACGAGAGCTTTAGCAACACTCCTCCCCCCCCCTCAATGTAAAGTGTTTACGCTGGGTTGGAATAATTTTTTTTTTTTCAACATTTTTAAAAATTGAAGTAAAAACCAATTTATTTTGTGCAAAAATGAAAATGTTGATGCTAGAATAACGTTTTGTTTTGTTTTGTTTTGTTTTTAATTATTATTAAAATATCATGACTGAAAAATCCTAAAATTCCAACAATTTTAAGCCATAACATTAAAGATAAATTATCGTGTCTCTAAAAACCCTTAATTGTGTACAAAAGTATAACAATTTTAAAATTTTAGCCTAAGACAACTTGACACATTGCAACAAAAAAGTAAATATCAACAATCAAATTGACACGCAGTGTAGGCGAACTCAATATATTGTAATGAAAATTTAAAGACCAACCATGAAATTGACACATTGTGGGGGTGAATTCTATCCATTATAACAAAAAATTTATAATCAAATACCAAATTGACACATAATGAGATCGGGTTGCTAGGACAATATATATATATATATATATATATATATATATATATATAAACCTCTTTTTCTTTGGTTTGGTTTTTTAAATATATATAATTTAAAAACATAATTTAAAAAAAAAAAAACTAATTTAATAAAAATAAATAAATAATACATTAAAAGAAAATTAAAAATATTAAAAATATTAAAAAAAATGAATTGAAAAAACATTAAAATAAAAACAAATAAAATAGAACATTAAAATAAAAATAAAAGTAGTCTAGTGGAGGAATTGCCCAGATGCTAAGAAAATTTAGGAGTTGTCTTTAGTGCGACTTTTTGAAGTTTCAGGTGCCGGAATCCGGTGAAAATTTTTGAGGTAAAATCTTGGTTTTTGTTATTCAAACTGGTTTTTTGACTCTATATATGGATTAGCCTCAAAAACCTCTAGGGCACTTTGATTGTGCAAAGTTAGCAATCAAACCTCTCTTTTCAATAAATTACTGCCGGAATTTAGAGAAATTACACCGTAAAAAGTCACCGTAAAAGCCTTCAAAAAGTCGCTCTAAAGACTACTCGGAAAATTTATGTCTCTGTCTATAGGCAATTTATCTCTCCTTTTACAAGCAATTTTTGTGCCCCTTCGCCATTAATTCTCCATATTCACTAACAATCTTCGATTTTACTCAGATCCTCCGTCATATCTAGTCGCTCCGACAATGTATCCGAGTTAATGGAGGGAGGGAGTGGGTGGAGGTTGTTCGAATTCAAATTCATTGAAACCGCATAGACCTCCAACCTCGCTCAACCTTCATTGAAACCGCACGCAGACCTCCGACTAGGTACTGTGGCAAATCTGGTGCACAAAGGGATTACAAACAAGTCCAGTGTGACACTGACAAATCCAGTGCACAGAGAAATCACAGGCAATCACGTGTGGACAGAGGAATCACAACCAATCTCGTCCAGCATCGATCGAGCTTGGTGAGTTGCAATCCAATCCCTGAAATTATGGAATGAAATCGAATTTAATTGCCAATCTCTGATTTTGAGATGGAACATTTGCTGCAGACGTAAACCCCGCCTGTACAACCTTCTAATTTGACTGTAAATTAAGACATTGTTATGAGTGGTCTAGCATACAACATGCAAGTCAAGTGTTAACTGTAGATTCAACCCATCAGAATGAAATATAAAACAGATGTTTATTCACTTCTGCAATGGCTAAAAAGATTTTATTATGCATTATGGTTTTCTATTGATGGAATTTTCAATGGGAGTAGAATGTTTTGTTATCTCATTCTTAGGTTATCTATCGACTAGAAGTAATGGAATTTTGTCATTGGTGTCGTTTATTTTGATAAAGCTCAAAGCGTACAAGCAGATTTTAAGAAAGAAAAAGGTTGATTTCATGGTTTCGAGGAAAGAAGAACTAATCTTCCTTGGGAAAAATAACCCCAAATTATTCTGGAAGGAGCTCCAATCGAAAAAGGTGCAAACTGAAAACAACATTACAACTTTTGAATGGTTAGATTATGCAAGACAACTTTATGAGCAGGATACCAAGGTTGACCCTCCTCCCTTGGTCAACACAGACACAAAACTCTTCATGGTGCAAGAGGTAGAGATGGGTATCAAGAAGTTGGGTGTTGGAAAAGCAAAAGATTTAGCTAAACTCCAAGCAGAGTATCTAAAGTGGGGTTAAAAAATTCTTTCACCTCACATTACAAAAATCTTCAACAACATCATACAGCAGGGGCTCCCCTCATATTGGACAACTAGTATGGCAATACCTCTTTATAAGAGTGGTGACGTCAATAATCCCTCTAATTATAGAACCATAATGATAAACCCCTTGTTCGCAAAGTTATTTGGAAGCATGTTAGAAAAGAGAATCAGCAAGTGGGCAGAAGAAATAAATAAACTTGCTAAAGGGAAAACGGGTTTTAGACCTAAACATTCCACAGTTGATCATTGTATAACTTTAAGGCACATCATTGAAAAAGTTTGGGAAAAAAAGGAAGAGGTTTTTTGTTGCTTTGTTGATTTCAGAAAAGCCTTTGACACGGTGCCTGGATAAGCTTTGGCACAGAATGGAGGAACTCGAGGTTCCTAGGCATTTGAGAGCAGCTGTGCATAGACTGTACGAAGAGGTGAAAATCAAAATTAGAACTTCAACAGGGATTTCTGAAAGTTTTAGAAGCGATATCGGGGTCAAGCAAGGTTGCCCTTTGTCTCCTACCCTCGTTGGTTTATATATTTACAAGCTTGAAGAGTGGTTAAATTCGCAAGGGGGTGACGGTTTCCATTTGAGCAAGTTCGATATAAGGCTTCTTCTGTACATAGATGACCTTATACTGATTGCTAAATCGGCTCTTGGTTTGCAAGAGCACTTACGTTCCCTTGAGTATTTCTGTAGAAAGGTGGGGATGCAAGTCAATATTAGCAAAACAAAAGTAGTGGTTTTCTCTAACAAAAGAAAGCATAACCAGCATAAGTTCTACTTCGAAGGCAACATTCTGGAAGAAGTTGTAGACTACAAATACCTCGGAATTGACTTCAACAGAAATTTAAATTGGGATGGTTGTAGAAAGAAAAGAACTTTGGGGGGTTGGAAAGCATTGTATGCTCTCCAAAACAGGTGTAGAGAGGCGGAACTGTGGGACTGGAAAACCACTCTAACTCTTTTTGGGCTTCTAGTGATTCCGGTGATTCTCTACGGTTGTGAGTTGTGGGCCAGCAGCACAATCGTCATGCAATGGAAACAAATTGAGAAAATTCAGAAGCGTTTGATTACAAATAAATTTAAAATTAAAAGTGCAGTTTCTTATGATATCTTGTTAAGTGAAACAGGGGTTGCTCCTATCGAAGCAATTGCTATGGTGTGAGTCATAAGATATTTGAAAAAAATTGAGCAAATGGAAGAGGGTAGATGGCCTAAGGCTGTGTTTAAAGACAGATTGTGCACAAGAAAGAAGACTTGGATGAGGCAAAATATCAAATGGTTTAGTAAATGGGGTATTTTCTTGGATGTGTCCCACAAACAGTAAAGAGATAAAAACTTTTGTTATGGATAAATTTCACAAATGTGCCTGGGAGAAAGAGTTAGGGAGAAAAATGAAGTATTACACTGAAGAGTTTAACCCCACCCATGATAATCAACAAAAAGCATACATAGGTGCCAATATTTCTTGCAGATCTAAAATTCGTATTGCTCAATTAAGGACTAATTCTCATCAACTCTGTTGTGAAACAGGGCGCTGGAAAAGGCCAAAAGAAATGTGGGAGGAAAGAGTATGTATTTTTTGCTCTTTTGGAAAAGTGGAAACAGAAAAACATTTCATTTTAGAGTGCGAGGCCTTCAAAGACAGTAGGGAAAATTATGCAGATATTCTGGCAGCTAGCCCCTGGGGTAATCTATTCAGCGAAGAGTTTATCGAGAAGCTGGGAGCATTTATTGTAAAACTCCACAGGAAAAGGGTTGATTACATGAGGCAGATAGAGAAGCAATCTGTCCCATAGGCTATTTGTAGCCTCGTGGACGTTAAAATTACTTTCTTTCTTTCTTTCTTATGTGAAATATTATATGGAAAGATTAATGAAGACTTTGTCAGTCGTTATTAATTTTTTTAAACCATATTTATGTGTTTGTTCTATACTCCTCGAGTTATAATTTTTTTAAACCATATTTATGTGTTTGATCTATACTCTTCGAGTTACACTGCAAAACTGAAATTAAAGGAGTAGTCGACAAAGATTCAACATCTCAAAAAGAAAGAAGACAACAAATTAAAAAAATTTGCCTATACATCACAAACCCAAGGTAATCGAAAAAAATCCAGTTAAGGATCCTTTCAAAGAATTTGTGAAGCACCAACTTCATTTAAGGTCTTGAAAGGAATTACTTGAGTGAGCATTGTGAGGATTAGTCATGAAAGATCGTATCTGAGAAAAGATTAGGTAAGATCTTGAGAGGTCTATGTTGGAAATACTAAGAGAGGGGTGAATCAATATTTCTTTTCAATTGTTAATTTTACCAGTGAGATCACTTATATTTAGAACACAAAATGAACAATGATGGATCATGGAATAAATACTTTTATCAATTTCTTCTTTACAATAAGTAAAGTACAATAATGATATAGGGCTCCAACCCTAGATGAAGACTCCAATCTTCCAGGCTCCACGCTGTATTGTGCCAAGCACCGAATTGGTCTTTCCAAGGCTCCAACCTTGTCAATTTGAGGCACCAGCCTCTAGGGCTCCAACCCTATCTTCCAAGGCACTGACCTTATATTTATGAGGCTCCAACCTCCTGCTTCAATTCAACAAGATATATTTGGTTATACTTCACGGTTTCCAATGTCTTCTTCAACGAGCCCTGACAATCTTCAGTTATTCCTTCACTTAGTCTTCATGTCACTTTATCAATGACAACCTTGAACTTTTCACATGAAGGTGTCTTTGTTGTCCTTCATGATATCCAATCAAAATGTCCAAGGTCACTTCATGATGGCTTCAGCGCACCATGGTCTCCACTAATGTCACCAAGGCAGCTTCTACAATTCCTCCAAATATCTTCAAGTATCCTTCAAGGTGTCTTCAATAGCTTCAAGATATTCTTCAACAGTCAAGTTTCTTCAACAACTATTCAAACTATGCTTCAAGAAGGTCTTCAATAAGTTTCCCCAAGAACTTTCCAAGTTGCTACAAAAGGTCTTCAAAATGCTCTTCAAACAAGTCTTCAACACTTCAAGAGTTCTTCAATATTGGTTCAACAAGAGTGCTTCAACAAGGTTCTTCAAATTCTAACACTCTTTGGTCTCCAATAGTACTTTTCAAGGCTACACAAACACTTCATCAAACACAAGCTTGTACATTGTCACCCTCAGGCAATTCTAACTTGATGGAAGGAAATTCTTATGCTTCAAATTCACTGTCAAGATCTTCTTCACTTGTACACGCTTCCAAGTTCACTATTCAATACTTTAGAATGCTCCAAGGTTGTCCTTCATCCAGAATTGATTCACTCCCTTTGCAAGGGTAAAGACTGCTTCAAGATGTTTACACAATGCTACTTTAAGGCTTCTTAAAAAAAAATTCTTTAATATATTTTCTCACCAAACTCCGAGGGATCTTCAACTGTGCTTTGAGATGATTCAATGGGGCCTTCAATCAATATTTCAAAGGTATATACAAAAGGTTTATAATGTCTTCAATAAGGACCTCACAAGGTTTGTTCTTATATAAGTCTTCTTCAATGTTTCTTCATACTTTAACCCAAACAATTTTGCAACACAGGTTTTATCTCCTTACAAGGATCACTGCCTACCAGCCTTAATGCTACAGCAGGTCCGAGCCTTAGATGAACAACAATATGAGCTCCAAAATGCTAGTTGTCCAAGCCTCTGTAATTGGTCTGTGGTAAGGTTTGAATTCCGGGCACCCAACAGGTCCAAAAACTGAGTTTTTTTTTTGCCACAGAGTGCTCCAACAGTAATGTTGTCCACAGATCTAAGTCACAGCAATCACCTTGCCCAAACAGAAATATAATTAGCTTGAATGATAGAAAAAAACAACCCAAATATATTCTTCTCGACTTCCTTGCTGTTCTGTCTTCTTCTGTGGCTTCTCTCTGAAATCTTCACCGAAAAATGATGGCAAAATGAAGTTTCTATCCTCATATTTATACACATTTTGCGTTTAAGGTGAAGAGACACGTTACTTGGTGAGAGGCCGACATGAGTAGGCTAGCACAGGTCGGTTCAAGGACAGATTATTTCCTTAAGTTAAAAAAAAATCGGCTCAATGACAAAATTATTTCCTTAACTTGAAAAAAATCATATGTTATGAATCTAATTCATAACTAAATTTATAAATATAGTTATTAATAGAATAAATAGAAATAAATGTAATTACTAGTTAATCAAATAGTAATTATGTAATTAGTGATTAAGTTAGCTGAAAAGGCATGTCTAAAAGACATGCCTGTTCATGAAAAGGTACTTGCATAGGTATAAAAGCAGGACCTCATTGTAATCATTAAAAGCATGTCATATATCAATAAAATATTTATTATTATAAATACCCCGTGTATTTTTATAATTAAAGCCTTTTGCTATTAAATCTACAAATCTGCAAGTCTTTTGCTACAGTAATCAATTCTAAGAATTCCGCTGCTACAGTGGTATCAGAGCCATCTTGAAGCCAAGTTAAGGACAAGTTGAAGCAATGGCACATAACAGTGTTGTACAAGCCTACGAACGTAGTTTACAAGCTCGAGCACATTATTTACCATATAATGTGCCATTACGTCAAGATCCCAAAAAAATTGAAATAATTAGAAAAATGCTAGAAAAGGTTGAGCACTTAGAGAAGTTATGTGCAAAATATTCTGCAGTAGACCATAATCAAAAAGATGAAAAATGCAGTAATAATAATAAAACAGCTAGTTTTGCTAAAGGGAAATCAAGTAAAATATCCATGGAAAAGTCAACTAAATATATCCCTCCACCAATGCGTAAAAAAAGTAAAAAGGTAGAGAATTGTTGGAAGTGTGGAGACAAATATTTCGCAGGACATATATGTGCCTTTTATACAAAAAATGAAATTGCCACGGTTCAAATAAAAAATGATGATGAAATAAGAACTCGTGAGAGTAACATGAATGAAAATCAAAATCAAAGTGGATATGTGTTAACTGAAGGTAAAGAAGCTCCTTGCAAAGATGACAAAATGTCTGGAAGCATTGATCGCACTACTCATGAGCCAAATTTTGATCAGAGGATTTATTTTGGTCCAAAATATATGGTTGCCTATCAGGCCGTTGCAGTTCCATTCACAAGTAACTTTACTTCACAGGTTGTGGCAAGGTTGCCATCACCATTGCCTCTACCAAATGATCTAAAAACCTCATCAATCCATTTAAAAGGTCAGAAGAGATATCCTTATGCAGCAGTAATTTCAGGAAAAACAGATGTGTCTCCCCAACTAGATGGAGTTCCATCTAAATCTACCTCCATTTCTGAGGTTGTCTCAAGGTTCTATCATGAGAGAAAGCCTGAAACAGTGCTTTGCGCTTCCACACCAGAATTAAAAACACCAGTTAGCGTTGATCTTAATGGCAAGGAAATGGACAAAGAAGATGATGACGCTGACATTATGGCTGCTTTGCAGGAAGTTGACGTAGAACATGAAGTAATGAAAAATGATGATATCCTAGGTGATGTAGTTCTTTCAACTAAGCAAACAGATATGCAGAAGATTTGTTGTATGGCGCTTGGAGTAGAGTCCCCTGGAAATTCTCATTTTTCAGGATCTCAACCATTTTCACTAGATGGAAACTTGTTCGATTGTATCGACCTGGAAGACATATTGGACACTGAGAACAATAACAGACTTGGATATAACACAGAGACTGGCTGGCCTTTCCACATGTATGATATTCAACCCCAAGCCCAAATAAGAATGCAAATGCGCCAACGTGTGGTCGTTGGAGATGAGTATTTTGTAGGTCAAAACACGTTATTACATTGGTCCGTGATACAGGACTACCCTTTTGAGATATTGGACGAGAGCCATCCGACTGATTACCTGAATTCAGTGGCACACTGGATTGCAAACGATATCAGATTACCGGGAGATTTGAAAATCCTGTGGAAAAGTTTTAATCTCCTTCGTCTCAATTGCCAGTATAGCGACACCAACAAAAGACTGTTTCATTCTATGCATGGATTTGTCATACTGATTGAAACTCTGAGCCCTTATTTCAATAAACAAGGACTGCAGGGCACATATGCTGACAGGCAACGCAAGGATACTGTGAACTTCTGTCGGGAGATACTTAAGCTTGCCGAGATTACAGACTTTAGTGAAGAGGACTGGACTTTTATTTTGGGAACGCATTCTTGCGCTGACAGCTTCGTTGGCATAATGCGTTCTGTTTTCTTTTCCGGCAGTACCATTCATTTGGGCGTCCAAGATGATTTTGTCGGCCGCTACAAGGAAGACATGCGTAGGATCGTGTGCATCATCCAAGTCATGTTTAACAATCCACAGTTAGATCACGTGACTGTTTTCTTTCGTGAATTAATCCGTTACATCTTGATTGATACAGCCAGCCCCAGTGTCGATCTCATCCGCTGTGCAGATATGACCTATGCGTATTGTAGTGAGGCATTTGATTGTTGGTATGCTGGCCGCGCACTGTGTAAAACATTGTTATCTCTGGTTTCCCGTTTCATGGATTTGTGCTATCCTCTTTTCCATTGCACCCTTCCGCCCAACAGCATCCATTTATCGTGCTTCCTCAAGCATCGTGCCTGGAAGGAACAGCATCAATTTATCGTGCTTCCTCAAGCATCGTGCCTGGAAGAAACGTTGCACTCTGGCGTCGGTTCTACGCTGCTCTCAGGCATTTGTTCGTACGGGCCCACTCAGATATATATATTTTTCTTGGTCCGTGCAACTAGTCATTGGCTTGGTTTATGGTTGTTATTATAAACTAAGTTGATTAAAATATATATATAATTGGTCCAAGCGAGAACAAGGTCATATATCAAAACGGATAATATGCTGGGATAATGCTGGCTGGCAAAGATATTACACAAATATAATTTAATGTACCGTTATATCAATCCAGCAAATGATTGCTTTCTTGCTTTATTATCATTTGTTACCTCAACTAATTAAATTACTATAATATATATACATATATATATATATACAGTTAAATTAAAAAAAAATTATTTATTATATATATATTACATACATATATAATGCCTGAGCTATGTACATGAACAAAGTGAAGAAAATTGTTGAGGTTAAGATATATATATGCCTCACAAATAATCCAAAGTTTAAAAAAAAAAAGGAAAGAAAATTATAAGGATGAGTTTTAAAAAAAAAAAAAAAAAAGGTACCAGTGATTGACATGCTTAGCAGATAATCCCAGGTGAAGCAAATTGTCGAAAGGTTAAGCTTTGAGGACAAAGCTTTTCGAAGAAGAAGGCAATGTTATGAATCTAATTCATAACTAAATTTATAAATATAGTTATTAATAGAATAAATAGAAATAAATGTAATTACTAGTTAATCAAATAGTAATTATGTAATTACTGATTAAGTTAGCTGAAAAGGCATGTCTAAAAGACATGCCTGTTCATGAAAAGGTACTTGCATAGGTATAACTTGCATAGGTATAAAAGCAGGACCTCATTGTAATCATTAAAAGCATGTCATATATCAATAAAATATTTATTATTATAAATACCCCGTGTATTTTTATAATTAAAAGCTAATTTCTGCTATCAAGTCTACAAGCATACAAGTCTGCTACTACAGTAATCAATTCTAAGAATTCCGCTGCTACATCATATCTCCCAAACTGCTTGGAGTTTTTGGCCAAGTAAGAGCTCGTTAGAAAGCTAAAATTATGCTCTAAAGGATGGTGAAGGTCTCACAAAGAAATTCTGCCTCTAAGATGGTGAAACATATTTTTCTTTATGACTGTCCTTAAATTTTATGCATAAAAAGTTTGGGACAACATGAGGAATGTTTGGGATAGCGTGGCTTCTTCATTCCTTGGTTTCTTCATTGTTATCAATGTTATCATAGGATAATAGAGTCATTATGTAGGAGTGCAGCATTCATATAGCATCGTATATCAACAATGTCATCATATGCTAGTGCAGTGATATGTCATAGTGCAACCTTCATTAATTTGTCAAAAACTCCAAAGCAGTCTTCCAATTATGTGAAAGTGTGGTCATTCTTCAAGAGTATGACATCATCACGTGTATGACTTCATAAATTATAGTTCTCCACTTCAAAGGCTTGTATATTGGCATCTATGGTCTAGATCACCAATCAAGGCACATGATTGACACTCGGCAACATTATAGTTAGTTCAAGGACTTGTTCGGGCAAGACTTCTTCATTAGTGGCTTGACATCTTCATTGATGGCATCGTTATCAACCAAGAGTTATCACATCATCTTCTAGAACTAGGCATCTCAAGAATATTGACATCTCGGTCAAAGTCATATTGACATCTTAGTCAATGTCATATTGACATCAATGACAACCTTGATTAACAATCTCCCCCTTTCTCTTCCAACATTCTCTCCCCCTTTGACATCAATGGCAAGCGGTGTGCCCAATTACTCCCCTTGTCAAGCTGCTTCTTTTCTTCATCAATAGTAATTCTTCATAGGAATGTTACTCCCCCTGTCATGGTGCTCTTCCTTTTGGCAATGTGGTCCATGATAGATTGCATTTCTTCATGTGATGAACCAACTCCCCCTGCCTACATAAACACCTCTAGCTCAAAGAATATTGCTTTCTTTGTGGTCTAATGGAAGACATCTCCAACAATGGTCCATCGAATGAGAAGGTATTATGTTCTTCAATGGAGTTCCTTCCGAGAGATGATCTATCGAAAGATGATTGTCCATGTATGACTCATCAAGGATTTCATAGGGCCCTTTCACGAATAGCTTCTGCAAAAAAGCTCAAGAATCACAGACTCCCCCTAAATGTATGCATGGTGTCGTTTTGACAGAGTTTCATTATCAATTACTTGGAATATCAAGGATGACTTCATCAAGTCAACAACATGTGTTGTTGGTTGGAGTGTTCAAGAGACTTCCGGATTCAACTTGTTTCCTTCTCCATACTTGTGTAACTTTCTTCTCTGGCATGGTTCTAGCTTGTGCAGTGGCCCAAGTCAAGTTACAATCACGTGCCATATGTCCAATGTTATGGCAATTGAAGCACTCTATCTTGTTCATGAATAAGAAATCATGACTTCTTCTTGCAAAATTGTTTTGAGGAGATTGACAGGGACCATTATATTTGTCTTTGTGATATGCCGTACAATCTTTTGCCATGTGCCCAAAGTTTGTACAAGAATAGCAATATCTAAGAAATATACTTTGGTACCTGGGAGATGAAGAGTTCCTTGAAGTACTCTTGAATTCTTTTTGCCTTGGGATTCTTTGATGATATTCATTGCCTTTTGTATTCTTGACACCAGATGCAAGTTTCCTTAGAGTAGAATTTCTTCCGTTGTTGTCTTGATTCTTCTCCTTGCCTTTGTTGGAACTGGGAGCATCAACATTTCTTTCTAGGTTCCTCACATCTTTGTTGTTTGAAGCATTATCATTCTTGCTTGAGGATTCACCTGCATAGCCAAGACCTGATTTATCAAGGGGAGACCTTTGCTGACTTAGGATGTCATCTAGGGTTTGAGAGATTTTCAAGTTTTTATTCAGCAATTCAACTTCCTTTTCAAGAAAGACAATTTCTCCTTTCAACTTTTCACAATCTTCATCTTTCATAAGTAGTTGCTTCTTCATTTCTTCCATCATCCTTGCTGCTTCATGTGCTTCTATTTTAAGGGAGATGATATTTGATTTCATTATGAAGACTTCTTCATTCTAATTTGCTAGATTGCTCTCCATTTCTTCTTTTATTCTTGCAGCTTCACATGTTTTGGCCTTGAGAAGATTGATGTTTGATTTTAGTTTCAAGATTTCTTCATCCTTTTTGTCTAGTTGGCATATCATGGTGTTTCTCTCATTTTCTGCTTCATTAACTTGTCCTTCTATGAATGCCAAAGTTTCCATCACCTTCTCAGCTCCTTGTGCTTGTTTCCTTGCTTCTTCTAGTTGAGATCTAAGAGAGGAGACCTCTTCCTTGTATTGACCAATCTCTACTTCAATATTTTTCAAGCTCTTAAGTCTTTGTTCAAGGTGGCTTGACAAAGTTTCTTCCTTTTTCTTTGCGTTATCCAATTGATTTTTCATAGATATGACTTCTTCATGATGCTTTCTTTTATTTTGATGAAACTCCTCTTTATGTTTGGCGAGCTCCTCATCTCTTTCTTGTACTTGAAGCTTGACAAAGTCATCTTCCTTCCTTGTCTTGTCTTGGTTACCATCTTGCACTTTCTTCTTAAGTTCCTCATTTTCATTTTTCAAACTGTTAATCTCTTCCATGGAAGCCATAAGTTTATTCAAGAGATCTTCTTCAAAGTATTTTTTGTTCTCTTCATCTTCTAGGTCTTCTTTAGCCTTGTTGTCATCTCTATTATCTTTAGCTTCCTTGACAGATTCTGGACTTCTTTCTTGTTTTCCATAATCTTCTTGACTAGAGATCATTGTCAACACTCCTTTTGAGTGAAGATCATGAAGTTTGTCCCATATGACTTTTGCTGACGAACATTTTTCGAAATTTCCCTTCGCAGAATTTGGTAACCTATTCAAAGTTTCCTTCATTGCTCTTGTATTGTACTCCTTGGATTCTTCGTCCATCGTGTCATTAGAAAATCACTGATTTCCAAACTTCAATTCCTTGAGTCTTCAAGAAATTCCTCATTCTTGCCACCCATATATCAAAATTTCCATTGAACAATGGAGCCTTCGCAAATTGATTTACTTCAATTTCAATGGTTGATGAAGACACATCTTTAAGAGGATTGGAGACTTTCTTCCTTGGCTTTTCCATTTGTGTTCTAATGATCAACCTTCAAGTTGTTAGGCTTTGAGTGAAGGTACTGGCTCTGATACCAATTGTTGGAAATACTGAGAGGGGGGTGAATCAATATTTCTTTTCAATTGTTAATTTTACCAGTTAGATCACTTATATTTAGAACACAAAATGAAAAATGATGGAATAGATAATTTTTTTAATTTCTTCTTTACAATAAGTAGAGTACAATAATGATATAGGCCTCCAACCCTAGATGAAGACTCCAATCTTCCAGGCTCCAAACTGTATTGTGCCAAGCACCGACTTGGTCTTTCCAAGGCTCCAACCTTGTCAATTTGAGGCACCAACCTCTAGGGATCACACCCTATCTGTGGTACAGGTTCCAACCTAGTTTCTTGAGGACTCCAATCCTCTAGGGCTCCAACCCTATCTTCCAAGGCACCGACCTTGTCTTTATGAGGCTCCAACCTTCTGCTTCAATTCAACAAGATATATTTGGTTATATTTCATGGCTCCCAATGTCTTCTTGAACGAGCCCTAACAATCTTCAGCTATTCCCTCACTTAGTCTTCATATCACTTCATCAATGACAATCTTGATCTTTTCACATGAAGGTGTCTCCGCTGTCCTTCATGATATCCATTCAAAATGTCCAAGGTCACTTCATGATGGCTTCAATGCATCATGGTCTCCACTAATGTCACCAAGGCAGCTTCTACAATTCCTCCAAATATCTTCAAGTATCCTTCAAGGTGTCTTCAATAGCTTCAAGATATTCTTCAATAGTCAAGTTTCTTCAACAACTATTCAAACTATGCTTCAAGAAGGTCTTCAATAAGTTGCCCCAAGAACTTTCCAAGTTTCTACAAAAGGTCTTCAAAACACTCTTCAAACAAGTCTTCAACACTTCAAGAATTCTTCAATATTGGTTCAACAAGAGTGCTTTAACAATATTCTTCAAAATCTAACACTCTTTGGTCTCCAATAGTGATTTTCAAGGCTGCACAAACACTTCAACAAACACAAGCTTGTACATTGTCACCCTCAGGCATTTCTAACTTGATGGAAGGCAATTGTTATGCTTTAGATTCACTGTCAAGATCTTCTTCACTTGTACACGCTTCCAAGTTCACTGTTCAATACTTCAGAATGCTCCAAGGTTTTCCTTCATCTAGAACTGATTCACTCCCTTTGCAAGGGTAAAGACTGCTTCAAGATGTTTACACAATGCTGCTTTAAGGCTTCTTCAAGAATACTTCTTTAATATATTTTCTCACCAAACTCCACGGGATCTTCAAATGTGCTTTGAGATGATTCAATGGGGCCTTCAATCGATATTTCAAAGGTATATACAAAAGGTTTATAATGTCTTCAATAAGGACTTCACATGGTTTGTTCTTAGATATGTCTTCTTCAATGTTTCTTCATACTTTTACCCAAAAAATCATGCAACACATGTTTGAGCTCCTTACAAGGCACTGTCTACCAGCCTTAATGCTACAGCAGGTTCGAGCCTTAGATGAAAAACAATCTGAGCTCAAAAAATGCTATCTGTCCAAGCCTCTGTAATTGGTCTGTGGTAAGGTCTGAATTCTGGGCACCCAACAGGTCCAAAAACTTAGTTTTGTTTGCCACAAAGTGCTCCCACAACAATTTTGTCCATAGATCTAAGTTACAGCAATCACCTTGCTCAAACTGAAATATAAGTAGCTTGAGTGATACAAGAAAAACAACCCAAATATATTCTTCTCAACTTCCTTGTTGTCCTGTCTTCTTCTATGGCTTCTCTTTGAAATCTATGGAAAAATGAAGTTTCTATCCTCATATTTATACACATTTTGCGTTTAAGGTGAAGAGACACGTCACTTGGTGAGAGGCCGACATGAGTGGGCTAGCACAGGTCGGTTCAAGGACAATTATTTCCTTAACTTGAAAAAAATCATATCTCCTAAACCGTTTGGAGTTTTCGGCCAATTAAGAGCTTCTTAGAAAGCTAAAATTATGCTCTAAAGGATGGTGAAGGTCTCACAAAGAAATTTTGCCTCTAAGATGGTGAAACATATTTTTCTTTATCACTGTCCTTAAATTTTATGCATAAAAAGTTTGGGACAACATGAGGAATGTTTGGGATAGCGTGGCTTCTTCATTCTTTGGTTTATTCATTGTTATCAATGTCATCATAGGATCATAGAGTCATTATGTAGGAGTGAAGCATTCATGTAGCATCGTGTATCAACAATGTCATCATATACTAGTGCAATGATATGTCATAGTGCAACCTTCATTAATTTGTCAAAAAACTCCAAAGCAGTCTTCCAATTATGTGAAAGTGTGGTCATTCTTCAAGAGTATGACATCATCACATGTATGACTTCATCAATTATAGTTCTCCACTTCAAAGGCTTGTATATTGGCACCTATGGTCTAGATCACCAATCAAGGCACATGATTGACACTCAGCAACATTATAGTTAGTTCAAGGACTTGTTCAGGCAAGACTTCTTCATTAGTGGCTTCGTTATTAACCAAAAGTTATCACATCATCATCTAGAAACAGGAATCTCAAGAATATTGACATCTCGGTCAAAGTCATATCGACATCTCAGTCAAAGTCATATTGACATCAATGACAGCCTTGATTAACAGTCTGGCCTTAGTTATGATCTAATCAAATTGTCTACAATGGGTCTCAAATAGTGCAATACTCAATTTTAGGGCTGATGCCATGAAAACCTATAATTTTGGATTTTTTCCTCTTCTCTATTGTTCTGATACAATGTTATGTCCAATCAATATACCTATACCAATAAGTGATGGTAAATGACCTGTAAATGTTTTCTTCATTCTTGTTTTCTTGGTTGGCTTTGAGGGGTCTGCTAGAGCTATGCTCTGAATTGCATGGGTTAAATCTAAGTTCTACATAAGAGATTTAATGAACAAATGAAAATAAAAAATAACAGAGATTGAGAATCCACTAAAAAGAGGCCAGGCCATCATGAATGATAATCTAGATAAGATGTGCACAAGTTTCCTAAAATGACTCATTTGAGCATATCTCAAGTAAGGTCCTTAAAGGTTTGACCTTAGTTATGATCTATTCAAATTGTTTACAATGGGTTTCAAACTTTGCAATACTTAATCTTAGGCCTCACACCATGATAACTTGGTGTTTTGGATCCATTTTTCTCTTATATTGTTTTGCAACCAGCTACAATATTCTGCCCAATCAACGTAGCAACACTACTAAGTGGTTCCAAATGATCAATAAATGCCTTCTTCATTTGTCGATTTCAGTCTGCAAAGCTTGTGTCTGAAATGTAACTTCAGGTATATTAGGCACCCACATTCTCACTATTGAGGTCCACACAAACTGATGACAAGTTTTCAATCATCACAAGCTAGCGAATAATTCACTCAAAGAAGTCCCAGTAACCTTGGCTACTATCCAAACACCATAAGGGCTCTTTCCTTCATAGGAACACCAGAGATATATTTAAGCTGAAATGGGAACGTGGTTTGATACAACCTTAAGAAGCACTTTGTTATCACTCTGCCAAATCTCTAAGGCTGAAGAAGAAACTCCAACAAAGGTAACCACAGACCAATATTTTGGCTTGGTATCTAGCCCTACCAAACCAAAGAGGGCTCTCTCCACAAAAATCACAACCAAGAGGGTTGGATGAAAAGGTTTTAGGCTAGCTATGAAATGCAGAAGGGTATTTTTTGTTTTGATTGGGTTTTTTGGATGAGGATTAGGTCAAAGAGGCTAGGTCAAGGCAAATAAGATGGGAATTGTAGTCCATTCAATGGGGCAAGGTAGGTAGAAATCTTAGCACTTTAAGGTGATTTTGTGTGATGGTTTCAGACTGATGAGGAGCTAGGAAGAGCATAAGAGATGTATTCTTCCTAAACTGAAGAAAATGGACAAATTATGAATACTTTCCCAAAACAGAGCATGAAAGAACATGTACTATGCCTATCAACTTGAAAATCATCATATAATAGACGTGAAATGGTTTATGAGCTTACAAAACATTCATGCAAATGAAACAAGAGAAGAAACAATGCTAAACATCCGTACCATAGGTATCCCAAAGAAATAGCTACAACTCTTCATTAATTTCTGGCCAAACTGATTACACTATAGTCCAGGTGACTCCTCCCTAATTACAATGAAATTGATTCATTTGACTTGATGATAACATTTACACAATGATTTACCCCTAGGTAACTCATCCACATGATATTTAAATTTAACTTCACCAATTACATAATTAAAAGCATCATTTCCCCAAATAAAATGCAGTGAAAATTGAAAAATATCATACATTGGTCAAGTGCCCCACTTTTGTACCAGGGGCACCCTCCATGTTGCAGCTTGATTTTTGATGGGTTGCAGGTGTCCAAAATGGGCTCAGGATGGCTTGTTGGGAATCCTATCCAATCTACTTTCCAGATATGTTTTTAGTTTTCAGAATGGAGTTGATTTTCCCTATCAAAAATTGATTCTCCCATAGTTGGTCAGATGCGCACTCAAAATGGCAGGCACACCCTCTAGATGTCCAAGTGCGTAGCGCCAACTTCAAATCAACTTTTGAGTACCTTCCTGAAGTCCAAATTGAGCTCATGATATCTCGTTGGAAATAAATCTCTCTTAGATACACAATGGATAGATCAAGCACTGAAAATGATCGTATAGCCCCTCAAAAATCAATTCTCCCAAGACTAGTCAAAAAGTGTAGAATGATGGTGAAAAAATAAAGTGTTATCTTGCAGGAAACTTTTGGAGGCCTTAATCAACTCCAAAATGAGTTCATGATAGCTCATTGGAAAGCTCTTTCTGTCTAGTTAGCATTTGACTCATCAAGAAAGTCATTTGGACACTCATGTAGGAGAAATATGGATTTTCCCAAGGTCACTCCAGAAGTGCAGAAAACCTCTCGTAGCAACTATAGTTTTGACATTTCTCTAAAACCATGAGACCTGTGTAAAAATGGAAGGGGATTTTTTTTTCTTGGCCTATGGTGGAAAAAAACCTCTCATATTTGTCAAATTCATCTATGTTTGGTCAGAAATAGAGTTTGAAGAAAAATGAGCTATATGTGTGGCAAATGATTTGTCCCTTGGAATGACTTCTTGAAAAATGATGGAGACATGATTTTTATGAGTTGGAATGGCCTCATTCTTGATGAAATTACCTCCCTTATGCCTCCTCTGCTCATATGTCTTTGATTTCATAGAAAACCCTAGCTCAGTGGGAGAGGAAATTAGGGTTTGGTGTAGGCAAAACAGGGGATTTGGGAAATTTATAGGAATGAAGGGAAATAAAGGGGATAGGGGGCTTCTAAATTCTTAGGAATATTTTTGGCGGTAGTGAGGGATGTTACAAGGTAGGGGAAATTTTAATTTCAAGGATTGAGTGAGGGGAAGGGGTCCAAAAGGGAAAAACACAACCCTAACCTATGAAGATGTCAAAAGTGTAGCAATAGGCTAGGGTTTGTAGGAAAGTGAGGGAAATTAGAGGAATGGGCTTGGGAAAATGTTAGGGGAGGTAGATGGAGTGTAGGTGAGGGTGAGATTGATGGCTTAGAGAGAAAATGAGTGCCTATTTGATGTTTTAATGGCCTTTATACTTGATGGATTGAATGAATTAGTTCTTGGGACCCACTTTGCTATCTTCAAATTCACCTTTAAACTTCACAATTTAAACCATTTCACTTTGATTTCTTTC
Organism: Pinus albicaulis; assembly: GCA_034641835.2. Taxonomy (NCBI): domain Eukaryota; kingdom Viridiplantae; phylum Streptophyta; class Pinopsida; order Pinales; family Pinaceae; genus Pinus; species Pinus albicaulis. The sequence goes on from CM076581.1 coordinate 134,073,993, forward strand.
CTTTGACAATTAATCATTTTGATGGACTAGGAATTCTTTGCACTCTGATATTTTCTTTGTTGGCATGTGGAACTCTGAGTTGGCATCTTGGGAATGATCTGAAAATGGAAGTACTTGAAAATGTGTGCAAGGTATCCATTTCCATTAATTAAGTGTGTACAAAATTCTCCATGTCTTGTTGCATAAAAAAACTACTTAGATCTAATCCAGAGATTGACTGTAGGGAAATTTACTGGATATGTCACCTTTGATAAAAGGATGAGATCCAGAGGCTACCTGGCCCTTTACAGACTCTGTCTTTAGAACTTGTAGAAGTTAACACTCATGATTTCCATCAAATTGTATGTGCAACTCTTATTCATGTCATGCAATTGAAACAAAGTGTTTATGGAAACCGTATAAGATTTCGTGTGTGAATGCAAGCTAATTTAATTTGTTGTTTAACATATTAAATCAGAAATGTTCAGCAAGATAAATTTAGCATAACATGACACAAATGTTTGATGAGCAGTTCACCCCTCCTGGGCTACGTCTGCTGGATCAAGCCTCCCAAAATGAGCTTGTCCTCTTGTATTAAAATGCTTCAAAATGCTAATACAAGTTTAAAGGTGTCTCAATAGACAAATCTGAATGCAAATACTGATTCAGAAGGTATGAAAAAGATGATAATGCCTTTCCAAATTCACAAAACAGTGAAGAATTACCATAAATAATGATTTCCTCAATAAGTCCCTTATGGCTCTTTGAACTCCTCTATAGCTTTTTGGGTTTTATAATTCCTCAAACAGGTTTGAAACCTCTTCCATTAGGTTCATAAGGTTGAAATTAGTTGAAAATATTTTTTGGATCACCTCAAACAGAGAGGTACAACTCAAAACAATGCAATCCCCAAAATGGCCCTAGTGGCCCTAAAAACTCTCCTGAAGGTTTTCGACCTCTGAAATTCTTCAAACAGTTTTGAAACTTCTTCCATTGGTTTCAGAAGGTGTAAAATAGCTGAGATTGGTCTTTGGTTCACCTTAAACAAAAAGGTACAACCCAATACAACTCTATTACCAAAATGGCCCTAATGGCTCAAAAAGCTTCCCTGAAGCTAAAATGGCTGTAGAACTCCTTTAATGCCTTTGGAACCTATCCCAATGGCTCTGGAATGCTGAAGAAAGTCGAAAATGACTTTTGTTTCATCAAAAATGGTTAAGCATAGCCCAAAACAGCTCCAATTCCCTCATGGCCCTCATGGCTCTCATTGCTTCCCTGAAGCAAAAGGGACTGAAGATGAAATCCAATGGCTTTGAAACATTTTCCAATGGATTCATAATGCTCTAAATACCCAAAATAAAAATAAAAAAATTCGTTCCAAAAGGTTCTCCCTATCAGAAGTTATGACCAAAACAGTATTTGGCCAATATCCGCTAAACAAACTCCACCAAATGTGGAGACACTGCCAGTTAAGACCGATAACTTTGGCCAAATCTGCAAGAATGGCGTGCTCCGCCAAATTTTTTGGAACCACCAACATTAACAATAAATATGAGTGGGTAGTGGTCACATGGACCAACTACACCACTGCCGTCTTATCCGTGGAGTTAACGGTTTTTCAAATCGTAACATTAACCGTTATACATAACCTCTTCCAAGCAATGTGAACACGATGGTTGTAAAATCATGATTGTTAGTTTATTAACCTCCGGAAGATGGCCCATGGTCCAGGACCTGTGGTATTATGTATAGGGGGTTGGTCCCCTTTCTTCCCAACCATATATTAAACAAACTTTAAATATATGCAAAGACTATACTAGTTAAGAACCAAAGTGTGGGCGGGGCGGTCGGGCCTGTGGGCTAGCGGCCACTCGACTCGGGGTCGAATCCTGCCAGCTCCAAATATTTTTGCTACAGTAAAATTTTCAATCCGGGGCCACGTGGCGACCTCTGGGTAGGCCACGTGGCGCCCTTTAATTGGCTATGAAATCTGAAAGTCAACACAACCTCTAATGAACAGAAGCCACTTGTCAAACGTTGATTGGCCCAAGTGGAATATTTTGAGGAATATTCTAGGGAATATTATAAGGAATATTCTAGGAATATTCCCTTTATAATTTTCAACATTTGGAAGTCAAACTTGGTCAAACTAGACTTTTGCCTGAAATTGTGAATTTTCAAACTTGAATAAATTTCACATATAGTGTTGGATTTGAGTGTCGTTCACGGCATCAGGATCGTATCGACGAGGCCTATCTGATCGTTCAATTTGCAAGTGATTTTGAGCACTTTAAATTTTGAGCTTTTTCCATAGCTTGAACTTGAGCTCTTGATCACACCTCCAAAATGAGAAGCTTTTGGACCCCAAAAGCTCACTGAAATGAAGAAACTGAACTGTAGTACAGAAAATGAGAGAATAACAACATCCTCTTCTCTTTAACCTCCAAAATTTTTCCTGAATTGCCAACTGTTCACATGGCAAATTTTGCTGAATGAGCCAGGTACCTGTGCCGAATCTCGACCAAGTTTTTCTCGCCATACCAATCTGCCATACTGAAACCAGCAATGACCCTTGCTGAAATTTTTAGCCTCTTTGCTTGCATGCCTTTCCATCCCATGGAAACTTGCACTGCTTTGCACTGACACTTCGTTCTCTGCACCAATCGACACCAAAGGCATCTTGTGCAACATATGACATCAACAACAAGTTGACAATGAAATGTGCTATATAATTGACACAAAAAATATGTAACAAGTGTGCACACAACTTACACAAGTCGATAAACATGTATGACACAATCGACAGAAGTCGATGAACATGTGTGACATAATCGACAGAATTCGACAAACAACAAGATACATCTTGACAAAACACGTGTATGTATCATGTACAATGAACTCTTTACAAATACAACGTCTATGTACAGCAACTTCAACTCTTCTTTTCAAATACCAACAAGTACATCATCCCAAAAACAAGTGGGTGACTAAGAGCTGAAACTAAAAGAAATTGCTGCAACATAAGTGAGTATCATACTCATCTTTAACCTCCATGGAAAAACTTTTGCAACAACAAAGAAATTCCTTCAATTGAAACTGCTTTTACATTCAATCTTGCATCAAACTTTTCAACTGAAATACATGCATACCAATCTGAAATTTGCATGTACAAAATGAAGATGACTTACTGCATTAAGAAGTTAATCCACTTCCTACCAAGCCAACTCCATGGCGTCTTTTGCGGTTGCAACACACATTCATGTGAATCTTCCATTTCCACATCGATAATGGACTCCATAGATCCATTTACGCCAAGCTTTTTTTCCTCTAGCTGCATGTGCTTTGGACGATTTGTTGGATGCAAGGTCCAACAATGAGAGACAGCATGTCCCTTCCTTTGAAAAAATGTGCAACTCTTAAGCACTTTCTGAGAAAATTCTCTTTGCCTCTTCTGCTTCGTGTGTGCTTTCTTTTTCAACCAAAATCTTGAAGTAACATGGTTAAATCCACCACAAAATGTGCAACAAAACTTTCTTTCATTTGAACAAGAAAAATTATCATTCTTTGCTGAAACATAATCAAATTGATCGTGTGAATAATTATACCTCTTTTGCTGCATGGAATGTCCATCCTTTTTGTCTTCGAAAGACGATGAACTAGTAGAGGAGACAACTTTCCTTTTCAGACTTCCATCACAATTCTTGTCTTGAAAACTATTTGAACTTGAAGGCTTTCCATAAGCGACATGTTTACCCTCTACTTTCTGCAATGATGGCTTAAAAAAATGGAAATCATCCTTAGAAAATTTTTGACATATATGCATAGAAGAACTTGGAATAAATGTTCTCTTTAAATTTGCATCACATGCATTCAAGGATTTGGAGTCGTCGCCATTAAACTGCATATAACCAAGACCAACATTCTTGGGACGCTCCACAACTGAAATAGGGTAAACCATGCCTTATGCATGCTTTCCCAAACCTTTGCCTTCTTGATAGCCCATCTTAAACATTAGTTTGGACCCGATTCCCTTTGTATGTTTTACAAAAGAACCTACACACCTTTCAATGGAGGAAATTGAAGACAAGTTGGAATGGTTTACCTCTTCCTCACGTTTTTTCTTGGACAAAGCTTCTTGAGCTTGAAGGAGTTGTTTCTCCATGTCATGCAACCTTTGGAGAATTTTTTCCTTCTCTTCCTGCATGGCTAACAATTGTGCATGAAGCTTAACACTTTCTCTTTGATCCTCAAAGAGAATCTGCACCATGTCCTTCACCTTAATGAACTCATTCTTCGTGTCATCATTGAAGAATCTCGTGAAGGAGGAAACTTCACTTGTAGAAGAAGTTGACATTATGTAAATGGTTAAATTAACAAAAGGAACTTCCAAAGAAAATTTCTCAAAGCTTTCCAACAAATGACAATCTTTTTAACCAAATGTCTTTAAAGACCCCTTCTTATTCAAGCAGCCATAAAACACAAACTCCAATAGCTTTTGTAGCAAACACTAATCAAGTGATTTTGTTTTCCAAAGATAATCTTGTGATACTTTGGGGTAAGGAAATAGCCTACAACTTTTTTTTTCCTTTCCAAGACTTGGCTATCAACAACTATCTTTTCAACTCAAGAAAACTCATACAAACAACCAATTGCGACCAATGAAACAGTCAATCTTTTACATTGTTTTAATACCTTTTGTACAAAAAAAAATGCTCAAAATAAGCACAACCAAGCTTAACCAAAGCTCTGATACCATCTGATCTGAAAATGGAAGTACTTGAAAATGTGTGCAAGGTATCCATTTCCATTAATTAAATGTGTGCAAAATTCTCCATGTCTTGTTGCATAAAAAAACTACTTAGATCTAATCCAGAGATTGACTGTAGGGGAATTTATTGGATATGTCACCTTTGATAAAAGGATGAGATCTAGAGGATACCTGGCCCTTTACAGACTTTGTCTTTAGAACTTGTAGAAGTTAACACTCATGATTTCCATCAAATTATATGTGCAACTGTTATTCATGTCATGCAATTGAAACAAAGTGTTTATGGAAACTGTATAAGAGTTCATGTGTGAAGGAAAGTTAATTTAAATTTTTTTTTTTAACATATTAAATCAGAAATGTTCAGCAAGATAACTTTAGCATAACATGACACAAATGTTTGATGAGCAATTCACCCCTCCTGGGCTACGTCTGCTGGATCAAGCCTCCCAAAATGAGCTTGTCCTCTTGTATTAAAATGATTCAAAATGCCAATACAAGTTTAAAGGTGTCTGAATAGACAAATATAAATGCAAATATTGATTCAGAAGGTATGAAAAAGCTAAGAATGTCTTTCCAAATTCACAAAACAGTGAATAATTACCATAAACAGTGATTTCTTCAACAAGGCCCTGACGGCTCTTTGAACTCCTCTGTAGCTTTTTGGGCTGTAGAAGTCCTCAAATAGGTCTGAAACCTCTTACATTAGGTTCAGAAGGTCGAAATTATCTGAAAATAGTCTTTGGATCACCTCAAACAGAGAGGTACAACTCAAAACAACTCAATCCCCAAAATGGCCCTAGTGGCCCTGAAAACTCTCCTGAAGGTTTTCGGCCTATGAAAGTCTTCAAACAGTTCTGAAACCTCTTCCATTGGTTTTAGAAGGTGGAAAAAAGTTGATATTGGTCTTTGGTTCACCTTAAACAGAAAGGTACAACCCAATACAGCTCTATTACCAAAATGGCCCTAATGGCTCAAAAAGCTTCCTTGAAGCTAAAATGGTTGTAGAAATCCTCTACTACCTCTAGAACCTGTCCCAATGGCTCTGGAATGCTGAAGAAAGTCGAAAATGACTTTTTTTTCATAAAAAATGGTTAAGCATAGCCCAAAACAACTCCAACTCCCTCTTGGCCCTCATGGCTCTCATTGCTTCCCTAAAGCAAAAGGGACTGAAGATCAACTCCAATGGCTCTGCAAGCTGTTCCAATGGATTCAGAATGCTCTGAATACCTGAAATAAAAAAAAAACTTTCGTCCCAAAAGGTTCTTCCTATGAGAAGTTATGACCAAAACAGTATTTGCCCAATATCCCCTAAACAAACTCCACCAAATGTGGAGACACTGCCAATTAAGACTGATAACTTTGGCCAAATCCGCAAGAATGGCGCGCTCTGTTGGATTTTTCGGAACCACCAACATTAACAATAAATGCGAGTGGATAGTGGTCACATGGACCAACTACACCACCGTCGTCTTATCTATAGAGTTAACGGTTTTTCAAACCATAACATTAACTGTTATACATAACTTCCGCCGAGCAATGTGAACACGATGGTTGTAAAACTGTGACTGTTAGTTTATTAACCACCGGATGATGGCCCATGGTCCGGGACCTGTGGTCTTATGTACAGGGGGCTGGCCCCCTTTCCACCCAACCATATATTAAACAAACTTTAAATATATGCAAAGACTATAGTGGTTAAGAACCAAAGTGTGGGTGGGCCGGTCGGGCCTGTGGGCTGGCGGCCACCCAACCCGAGGTCAAATCCTGCCAGCTCCAAATATTTTTGCTGCAGTAAAATCTGCAATCCTGGGGCCATGTGGCAGCCTCCGGGCAGGCCACGTGGCACCCTTTAATTGGTTATGAAATCTGAAAGTCAACACAACCTCCAATGAACAAAAGCCACTTGTCAAACGTTGATTGGCCTAGGTGGAATATTATAAGGAATATTATAGGGAATATTCTAAGGAATCATCTAGGAATATTCTTTTTTAATTTTCAACATTTGGAAGTCAAACCTGGTCAAACTGGACTTTTGCCTGAAATTGTGAATTTTCAAACTTGAATAACTTTCACATACAGTGTCGGATTTGAGTGTCGTTCATGGCATCAGGATTGTATCGACGAGGCCTATCCAATCGTTCAAGTTTCAAGTGATTTTGAACACTTTCAATTTTGATATTTTTCCATAGCTTGGACTTGAGCTCCTGATTCAAATCGTAACATTAACCGTTATACATAACTTTTGTCAAGCAATGTGAACACGATGGTTGTAAAACCGTGACTATTAGTTTATTAACCGCCGGAAGATGGCCCATGGTCCAAGACCTATGGTCTTATGTATAGGGGGCTGGCCCCCTTTCCGCCCAACCATATATTAAACAAACTTTAAATATATGCAAAGACTATAGTGGTTAAGAACCAAAGTGTGGGCGGGCCGGTCGGGCCTGTGGGCTAGCAGCCACCCGACCCAAGGTCAAATCCTGCCAGCCCCAAATATTTTTGCTACAGTAAAATCTGCAATCCTGGGGCCACGTGGCGGCCTCCGAGCAGGCCATGTGGTGCCCTTTAATTGGCTATGAAATCTGAAAGTCAACACAACCTCCAATGAACGGAAGCCACTTGTCAAATGTTGATTGGCCCAGGTGGAATATTCCAGGGAACATTCTGAGGAATATTCAAAGAATATTCCTTGGAATAATCCTTTTTTAATTTTCAACATTTGATAGTCAAACCTGGTCAAGCTCGACTTTTGCTTGAAATTGTGAATTTTCAAACTTGAATAACTTTCACATATAGTGTCAGATTTGAGTGTCATTCGTGGCAACAGGATCGTATCGACGAGGCCTATCTGATCGTTCAAGTTGAAAGTGATTTTGAACACTTTCAATTTTGAGCTTTTTCCATAGCTTGGACTTGAGCTCCTTATCACACCTCCCAAATGAGAAGCTTTTGGACCCAAAAAGTTCACTGAAATGAAGAAACTGAACTGTAGTACAGAAAATGAGATAATAACAACATCCTCTTCTCTTCAGCCTCCAAAAATTTTCCTAAATTTCCAACTGTACTTATTACATATAAATGACATAAAATTACTACTTGAAAATTAAAAATTACATCTTTTTGGAATAAGAATTAAAATTTAGGATAAAATTCAGAACTTTGAAAGGATAATTACATCTTTGCAAATGAACTCTTTACATGGTAAAGAGATGTTTATTTTGTTCACTCTTTCACTTGCTTACCTTATGCAATGGAATGAAGCTTTTATTGAGACTTTGGAAACCCTAATAACCTAATGGGACCTTGAAAAATCCTAATAGAACTAATGAGACCTTGAAGGAATGAATTTCAAGATGACATGACTGAGCGGGACTCCTAAAATTATATGAAAAGAGGATTTTGATCACTGATGGCAGGATACAAATACTGACACTAACAAATTCTATGGTGGCTGATAATTCCTCGCCTATATTCTTTAAAAAGGAAAATGTTCCTGTTAGTAGATTCAAATTATTGTGGATCAAAAATGGCCAATTCAAGATATTGTTGGCTTTGATAGGTTTGTTAGAGAAATATTCTGAATTTCATGGGTTAGATCTATGTTCTATATGAGAGATTTAACAAGAAAATTAACACCCAAAAAACTAAAAGCACATAGGTTGAGAGTCTAGTGAAAAGAGACCAGGTCGTTGTGAATAATAATGTTAATAAGGTGTGCATAACTTAGGTTGTTGGGTATGTGTTATATTATTTGCACATGTGTGATTGGTATTTACTAGGTGCAATGGGGTTCCCAAATTAGTTGCAAGGGGGGATGGTAGCCCTCCTACCCAGAGGTTCAACGGTGGAGCTCTAGAAAATAATTTTTTTGGGAAAAGTTTTTGCATCCATTTTTGGAAGTTTTTGGTTTTTACATTGGAAATTTTGCGATATGTGGTTTTTTAGCCCATGGTTTTCTAATTTCTCATTAGGGTTGCAATATAATTTGGGTCAGTGGATTAGGATTTTGGATCTCATGAGATCCTGTATATTGTAGTAAATGATGATTGTAGTTGATGATAAAAATTAGAGATGTGGTTCTAGTTTCTAAAAATTTTGTTGGTTTTCCAGATTATGGGTTTCTAGGGTAAATCTCATGTTGTGTGATTATCATTGTTTAATTTTTTTTTTTTTATAAATAATCTGTGTATGCATTTCTTATTGTAAAGGTTAAATCTTACATTTTGTTATATCTACTATTATATATATTCCAGATTGCATGTGTTAGATATGTGTTCTAGATAAGAGCTAGTACTAGCAAATGAATACCCAAAAAACAAAAAGCACATAGGTTGAGAATCTACTAAAAAGGGGCCATGCCATCATGAATAATAATCCTGATAAGATGTGAATAGTTCAAATAAGGTACTGAAAGGTCTTACCAGAGTTATGATGTACCCAAATTGTTTACATTGTACAATGGGTTTCAAACTCTTCAATACTCAATATTAGGACTTATGCCATGATAACCTGGTGTTTCAGATCCTTTCCTCATTTCTGTTGTTTGGATTCAAATGTTTTATTCACTCAATATAGATACACTACTAAGTGGTTCCAATTGATAGGAAAACAATTTCTTCATTCACTGATGTCAAGCTACAAATGTCATGACTAAAATGTAACTCTAGGTTTATTAGGCACCCAAATTTTCACTGTAGAGATGCACAGTCAATGCTGACGAGTTTTCAAACATCATGGTCTAACTATTATTTCCCTAAAATAAACTGCAGTAACCTAGGGCACTATCCAAACACTCTAAGGGAATTTTCCTTCATAGAAACACCAAAGATATATTTAAGCCCAAATGAAAACTTGGTTTGCTATCACCTTGAGAAGAATTTTATAGTGGCTGAAAATTCATTGCCTATGTTTTTTAAAAGGGAAAATGCTCATGTTCGCAGCTTCAACTTATTGTGGATAAAAATTGGCTAGATCAAACTATGCTCGGTGGCCAAATCAAAATATCGTCGGCCCTAATAGATCTGCTAGAGCTATATTTCGTATTGCATAGGCTAGATCTATGTTCAACATAAGAGCTTTAACAAATAAATGAATGCTAAAAAAAACAAAAAAAATAGGTTGAGAATTACCTAAAAAGAGGCCAGGACATCATGAATAATAATCTTGATAAGATGTGCATAAACTTATGGCTCAACTTCTGTTCTCATTACATGCTACCCCCACCCCCCATATATTAAACTTGTTGTCAAGGAAAGACAATACCAGAGGCAGTGTAAGGGCAGACATAATGTTTGAGAAAATAATAATACTTGGTCCAATATATTCCTCTTGGTGAGGACATTGAAGGAAAATACTAAACCATAAGCTCCCACCTAGACCTTGGTAGCTTCATTGGTAGTGCTAATTTTACTTTAGAAAAAATCCATTCCTTATGAAATTTTTAACCTTACTATAAAACTTAACTATCTAAATTTAATCAATCTAAAACCATGCATGAATTAATTGAACAAAGAAGTCATCCAATACATTGAGTTAGTTGATTTACCTTAAGTTGCATCCTCTCATTATTATTTTAAACCAAGTTTAAACATTTAAAAAGGGTAATTCCTATTCATGTCGTCTCAAATACCATGCACTGTTATCTTCAATTCTATGTGTACCACTAAAATTGGTTTTACTTACTGAAAATTTTAATAATCTAATCCTTGGAGAAAATGTTGAGATGTTGGTCCTAGACAATTGTGGCTTGCTGGGTCAATGAAAGAAAAGGCATTGTTAATTCCCCCACCAAGGTTCAAGTTGTGCAATGACACATCCATGCTTGTGCTCGTGTTAGTTGTACACTAGTACTTGCATAGAAGTTGGGGCTAGATGCAAGACTTGGGTGTCATTGGTAGAATAGATGCTCCTCACACATGCCCTCCTGTCCAAATGATTCCATTTGGAATGTTGTTGGTTGTAATCACTCCTAGGAAGAGTTAGGAATGCTAGCTACAACATGATAAGTGGAAGGAAGTCCAAAAAGATGGCCATCAATAAACCTTATTATTCTTTCGTCAATCATCTTGACATTTATTTATGAGCTTCTAATTGTGCCTTTCCACTCAATAATCATAGTTTTTTCTGTAAACCTCCTTAATTCCATATTCCACGATATTTATTTTTATTAGATGAATTATTCATGTCTTCTATTTGACCATTTAGTCCTTTAATACTGATCGATAAACTTTCATTTTCTTCAAATGGTTATATAGATTAGATTGTTATTGACAAAATTTCAGTTACCATAAATTCCATGGTGTCATCCCATCACCTAGTTTATATTCTGAAAATCTTAGTGAAGACCCAACAACATAAGATTTTCCAATAGATGTGATAAAAGTAAACTATGCTGCCCAAGAGAGGACAATTCAACAGTGCTTTTAGCCTAAAATCCTTAGAAATTCCAATATGATGCATATGTTATAAACTTACAATAGTGAAATAATTTCCTTGTCACAAATATTCCAAAACCTACATTCTTATTTTCATGATAAGGTATTGTTAAAATCCTCTTCAAAGCTCCAAAATGTATGGGGTAGATGATAAGACAAAATTATTAACTAATGTTAACCCAAAACATGGAATCATTTAACTCTGGACCTATCGAGCACTATGAAGGATCAAATCCCTTGAGTTGTAAGTTTTTAAATAATTTATGATAGATCTAGGTTGCTTGTAGGTATCACTCAACTCATTAGAACTCGCAACTCATGGAGATATGGATATTTAAAACTACAATTTTGATTATGGTTAGAATATTTATATTTGCATTGCAACAATAATTATTTGTAATTATCATATATATATATATATATATATATATATATATATATAAGTGTGTTTTAATCTTATATATATCTTTTGATCTATTTATATGGTCTCTTTTTTATCATGTGTACATATCAAATCTTTATTTTTCAAATATAGAGATATTTTTATTTATGTTTGTAATTATTATTGTTTGTTCTTATGAGTATTATAATTTTTTTTTTAAGCCAACATAAGTTGACATAAGCATTACGCATGTGGCATCTCTACTATACCAAGTTTTAGAAGTGCCTTTTGGCACAATCATTCATTTCTACAATTTCAAAAACATCTAGACTGACCATTCCATGCCAATTAAAGAGGTCCAACCTACCTATTATTTAAACGCCATCCCTATAGTCTACACCAAGCATGAAATTCCCATTATTGGATTAAACATATTAACTTTAAAATCATCAGGGTATTGAACCAAAGTCACCAAACTATATTGTGCCCTAACTTCATGGTTCTACTATGTTCTTCCCAGCTTGATATATGTTTCTTGTTTGGAGATGATGGTTGTTTCATTTTTATGTATCGACAAGAAATGTTCCCAAATGCTACGAGGCCTTTTCTTGGAAATGGTAGTTGTTTCATTTTTATTTATCTACCATAAATTTTCCCAAATGGTTCGTTGTTCTTGCTGTGATCCAGGTGGATATCGGTGGCCACCCACCTATTCCATTGGATCTGCACCATCAATTCTTGCATCTTTTCACTTTCAGCACGGCTTACTATTTTTAGCAAGTTTTTGAGTCCTACACTCCTGGAGCCGTTTTGGGGCCTTAATGATCCAGGTGGATATTGGTGGCCACCCACCTATTCATTTGAACCCCCACCATCAGTTCTTTTATTTTTTAAGTTGCAACACAACTTACTATTTTTAGTAGTTTTCGGGTCCTGAACTTCTAGAGCAGTTTTGAAGCCCTAAATGATGTTTTTTGGATAAACTAGGAGAAAAATGGGTCCATGGATCGATGTTTCTCACACCAAAGGTTATACTCATCGGATATATCTTTCTAACGAGCTATTGAGCGCGTCAAACAAAAATCGTATGCCAAAGTTACGTCCCCGAGAAGTTGAAACATCAATTTACCCAAACGGGGCCCATAGTTTTTGGATGTTTGGAGTTTTCCATTATTTCTCAATAATAAATAGGCCCTCGAGCCTCATTGTAACACAGTTCAGAGGTCTGTAGTCGCCACATCTCTCCTCAGAGATACGCTACCAACACCTTAGCTAGTTTATTTCCATTATGTGTGTAAGCATATTTCTGTTATTTGATATTAATGAAATGAAGCATTATTTCCGCCGCATCTCTGTTTTTATGTCTATTTATGTATTTTATTGCATTCATACATAAATACGGATCAGTGGTATCAGAGTGGTCTGCTCTTTCTCTGTTTTTCTTTACATGTCCCCAACGTGGTCAGGGTATAAGGAGTTAGGGCTCGATCTGGTTGAACCCTTGCAAGGTCAACCTCGCAAACCCCGAAGACCTCCCATTGCAGAAGAAAATAAAGACGATGGAGCAGGAGATCCTATCAAAATATTGCTTGAGGCCCTTGAGAAACAAAGGAACGCGATGATGGATAACTTTTCTCAGATCCTTCAACGACTGCCCACCTACGACGCATCTGCATCCAACATCCACTTTGGAGGTGCCACTCCCTTCAAGGTACAGGTGAAATTTGAAATTCATGTATTTGAAGGCCAGATAGATGCAGACATCGTAGATAGATGGTTGAATTTGCTGGAAGGGTATTTCTCGGTCCATGATTTCTCCGACTGAGAAAGATTATTTTTGCACTCCTCAAAAAATCTGCCCACCATGTAAGACTGGTGGGAAACCTACTATGAGAAAGAGGACAAAGGGGAACCCTCTCTATTCTCGGCCACACCCACTTGGAATTCATTCCAAGATGGAATCAAGGAAAAATATTACCCCGTGGGGAGCTATGAAGACAAATACATCCAATGGACCACGTTGCGGCAGCAAAGGGATCAAGATGTGCACGAACTGATGAATTTGTTCCATACCCTGCACACAAAGTTGGGTATTAAAGATTCAGAGAGACATTTGGTGCTCAAGTACCTCGGCTGTATGAACAAACACATTCAAGAGGAAATGGAGTTCCTAGGCATTACATCGCTTGGCACGGCATATCGTTATGCTGCCAAGATCGAGCATAAATTTAAGCAGAAGAAGCGAGACTTTGGATCTGCGAATCCGAAGCCAGGGAAAGGTGCCCCCGAACCAAAGAACAAGGGGCAAGGATAAATCGGTGCAACTCAGAAAAAACACCACAAATCCAAAGGACACTGGGAAGTGGTGTGAATTTCATAACAGCCCCACTCATAGCACAAACGAGTGTCGGGCCAAACAGTCGTTGGTGGTCGAACTAAAGGCACTCGAATCAGATGCATTTTCTGTTCATGAGTTAGAACCAGACAAAGGCAATGAAAAATGGAAGTATATCATTGATGCGAATCCTAGTGCCATTCTTGCCACCACCAAGATCTAGAGGGAAGATCCTGAGGATCCAAAGGAGGGGGAGTGCCTCTTCCATTCGCAGATGTGGGTGAAGGGTTCTCCACTACAATTCCTTGTCGATAGCGGAAGCCAAAAGAACCTCATTTCAGCAGAGGTTGTGAAGCGGCTTGGCTTACCGACCACAACACAGTCGCAGCTGTATCCCATCGGGTGGCTTCACCCAGGGAGAGATCTCTGCATCCGCCAATAGTGCCACCTTCCATACAGTATCAATCCATTCACAAATGATGTATGATGTTTCTCCTCTTGATGTAGCTGATGTATTATTGGGCCAACAATACTTGTGGAGGTGACATGCTATGTATGAGTTTAGGCCTCGTGTTGTTATTATTACTTTGGGAAATAACTTGTACAAGATATCGGAGGTAGTATTGCCTCCTGTCATCTCTTTGACTACTGCAAAACAACGTAGTAAGATTTTTTCCCAAACCAAGAAATTTATTTTCCTCACAACTCACTCACAAGGAAAGAAGAATATTATGGCCACAACCTCGACACGGGGCTCCCCTGCATGACTGTAACAAATGGACAAAGTCATGGAGGAATACGAGGAATTTTTCTCCTCACTCACAGAGGTTCCTCTACACTGTCAAGACAAGCACTCCATTGGTTTGACCCCCGACGCACCGCCGCCTGATGTTGACATACCTCTTTCAAATACACATACAGAATCCACACATGTACTATCTGAGGTTGATAAAGAAACCAAATTTTCTAAACACATCCATCATGTCTGCCCACAGGTCCATGACATCTTCGACAAATCTAATACCCATTTCAACAGAATTTGTATCATCTCATGGAGGATTTCAACGCAATGGGGACCACTGCTTCCTAAGGAGGGAGGAATGATCCAGATGGATATCAGTGGCCACCCACCTATTCCATTTGGACCTGCACCATCAATTCTTGCAACTTTTCACTTTCAGCACAACTTACTATTTTTAGCAGGTTTTTGGGTCCTGCACTCCCGAAGCCGTTTTGGGGTCTTAATGATCCAGGTGGATATTGGTGGTCACCCACCTATTCCATTTGAACCCCCACCATCAGTTCTTTCAGTTTTTAAGTTGCAGCACAACTTACTATTTTTAGTAGTTTTTTGGGACCTAAACTTCCGGAGTTGTTTTGAAGCCCTAAACGACGTTTTTTGGAAAAACCAAGAACAACATGCATCCATGGATTGATGTTTCTCACACCAAAAGTTCTACTCCTCATATAGATCTTTCTAATGAGCTATTGAGTGCGTCAAACGGAAATCGTATGCCAAATTAACGTCCTCGAGAAGTTGAAACACCAATTTACCCAAACGGGGCGCATAGTTTTTGGTGCTTCATCTCCTTGGGTTAGGTTTTTGGACGTTTGGAGTTTTCCATTGTTTCTAAATAATAAATGGGCCCTCGAGCCTCATTGTAACACAGTTCAGAGGTCTGTAGCCGCCAACACTCTTCTCAGAGATACGCTACCAGCACCCTAGCTAGTTTATTTCCATTATGTGTGTAAGCATATTTCTGTTATTTGATATTAATGAAATGAAGCACTATTTCCGCTGCATCTATGTGTTTATGTTTATTTTTGTATTTTATTGTGTTCCTGCATAAACCATATCATGCTTAGAGAGGTTGCTTGTTTCATTTTGATGTGTCCACCAGAAATGTTCCCAAATGTTGTGTTTTTCTTCCTTGGATATGGTAGTTGTTTGATTGTGATGTTAGCTATGTGTTATGATATTTTTAAGTTGTTTTTCCTTATCCTGATATTTGAAAGACATAAAAGGAAAGAATAATGGAATGTTTTATGATTATTCAATTAATTAGCAGTTAGTGGAATAGATTATGAATAGATAACTTATATTTTCAATTATATATCATTGAAAAACATGTTGAGTATTAAGAAATTGATAACTCGCTACTTGTCTAATATGAATTTATTGTTATCTTATTTTCTAGGTCTTCTAGATGTTAAAAATGGTAAAAAAGTGGTGTTTATGCATTGAAGTGTCATGCTTTCCAAATCTAGGTCGAGGAGTTGTGAAATTTTCCCTTCACAACATGGCAACAAATCATGTGTCCCATGGAAAGATAGAAGTGTCTGGAATTAAAAAAAACAATGAAGTGTTCTACATTTCCCTTGTTGAAGGGCTAAAAGAAGCAAAAAAAACATGATGTCAATGATATTCAAGTCTTCGCCAACTCAGAGTTGATATGTAATCAGATGAAAGGAATCTATCAGGTTCATAAGGACAATTTGAAACCCATTTATAGGGAAGCAATAAATTGGAGTTTTCAATTTCAATATTTTACCGTTGATTACTCTACATACATTCAAAGGATGTCTAGTGATATAATGTTCAGAGCATTGTTAATCACATATGTAGATGTCAAATATGACATAGGATCACGATCCACTGCAACATAGATCATTAATCAACATCAAGGTAGGTCCCCAGTATGTGAATGGGTTGTTGTTATCATTTTTCTTGGGTCTATCATGGCATGGTTCTTTCACTAAAGAAGAACATTTTAATGTATTATTTTTTCTCAACTTGCAACAACTACAGTTTTTTGTATGGGTGAAAAATATATGGACAAATGTAATATATTCCATGTATATGGACAAATGTATTTTGATAAAAGTAATTGGTTCATGGCCTTGTGATTTCCATTAAAAAACATTATGGTATTGTCTAACTGAGTTTTATGTTTTAGAAATTTGGCTGAAATCTTGCAAAATGATTTTTTAAGTGGAAATCATTATTTAATTTGTATCTCTCTCCTAATGTTAATAAAACAATTTTTTCCTTTGCTGCTAATGAGGGAGTAGACTGATTAAAAAATAAGATTCTGACAGAAGTCTTGTTACTCGTTGATACTTGTCTTTTTTCAATAATAGAAACAAAAATTTCAGACTCTCTCCCATTGCCCATTACCTTGAAATATATACTTAATTTATGAAAAATGATTAATTAATTGTAATATGCCCAACATCATATGTTTTGGGTTGTTATTCCGGGTTGTATTTGGGTGTAATATCATGAACTGATATCATGGCAGAGGTATGACTCTTAAATATTCTCATGGTGTTGTTTATTTTTGGAATAACAATCGAAACTTCAATTGTTGAAAGAGATGTTTTTCTCATCCTTTTAAACAGTGGAGAATTGAATATAAAGAGTATTAGAAGGAGCTCAATGAAATGCGTGGCATTTATGAACCTATTATGAGATTAATTTTTTCCATTAAAGAACCCCCAAGAGAAGAATGGCTACCTTTACTCCTAAGACTAAATATTACAAGTAATACAGATACTCCGACATAGCCCAAAGAATAAATAGGCGTGATGTGAAGAGAACTACATAACATGTATGATGAACTTCTTGTACCTATGCATTTTTTCATGTTAATATCACAGCTAAAATGGAAATTGACCAATACATATTTACAACATTCTATCTCTCCTAAAATCTTGAGAGCTATCTACATTATTCCTTGCCTAGAATCTCCAGAACTTGAAACAGGTTCTTGATTTTCTTCTCATTGAAGCACTATAGAATCCTCTTCCCTGTAGTTAACTATATTCTCCTTAATTTATTTCTAATACACTTGTTTGATCTGAGATCCCTATTTCTAACTTTTTCCTTCCAACAATGAGGTATGATACCAATATCTGCTAGAATATTTAATCCACCGCGTATCTCCTATTTATTTTGTATTCGGATTTAATGAAGACATTTGGAAACATATGTACAAAATTTGAAAATTGAAATCAATTGAAGTGGATTTTTATCCTGGGTATGGGAAGGAAAATGGATTGTCTGTATATATAGCTAAGAGCTCCCATATCCCCGATGGTTTCATCTTTCAAGTCCTTAAAAATCATCATTTATATGTTTAATGCCACTTCAACAAGCTTTGTTTTATGATCAACTCATAAATTTACAATTTCAGCTAGATCCTTTTCGAGAATTATACATATAGTATCTCAAATATATTCTGATGGAATAGAAGGAAGGCACTGAATTTCACCCCATAATTGTTGCAGAAGTTGTTGTCTTATGGGTCTTCTTCATAGAATTTTGTTTGTGGAGCATATCCATGGTTGTAAATGAAGATAAGGAGAAAACTTCTTGTATAAGATATCATTGACAGTGTTGAATATTTTATTGAATCTATTTCTGGTTGTTGGATGCCATTTCTGGAATCATTCAACATCTTGTAAGTAACAAGAAGGGGTTCATCTAATTGGCATTTCATTTTCTGAAAGCCTGAGTGTTTCCAGTTGCCTATATTAGAATCATGATGAGTTCTAGTCTCCTCTGAAATATACACAACCAAACTTATCAAAATCTATTTCTTACTTATTGAAGCATGAAAGCTAAATTGTTGCCGCCATATAAATTAGGCATTCTAAAACATTATGCACTTTTATCATATGTCCCTTATTTGAAGATAACATGATTAATAGAATGTTTAAAAGATTCATTATTTTACCTATAAAATAATCATTTATAAAGGATGACTATCATAGGTGTTAAGCACTTTCCAAATATGAGTGGAATTAACACAAGTAGATGCCCCCTTATTGAAACACAATGGTGAGTACTCAATTTTTTGATGGTTACTAGTACCTAAAATGCAATATATGAACTAAGATGAGTTTTTACCTTGTTAAAATAAGTAATTCAATTGGATAACGAATGGATGAATCAACCTTTAAAAACATTGTACTCGTTCAACCTGGGGAACACACCATAAGTAGTTATTAGACAATCTTATGTTCCGATCTTCCTTATAGAGTGATGGATCAAGAACAAACACTGGGCTTGGATGCTCAAGAATCTCTGGAGGAACCAATGATTTTTCATAGTGATCTAAATATTTTCCTCTAAGATATTCACGTTCTGATTCATAGTTATCATCTTCTCTAATTTTTGCAGAAGATAGTTTCTGCATGTGTATGTGTATATAAATCAAGGAAAAACTGTTAGAAATTATATCTGAATACTTAACAAGAATTTTTTTCCTTGAAGGTTGAAAATGTGTAATTTATTGTCTATTATAAGGGAAAAATCTACCTCCAAATCTAAATTAGATATGACACTTTTGTTATTGTCTGAACGCTGGGAAGGTCTCATCTGCAAGATGAAGGTTAGAAAGGAAGGCATAGAAAAATTGTCTTCAAGGTTTGGAAAAATCTTACCAAGATTAAATGCTGAGTTAGGATCATTATATTTAAGTTGATCATGCATCAAAATATTTCCTTGAAGAGGAATCGTAATGAGATGAAAAACTATATAGGTAATGACTTCCATGGTATGCATGTAACTTCAATGTCAATTTTGTCAATTTTACCATCAAGTTCAACATTAACATTTTGGAAAAGACTCATTTGAGAAGGAAAAGACTCAACATTAACCTTGGTGTTGTATTTTAGAACATTGAGAAAAAGGGTGCTCAAGATGAAGATTTGGGTATTTTTACTGTTGATTGTGCAAGCATGGTTGATGTCAACTCATAATCTATAGGGTCATAATCTGGCCACAAGATTTCGCATACAATAATGATACCACATATTCCTAGATACACTGAATTGCTCATTTTGGTGGTGGTTGACCATCATTTGGTTAACCTTTCACATGATATAGTTCGTATGACTTCTTCAGTATAGGAATCTCAACAAATATGCCTGATTTTTAGTTTAGGTTTCACAAACACGCATGGCAATTCTTTTAAACATTGGACCACAACATTTGATGTAAATCTACTTTAGTTTGTTACTAAATATATCCACTTATGTTTGGAGAATCCTTTTGAATACTAGTGAATCGTCATATCTCCATCATTCCAGTAGTAGAATGTGCATACCCTATCAATAATGAAGACCCTATGAAATAAACTATCAATAATTAAGACCCTATGAAAATTATAGAAAACGTGCATATAAGAAATGATTATAGATTAGGAGAATAATTCACTTTCTCAACACTGCTCTTGATTCATCATCCTTCATCCACTGGAATCCTTGAACCATTACATCATTGAACAATTTGAACCATTTCATCACAATATTGTTGAATTTTGCAACAAGAAACAATGAAATTGGCATCCGGAGACAACATCCATGATCCTAGTGAAAATTAAACACCTACACTAGGTGGGGCCCACACAGGCTATTTTTAGGTGGATGTCTATTTATAGATGCATGAAAAAATTATATTTATAGATGAGTTCTATTTACAGATGTATGTGCAAGTTCTATTTATAAATTGCATGTCTATTTATAGACGCATGTCGACTATTATTATCCCTTAATATTAGTTGGACAATAAGCTGTAATCTATTCTCAATGTGGACTTGGAAATTGTTAACTGAAGTGGCAAATCAGTTATCTAAGTGAATTTCGACTTAGGAGGTTGGTTGGTGCGACATGCAGGTTGACTTAAGTTGTAACAGAGTGATTCTAGTTGTAACAGAGTTGGAAGTGTAGTGGTGCATTAGTTAATGCAAGTTGTAAATTAGTTTAACTCAGTTAAGTGAGTTAAAGTCAGTTGTGCTAGTTGTAACTGAAGATAAACTAGTGAGAGATCAAGTGAAATAATTATTAATTAATTCACAATCAGTGGTCTCACATGCAACTGATGTTTTTACAATTATTAACTGCATGCATGTCAGTTCTAGTGGAGACCCGGTTGAGATCTAGGTGAAAGGGAAGTGTAACTATCAGTTGTGATATTAGCAGGCTACCCACATGTAGTTATAACACCAAAGGATGCCCATGATACTCAGCACAGTTGAGGAAGGCTGAAATTATTTGTAATTAAGGATTGCATTCATCAGGAACTGCGTGAGCAAGGCAGGCTGTCTGGAGATAGTAAATTGTCTAAAGGATTTGCCAATTTTTGTATGACACCGTGAGACAATTAGCTGATGTACTAAGAGCTCTTGTGATTGGAGTTTTGTATGTAATTGTTTCATGATTCCTTGTGGAATATACAATACATGATAGAGGGGTTTTTAGCTTTATGCTTTCCTGGGAAAAACATATGTGTTATGTGTGATTGATCTTTTTTCATGTGTTTGCAATTGCCGATTGTGTTTTAAATTTCCGCAAAGATTTTAGTAGAAGCGATTCTGTATTTAACAGTGGCATATAATTATTAGATCATGAGAATCCAGGCAATACATAATTTGTATTAAAATTTCTACAAATATGTACATGCCAAAAATAGATGTTGCTTAATATAGACATACTTGAAAAAATAAGCTAGCTTTAAAAAAACCAAAAAAGCAAGAAATATTGAAAATGAAGGTGATGTGTATGTGACCCTTGCCAAATATAGAAAGTATAAAGTTACACTACCAATTATAGACACATGTTTCATGTGGATGAAAGCAGCGTCATCAGATTCAATTTTCTAGAAGGAACCCAAATATTTACTCAGAATTGGCATGCAAGCCTTGAATAGTCAAGAGTTGATGGTGTATCTCAACTTGCTAGAGAGGGTAAAAAGTAGACAAGGAGTTGGGTTGGCTCTCAAAGAAAAACATACACCCAACTTTCCAAAGGATGGATAAATATAAAAATGAAATCTTTGAGAAAGAAGAATGAATTGGAAAACAATCATTGCCAAACATTGTAGCATGCCAATGCAACGTACTTTGAAAAATGACATCTTGTAGGCACATCAACTCTTTTACTTGTGATAGTTGTTCTCTCAATGACATTATTTACAGTCACTAAATTGGACTTACATCAAAGCTTATGTGGTATTGTTGTGTTGAGTTATATTTGACCCAATTGGCTTAGAAACTACAGGGCTTGGCATCCTTTGAATAGAGTTATGCTATGCATACAAGGAAGAATATAGTCTACAGAGTGAAGTGATCTATAGTGATTGAGATGTGATCAACGAGCATGCATTTTTGGGTGTGTTTCTTCCTTCACAACTTATATATTTACATTCCTATGAGGGGAAACAATAATTCTCATGTTTGGAGACACAATTGTTTAGTTTATGGCATGGTAGAAAAAACCATTCCACCTATATTAATAGATTTCAAATATTCCTCACACATTGAGATTTGTGTTCTTGATTCACATACATATATTTTTGTTTTTCAAGCAACAAATTTAGAATATGAGAAACCACAACTGAAAATCACTTAATGACAACATTAATTAAAGTAGTGAATTATGCCCTATTGTCTTCAATATCAAAGTTACTGTCAACAATATCCGTCTGATATTATCTCAAATTACCAAGACATATAAGTGCTTTAAATTACCAAACCATGAAGACAACGATAGCTGAAAATAAAATCTTCTACAAGACCATTTTGGACAGCTAAAATTTATATATATAAATAAAATATGAATTTTAAGTATATATTCCTAGCTTCAGATAAGTTGGTACAACCCTCCAATCTATCCACATTTTTATGATAATATTGGGTGTGTAATAGAGTCCCTAGTAACGTTCTTTGAGTTTCTTTTGTCATGAGTGCCCATAATACTTCTTTTCAAGACTACAGGAACCATCTGGTTCTCCATCACAATCCCACATTATGAAGATGTTTCATCCATAGTGTTGCAAATAAGAGGATGCCACAAATAGTAACAAAACTGCAAGAATTCTGCACTCAACAAATGAGCACAAGAAAAATACTGAGAATTACATTATATAAATCATATATTTGTATATTGTATTTATTTTTTATATGATTTTTCAAAACTCATAATTGATTCTAGTGCACATGGAAGAATAAGAAATATTAAGAATATTTTACCACTCAAACCAAATAAATGAAATAACCTTATCCAAGTTACTATGCATTTAAGTGGCCCATCACTTCAGAGAGTACATGCATACACTCTCTAGAAAGCACTTGCCTATTTTTTATGCATACCTCATTGAATCCCACTAGAGTTGAAGCCCTTCCATGCATGATTAGTCATGGTAGAAGATGATGCTTCTCCACTTGTTCTATAGTTACCTAGCAAAGTGTCATATGTTAGCGTAATGAAATTTTCTAGAGAATCAAGGTATATGAGTGCACACAATGAAATAGAGGGTTAAATGTACCTGGCATGTTTGGATGGTCTTTCATCTCCCTTTGGTCTTGGGTTATCACCATGGTTGTGGATTTTTTCATTTCTATAAAAATAAACATACCACATGTTAAAGAATGGTGATGACTAAATACTTAAATCTAAAACCATGACTCTATTCAACACATGAAACTAACCTAGAACCATAGAAATGACGTTATTATTTGATCAAGGACGTCCTCGCTTATTGAGGTATCGAAATTCAAATGGTTCATATTCTGATTAATCAACATTTAAATCAATTTCCAAGCCATTGTTTTTTCTCCTGCGTTTTCTTTTCTTTATAGGGCTAAGGAAACTCTTCTTCCTCTTCAAAGATGAATCAGGAGAACCCAACTTAGGTGTGAAGTCAAAATCCATATTGTGCAAATTATTGGCTTCATCTAACAATTTTTTAAGCTTACCAATCAACTGGTTTGTTTTTGTCAAATTAGTACGAGGGTTATCTAAAATGAGATGTACATGGCTAAACAACTCCCATGCCAAATGAAATGCCTCGGCATCCACATAAACAATATTTGTGGCCATAAGAGTAGCATCGACATCTACATCATGGTTTTTGGGCTTTATATTGATCTTAGGTGGGCCATTGAATATGTTATCCTCAACATGTTGATGAAATCCTCAACATGTTGATGAAGCAATGGATTTGAATTATTCGAGTGAAAATACAACCAATTAACCTTTACGACATGTTTGCAAAATTTTCCACAAATTGACCATGGACATTCACACGTTATAAAATCTGTGCAATACCAGGTGACAAGGTATTTTTACCTTGACATCTTTGGCTTCACACCCAGTATGCACGGGTTATGCTCTCATGAGGACTACAATCAATATTCAGAATTTTTCTTGCTCGTTCCACTAATGATTCCATTTTCTTTTATCTTTTTTAGTTGTTTAGAAATCCTTCTTCTTTTAAGATTTCCTTGAACCAATAACAAGGTTCAATGGTTGTTTGTAGGATATGAAACAACCAATCCATCCTCCGGGCACATTTTTTCCTTCTATCATAAAGAAATGTGGTTTTTAAGTACCAATGGTATGACTCAACAACATTATTGGTCTCCTGATGTTGACACCTAATCTAAGTTCGGTGTGTGTGAGGAAAATTTGTCCGGCCAACAGTAGGGGATCTCCCCGGTAGAAAGTCCCAATTAGACCTTAAACCGTTTGGAGTAGGGATCCCGTCCGGAGTGTGGGTCCGGCTACCACTTAAGATGACTTCTCTTCGGTCTCAAGTCAAAATGTAAAATATTGTAAATAGAAAATAAGGAGAGAGGAATATGAAGAGACAATGGGAGATGAATCCCAAGATTTTCTCCCTCCATGTATATAATTGTGTACACCCTTAATTCAAATTCAAGTCAGTTTTTGGTGGAGTTACCTCCTGGCCTGACATGGTATTAGAGCCAGTTCTATTTTTGGCATCCCTGGCCTTGTAACTCCCTCTTGCTCCTGGAAAATCTGTCTCACTGCCTGCTCCTCATAAAACTGTCTCACTGCCCATTGTAATTCCTATTCATTATATTCCTCTTTCCTTTCGGCGCATTCCTCTCCCCTCCCTCACCGTTACACAAAACTTCATACACTTTTGTGTTTATAGTCAACCTCCCTCACTCCTTTTCTCACAGTCGACCTCAGAAATACGCTAGCATTAACTCCTCACCAGTGGCTCCTTACAGCTTGACCTCACCGTTCAATTATGCAGTCATCTCACCTCCAGTAATATGCTACTACACTCTCTCCATACGTTTCCTCCATTATTGTGCTCGGTTCCTCCATTACTATGCTCCCGCCCTTCAATTACACTCTTCCTCCATTTTCGGTGCACTCTCATCACAATTCTCTCAGCCTGCATTGGTTGCCTTAATTATAACAGTTCCTCCCTCTTTTTTCGTTATAACAATGCCTTAATTATAACATTGCCTTCATTATAACTCCGCACCACCTCCCATACGACTGGTTCGTAATAGTGAAGGCCCTATCGACTCTAGTTTGCACTCCTAGTTGCATATTGCTGGTTCCCACTGTGGGGAACGAACCCATGACCACCGCATTGTGTATTTATGGTTCCTCTCCATTCGGATCCCTACATCATCGCTCTCCCTCCATTACTCAACCTCTTGGTGCCCTCCTCCTGGTCCCTTGTATTAGTGCTACTGTCCATGCTCAATGCGCCCTCCTTCCATGTTTTTCATACAAATACCTTGATACTTAGTGCGCCCTCCCCCAGTTAAGCCATCCCCTATATAATACCTCTGCAAAAAAAAATTAGAACCAATTTTTTTTTTTTACAAAAAAATAGCACTAGAACTTTTTAGCACCAGAATTGAAATTTTATAGTATTGGCAACATGGTGTAATTTTTTTTTTACAGTATATATTAGAATGCATTCACTCATATCTATTATGGGAGTGGTTCTCTTCGGAAAGGAGAACTATCCTAAGTGGGCCTGTAAAATCGGGCACACTCATTTTTAATGACTTGTGGAAAGGAGTTTGTGAAGGAGACGGAGAAAATGTACCTACAAATCCTACCTAAGACAAGGAGATCGCCATTTGGGACAAAAAAAACAGCAAGGACTATGCCTTGATTGCAACATCTGTAAATGAAGAGGTGAGTCTTCATATTATACCATTCTAAAATTCTTATTAAGCCTTGAAGAAGTTGAAAGAACTATATGACTCACATTCAGAATGCGAAGTTTTTCAGTTGATGATTAAACTATTCAGCCTTGAATTGAAAAATGTTGACCGTCTTGCTTTAGCATCAGACGTAAGATCTATCATGCACGACATTAAAAACACTAGTGTTGAAATTAACATACCTGTCATAGCTTATGTCAAGGCATTATATCCCACTTACTCACATTAACTTGAGTCATTACAAGCAAGTGGAAACCTCAAGGAGATTACCTTTGACTCCCTTAGAAGAAGTTTGTAGAGAGAGAAAAGGATTTTGGGAAGAAGACAACTCCTTAATCTTATGAAAAAGTTTTATGTCTTGCACATA
The DNA here is from genome assembly GCA_034641835.2 of Pinus albicaulis. NCBI lineage: Eukaryota > Viridiplantae > Streptophyta > Pinopsida > Pinales > Pinaceae > Pinus > Pinus albicaulis. Next base: position 134,100,266 of record CM076581.1, read on the forward strand.
GAGAAAATAATCATGCTCAATATTCTTCTAGAGGGAGAGGTGGCTGAAGAGGAAGAGGAAGCAGAAACTTCAGAGGCAGGGGGGAAAACAACTTCAAATTTAAATATTTGATCTTCATTGCATAGGCTTCAATAGAGTGGACATGATGCATCCACATGTAAATTTCCTTGGGACAAAATTGAGCAGGAAAGAAATGAATCCAAAGTTAAAACTCATGACAGAGAGAAAGGTAAAGCACCTAAATCCGCTCATTATGTTGTGGCACATTGCAATATTGGAGTAACTGAAGACTTGTTTAATGCTTCACTTGCTTCTTGGGAAAATGATTGGTTGCTAGATTTAGGAGAAACATGCCACATGACTTTTAGAATTTTTTTTTTTGAATAATTTACTGACAAGGTTGATGGAGCAGTATACTTTGCAGAAAAATAAAAACTCGAGCCATCAAGGCTTGGCACAATCAGGCATAAATGACCTTGTATTCCATACTTTCTTCTACATGAGGTTCTATACCTTCTAGAGTTGAGGAGAAACTTTTTGTCTTTGGTCCACATCCGCTAGTAAAGAAACTTCATTCATATGTTTGCTGGAAACATTGAGTTCAAAAAAGCATTAGATCGTGCACTTGTCATTATGGGGATAGAAAAAGAAAGACTTCTAAAGCTGCAAGGTACCTTTGCTCATCCACAAAATTTTGCATTCATTTCTCACTATGATGAAGGTACATTCCCATCAAGTATTTTATTGCATGCTATATTTGGACACTTGAAATATGACAACCTTCGATTGTTGAAGAAAAATGGTTTTATTGGTTTGCCTACAATTCCTAGGAAACTTAAGCAATGTGATGCTTGTATTCTAGGAAAGCATAGAAAACAATCCTTTCATGATTCACATTCCATAGCACATAGAAAAATTGAGCTTATTCATTCAGATTTATGTGGCCCTATTCTTGTTCCTTTTGCAAATGATAATAAATATATGATGACATTTATTGATGAAGACACCAGAATGTGTTGGGTTTACTTATTGAAGAACAAATCTAATGCTTTTCAAACGTGCAAGAACTTTCATGCATGGATTGAAAATGATGCACAAATCATATTGGCTCTATTCACACTGACAATGGAGAATAATACACTTCAAATGAATTTGAAAACTATATTCTCCAACATGGGATAAAACATCAAACAACTGTGCCTTACAATCCCCAACAAAACGATGTAGTTGAAAGTATGAATAGGAAAATTTTAAATATGGTATTATTCATGATGTTTTCAAGAAATTAAATTTGATGTTTTTGGATGATGCATTTCTATGTGATGTGTATATAAAGAATAGGTGTCATTCTAATGCAATTAGAAACAAGACTCCTTATTAATTGTGGCATGGCCACATTCCTCCGGTAAAGCTTCTCAGGGTCTTTGGTTCCACCTGTTATGCCTTGATACCTAAGGAATAAAGAAACAAACTTGGGGCAAGGAGTCAAAGTGTATCTTATTGGGGTAATCAAATACCTCCAAAGCATATCGTCTCTATGATGAAGTTAACAAGAAGTTTTTAGTATCAAGAGATGTCATATTTCTTAAACCTTAAAGGACTGACAATGTTGTTGAGTGGCAACTTGATCACTTGGATATATTTGGGCATGAAAATTCATTTCAAGAATTTGATAATCATATTCCACATCTTGAAAGGTAGATTCATATACTGAATCAATCTGTGGAATCATCTTTTGAAGCACTCTCTCCCCCACATGAAGATCCAACCACAGAAGAAACTTTGAGTGATGTGATTGAAAGAATCAAGAGACTAAATCTTGATTCAACCCCAACTCAGTCAACTGAGTAGCCTGGGCCATCTCAGAAAGGTCCTCCAAAATGACTGACAAAAACACTTGAAAATGTATGTCCTGATGAGGTTAGAAAGACATGAACAAGAAGTTCCACTAGCAAAAATGGAGACGATGTAGATGATTCTGATTCACCTGTTGATATGCATGTTTCTTATAACTATGATTTGAATTTGTCTACGGATTTTGAACCAACTTCCTTAAAATAAGACACTTCTTATGATGAATGGAATGAAGTGATGAAAAAGGAATATGATGCCTTGATAAATAATGGAACTTGGAAGCTGGTCGATCCTCCATTGGGAACCAAACCAATTGGCTGCAAGTGGGTCTACAAGAACAAGTACAAAGATGATGGCTCACTTGAAAAGCACAAAGTTAGGCTTGTGGAAAAAGGTTTTTCACAGAAAGAAGGGGTCGATTATGAGGAAACTCCCCCCCCCCCACATAAAAATGGGCTACCATCTGGACACTTTTCCTTGGCAACTTAGAATGGTTGAAAATTATATCAGATGGATGTAAAAACCGATTTCTTGAATGGAGACCTAAAGGAGAATGTTTTTATGTCCTAGCTAGAAGGATTTTTTGTGAAGGGCCAAGAACACAAAGTATGCAAGCTTGTAAAATCCTTGTATGGCCTCAAGCAAGCACCACGAGCATGGTATGAGAAGTTAACTAAGAATATTCTGAAACTTAACTTCAAACATTATGATCTTGATGATGCAACTTTGTTTGTCAATAAATTTGGAAAAACGATTGTATATCTTGTGGTGTATATAGATGATATTTGGATGACAGGGAACAATGTGAGCTATATTGCATCCATAAGGAAGGAATTGAGGAAAGATTTTGAAATTACTGATTTGGGCTATGTTCATTATCATCTTGGTATTGAAGTAACTCAACATCCTAAGCTTATATTTCTCTCTCAGAAGAAGTACATTGAGATCTATTGAAAATGTTTGGCGTGTTTTTGTGCAATCCTTTGACTACTCCATTGGAACAAAACTCAAACCTCACAACCATTTTAGGAAAATAATTTGACGATGCAAGAAAGTATAAACAACTTGTAGGAAGTCTCATCTACCTTACTACTACCAAACCAGACATCTCATTTGTTGTTGGAATCCTCTATAGATTTATGCAAAAGCCTTGTGAGGGACATTGATCTACTGCAAAAAGAGTTCTAAAGTACTTGAAAGGGACTCAAGACTTTGGATTCAAGTATACACCGGTGGGCGACTTCATCTTGATTGGATACTTTGATTCACAATTTGATGGAGACAAAGAAACCAGGGTATCTACTTCAGGTTATACTATGAGTCTTGGATCGAGATATGTATCCTAGAGATCATGCAAACAATCAGTTACAACAAATTCCATAACTGAGGTAGAATATGTGGCTGCAATTGAAGAAACAAAGGAAATTGAGTGGCTCAGGAAAATTCTTGAATATTTGCAGATGAAAAAAATGCATTCAACTCCACTCATGATCAACAACACTTCTACAATAAAGTTGGCCAAGAACCAAAAGTTCCATGATTGAACGAAGCACATTAATATGACATACCATTTGATTCGACGTCATGTTGAGGCCAGGACAATCCATCTGCATCATTGTTCCATAAATGAGAATATTGCAGACATCTTCACCAAAGTGCTTGGAAGAGAAAAGTTCAAAAGATTCAGAACGATGCTTGAACTTGCCAAAATCCCTTCATATTAAGGGGGGGAATGTTGATACCTAATCCTTAGGATTGGATGAAAATGTAAAATATTGTAAATATAAAATAAAGAGAGAGGAATATGGAGAGACAATGGGAAATGAATCCCAAGAGTCTCTCCCTCCATGTATATAACTGTGTGCACCCTCAATTCAAATTCAATTAAGTTTTTGGTGGAGTTACCTCATGGTCTGACACCTGATTTGCATGAGGAAACTCCCAACAATCTTTCACCCACATCCCTAATTGCAAACAAAACCATGTTAGTCTCAATATATCACCTTTATAGAAAACAAAAAATGCATATAATACGAAAATCTTGTTTACTTACGATTCTTATCTCTAGCAACCCAATTCTTATGGAAATAGTCTAAGAACTTCTCTTCATCTGCAAGTTTGATAAAAAAATGATTGATTGCATATTTCACTTGTTAGAAAAATTATATATTACAGAGAATTGCAACACATAAAATATGCAAAAAACAAAAGCACACAAAACACATAAAACCAGAGAGACACAGATATACGTGGTTCACCTAGTTTGGGCTACATCCACCCCGAATAGCCAGTCCTTCCTTTCTATTATCCAACAAAATGAAGAGACACAACCTACAGCAGATCCACTGTAATATCCTCTGTTCTCTCTCACAGTCTCCCTATCTGTTTCTTGCTCTAAGAATACACATACAATACACAGCCACAATACAATACCCTCATACAAAGTGAGGGGTTTCCTTCTAGGGAAGAAAAACCCTAAACTAAACATAACTTCTACCATCAGATCATCTGCCTAATGAACGATCCAAATTGACTAGAAATTACTATACTTTTACAAGGCAATTTTACATCTATTTTTAGCTTCGGTGGCGCTGCCCCTAAAACCCCCGTTGGGGGACTGCTGGCCCCCAGACCCCCTAGCCAGGCGGTCAGCCCCCCTGCACCCCCCGCTGCAGGGGTGTACAGTTTTCCTGGAGTATACATCCGACTTAAACAAGGATCTTTGAATGAGGATGAAAATCATGCTCCACACCAACAATATCCCACTTGGAGACTGATTGTAGCAACTCCATTGCTACTTCATTTGTTGGACAATGAATCCTCTTTGGACCTGGTTGTTTCTCATCTTTATCGTCATCCTTGAAGACCAAATGAAAGTGAGAATTTTCTCAGTTTCTCCCTGGTTACAACTTTTGTTAGCATATCTACAGGATTCTGGCTAGTGTGTATCTTTTTTAGCTTCAACTGTCCATCTTCCAATACTGACCGTATGAAATGGTACTTGAGCTGTACGTGTTTAGTCCTGGAATGAAATGTTGAGTTCTTTGCAAGATGAATGGCACTTTGGCTATCATTGTATAACGATAGCATAATCATCTTCTTGCCAATTCATCTAAACCTTTAGCCTTAAATCGTTCAATATTTCTTGGCTTCTATAGCAAGCGTGCCTCTTGCATTTCTATTGTTGAAAGTGCAACAAGCGCTTTGGATTTTTTGAAACCACTTGGCCCACGTTAATCCACCTATGGTAGTATATCTGTAGTGCTCACTCACCATTATCTCTATCACCTTCCATATCTGCATCAAACATATCCACAATGAAGGCGTGTTTGGACCGCTTGAGCATGGTAACGATTTTTGGTACCTCTAAAATATCACGAAGACCATTTACTTCATCCACTGTTCTTTTTCTTGGATTTTTTCATCCATTGCCACAACTGCATGTGCAATATCAGGCCTTGTGCAGACCATTGCATACATTAAGCTTCCAACTGCTGATGCATATGGAACTTTAGACATATAGTCCATTTCTTCTTGGGTCTTTGGGCACATCTCCTTACTAAGTTTGAAATGGCTAGCAAAAGGTGTACTAACTGGTTTTGCATTCTGCATATTAAATCTTTTCAACACCTTTTGTATGTACTCATTCTGAGACAATGTTAATTTGCGATTTTTCCTGTCTCTAGTTATTCTCATACCAAGGATTTGTTTCGCAGCTCTCAAATCCTTCATTACAAATGAATTTCCCAATTTTATTTTGAGTACATTTATTTCCTACATGTTAGACCCTGCAACAAGCATGCCATCTACATACAATAACAATATAATATAGCTGCCATCATTTTTCTTTTTCAGATAAACACAATGATCAGAGTGACATGTAGCATAACCTTGTTTAGAAATAAACCTGTCAAATTTTAGATACCGCTTCCCTAGACCCTGTTTTAAGCCATACACGCTCTTTTTTAATATGTAGACTAATTTTTCTTTCCCTTTGACCTCATATCCTTCTGGTTGCTCCATATAGATCTCTTCCTCCAAATCTCCATGGAGAAATGTTTTATTTACATATAACTGTTCAAGATGTAAATCTTTTGTTGCTACAAGACTTAAAATAGTTTTGATTGAAGTTGTTAGCTCCCTGTAATCAGCAAGATTGGCAAAAGTCCGACCGCAAGGAGAACACTGTTTCAACCACTTTGGGATTCTAGGATCTAGCCCTCCTGAACCCGGAGAGGGATCTCTCCAATAAGTGCAAAGATGGATTTATCTTTAAGGTTTTGGTAATGATATTAGGCTAGTTATGAAGACCGAGGGTTTTTGTTTGTTTTGGATGGTTGAGCATGATTATTATTTGAGTGGAAAGTTCTAAATGCAAAGAGTTTCAAAGGTGAGAAGTTGCAAGCAAATAGAACAAGCTTTGGCCAAAAAGATGGATGTTTTGTTGGTTTTATTCCATTGGGCTATGGAGTCATAATAGGGTTTAATTGAAACAACAAGGAGCAAGAGTGGTCCATGGGGCAAGTCATCTATGTCTAAGGATCTCTTTAAAGTTGATTTTATGGAATGAAATGATACAACAAGAAGGGGAATTAAACAAATGAAGAACAAAGAGCAGCCCAAGATCTGGTAAGTACTTTGAAACTAGCTAGCTTTTGACATAAACTTAAGAAAAACATAAAAGTAACCTAGGATCTGGTAAGTACTTCGAAACTAGCTAGCCTTTGATATAATTTCAACAGAAAACATTTAAACACAAGGGAAACACAAATGATAACGAAGAATGGTTTAAGATCTGGTAAGTACTTTGAAACTAGCCAACTTTCAACACATTCTTAGGGAAACTTTCAGATAGTATTTGGGGATAAAACTAGGACAGGGCTCACCATAACTTCCTTAGTTCATCTCTACTTAACATAAACTGAAATAATATTCAAGAATAACAATTAGCTAAGACAGTAGGATGAGGGAGCGCCAACATTCCTAACTGCTCAAACTGAATTAAATCATTCCCAAACAACGCAATTTGGAAGAAAACATATAGATAAAGGTTATCAATCAGAGAAGGGTACTAATATACAGTAAATCCTAACTCTATGCTTGTTGTTCTTTATCAGAGAAGATGGACAAAGTGAAAACAGAAATGAAATAACAATTTACAATAAGAAATAACATCACCGTCGACATAGACTAGGATCCCATAAATCGGCTTGTATTGATGCTTCAAACCAGTTACAACTTTAAGTCCAGTGTTTCAGTTCAGAAATCATATTCACTTCTCAGCCTAACTATTCTATCACAAGCAGAGCTTCAAGGGCCTTTGAACACTATTTACAATCAGAAGTTTCGAGCACAAGTATATTTCAAAGTTCTGCAACCAAAATTTTCTCATCTTCTATAGGAGTATTTATAGAAGAAATGAGGAGGTGGGATCTGATAAAAGATTTCTTGGGTCAATTAATACAGATTTAATACTTCTCGACCTTTGAGGGGCTCGATGGAGAAGTTTTACAGATGTTTTTCTGTATTAATTGTTTTACATTTAAGAATTAAGCTCGATGGGAGCTTTTGTTGACTTTTAAGGCTTTGTTTCAGGATGTAATAATTCTGCCGATATTTTTTGCATTAGTTTCCTTTGGCAGAATTAACTATTTGGCTGTGCTGAGGAAAATATCTTCTTTTTGATCAGTAACTTTGGCCTCTGTTTGAATGCTTTGAGGTAACAGGTGGCTTTGTGGTAGTTGAGAGGAATCAATTGGCCTCTGTTGTGGTGGTGGAGGCCTTTCTGTCTGAAGATCTTTTGATTTATCTTTAATTATGTTTTAATTCAATGGATTAGGATTTTGATAATCAATATTAGCTGTAATCCATTAAACTATGGAATTTATCTTCAATATTCAGTTCTGTTATATTTTTTCTTCGACACTGATACTCTTTTGTTTTATTTAATTATCTGTGTCTTATTGATGTACGCATAGTTCATATGGCATCAATTCCCATGAAGAATTGATGAAACGTGGAGGTGAACCTATGAATGGCTTCTCTTTTATGAGTCAAAGGCACGGGAATCGTCATCCTCGGCCTTTAGCTTTTTTTTCAATATAATGGGAAAAAAAAAACATTAAACACCTGCAAAATACAAAACTAATTAAGAAATCCTGCGTTATTGGGATTAACTACTTCGGAGGTTGTGGGGATGAGCGTGGCCATTGGATGGCAGCATCCAACGGTGGAGATTCATTTGTGGGAGGTTAAAAAGGAAAGCAGGGGGGAGAATTAAGTCAGAACCGTTGATCCATGATTTACCGAGAAAACCAACGGTTGGGATTGGCCGTGAAATAATAATGTGAAGGAGTCTCATTATTTTGGAAAAAGAAGAAAATGCGAAGAAATGGGGAAAAAACCCCTTGGCAGAGGAATTTGAAAAGGAAATGCAATTGGGACTTCGGGATGATCGTGGGCCGTCAGATGAGATCGGCCCACGAGATCAACGGCGGAGATCGCGCGTTGAAAATCTTTGGTGAGGGTGGAGGGCGATAGTGTAAGGCCAGATTAAATCTGGGCAGTGATTTGCAGAGATGAACGGTGGAAGGTGCGCGCGATAAAACACAATGGAAAAGAGGGAAAGTGGTTTCGGGGAGCAAAATAACTGTTTTTCGCGCGGAGAAAAGGCGGGGAGGCGGTTTTGCCTTTTTTAACGCGATATGCGTTCCCACCCGACATGTGGCTTTTCAAAACCACCTATATCACACGCCCCTTAGGAAATTATCGATCGCACTAAAAGATACATGATATAGAATGTCGGCAATTAGATCTGGGGCCTCAGATCTAACAGTGGGGAATTGAACGCGACATGAGATAGATGCGCGGACAGAAGCGGGGTGAGCAGTTTTAATCTGGGCCGTAGGATCTAAGATGGACGGCGGAGATCAAATCTTGAAGAAGGCAGGACCCACAGGAGGCAGGCCTGTCGGGTTAAATATGGGCCATTGGATGTAGAATATCGACGGCCAGGATTAAATATGGGGTTTAAAACGAAAAATATACAGGCGGAGAAAATGTGAAGTAGGACCGTTGATCTGCAGAGATCAACGACTAGGATTGGCCGAAAAACATTATGAGGGGGCTGCATGTTTTTTAAAAAAAGTCGGGAGATGCGATCTAGACCGTCTGATCTGGACACGTGGACAGTCTAGATACAATCAGAGGCATGCGATCTGCGGGGGAAAAACTGTATGGTGCCAATGCGATTAAGCGCTGGCTGTCGATCTGCAGATCAGATCGACGGTGGAGAGTGAATCGAAGGGGTTCGAAAGCGAAGGAAAGGTTTGTGATCGGAGCAAATGAGGTCCGTTAGATCTGGGAAGGTGGGGAGGAGATCAACGGTTCAAGATTGATCGGGAGATCGCCAATCGGGGAGGGGAAAGAACATGCGCTCGACAGAAATTTGCGATGCGATGTTGCGCGGGCCATTTGATCGGCTTAAGATAAACGACGAAGATTATTTTAAGTTGCACCGGCGGAAACCCTTTTATAATATATGAAAACACAAAGTTTAATGAAAAAACAAAGTTTTATGTATTAGGGCAGGATATATATATATATGAAATGGTCTGTCGCCCGATTGTGGGGCCTTTGATTATATGGAAGGCAAAAGGCCCGGGGCTCATGTATGAGGGCCAATCGCAATCGGAGGTTGAGCCTGGTCTTTCAATCTACCCATTTAGAATTTTTGCGATGCAATTAACGCTTCGGGACCTTTAACTCTTGGTCATGGGCGAAAGTTATATGGAGTGAAGCAGAAGGTGGGGGGTTTATACAATGAGGCTTAATTGCATCGGGACTTTTGATGTGGGGATTTTCAATCTACCCATTTTTTATTAAAAACATTGTTTCAGCGGGTTTAGACCAAACTTAGGAAAAAGTGGGTTTATTGAATTTATAAAGGGAAATAACAATCGGGAATGGGTTTATACAATGTTTAAGCACCAAATGCGGGCCTAAGGGTTATATGAAATAATAATATGATCAGGGGTTATGAACAAAGGGCTTAATTGCATCGAAACTTTTAACATGGCCAACAAACTTACATACTCCGATTTTTCCGATGCGATAAGCGCCGAAAGGGCCTAGCGCTTGGTTCTAGCACTAGGGCATATGGTGGGGAAGTGGTTAGGACTTAGCCCAAAGGGGCCTAAACCCTCAATACAGAAAGTGTATTTTTTATGAAATTTTCAGAGTTTTTTGATGGATTTTGGGGTTTCGAAAGAGTTTAAAAAGGAGTTTTAAACTTTGTAAAGTGAATTTTATGAAGGGGGAAATGAAAAAAAAAGAAGGGAAAACAGAGGAAGTTTATGAGGAAAAAGAGGAGGTAAAACGAAGGTTAGTTTTGAGGTGGAGGGAAGGGAAAAATGGTGTTTTACAGCAGTCTTTCCTCTATGGAATCAGCAGAATTTCTGAATTAAAATGGAAATAGCAGTGAAGATTTGAACAAAGGGCCAGATGCCTTCATGAGTCTTCAAGAGATAACATTTTTTTGCAATAAAACTTGTTCCTTGAAGGCTCCAAAAATTTTTTTGCCATCATTTGATATGACAAATTTTATCGGTGGCTAACAGAAGTCATCTTAAGAATAGGAGAAAATATTTCACCAAAATAAATACCTTTCTTTTGTGCAAACCCCTTCACCACAAGTCTAGCTTTGTACCTCTGTTTTCCTCCATCTTCTTTCTTTAGCCTGTAAACCCATTTATTCTGCAGTGTAGTTTTACTTGCAGGCAACCTGACTAAGTCCCAAGTCTGGTTATGCATTAGGGATTCCATCTCTTCTTCCATGGCTAGCTCCCACTTCTTCTTGGTTTCAACCTGAATTGCTTCTTCATAACATTCGGGTTCACCAGAATCAGTCAACAATAAATAATATAATGAAGGAGAGTATCGTTCAGGGGGTCTACTTATCCTCGTAGATCTTCTAACACCACTTTCAGGTGTTTGAGGTGCATGTTGCTATTTTTTTGGCTGTTAATTATTATTATTTTCAGGCACCTTTAATTTTTTTGTGATCTCATCAAGAACTGTGTATTCTTTGTTTTCTTTTTCCTGTTTCTTTTCCTACAACTGATTCTTATACAAGACCTTTTCATTGAATATTACATCTTTTCTCCTAATGATTTTGTGATTTTCATAATCATATAAGCGATAACCAAAATCATTAACACCATATCCAATAAAGGTAAATTTCTTTTATTTTGCCTCAAGCTTTGTTCTGTTTTCTTTATTAATATTGTTACACAACATTTTGTCACTGTCCCTGCAATCCCAAACTCACACATTGGAGGGTCATTTCTGTGACCAATAAGCAGTGTCATGTTTTGCAAATACCATCCTTGCATCCCTTTCAATGAAAGAAACATTCTCCTTGTTGACATTTCCCTAAGCAGAGTTGTAAAAATCCCTATTTTTACCTTGACGCAAGTAGCCAGTTACACCCTCGCGTCGACAGAGGAATTTAACATTGAACCCATGCCCCTTGGAACTCTGTGCCAGTTAAACAACCCTGCCAAGCTGTTTATGGAATGTTTTTTAAAAATAGATGTGGAGGATCCATTCCAACCACCTCAGAGATGAGTCATTGGGAGTGGTTGAACTGAAACAACCACGCACTCCTTCCTTTAGTTAGTAGTTTCCACCTCCCTCGGAACTCTCCTAAAGGTTAGGACTCCATCTCACCTTTGTAGGGATCCCAACCTCCTCCTTTTCCTCTATAAAAGAAACTGTCTCTTTTACTAGAAGTTAGCTGAATAATTGAATCGCTGAACGGCTGAATAACTGAACTAGGAGAATTATACATACTATAGCTAAGCAGCTAGAGAAGATAGAATAAGAAGGATTATGTTGAGAGAGCTTGAGTCGAAGAATTCTGAGAGAGATTGAGTCCGAATTCCCTGACCAAAATTTGAGACGCGCTTCACCTGAACCCCACTAGAGGAGACTGCGACGTCAAAGCATCGGTTGTACTCTTCCTTCTATTCATTTATATACATGAATACTGTTTGGTTCCACTATTGTGTTATGATGTTTATTTGATGCAATATATTTAGCCCTCTTTGACTGGATAATAGTTGTGAGTAAACTATTCTATCATATGTTGTTCTTGTTCTTTGTCCAATGTGCAGGTATCTGAGTGGATTAGCGAACATATTGTGATTTGCCAAGGTAGCAGCAAGAGGTCGCTACTCTTTCTACAATGACGACAGCATTGGATTCAAGGTAGGTCAATCTATCGTGTTTTTTTTCATTCATTAACTAGGAAGCAACACTTTAGCATGTCCTTTTGTTACTAGACCCACCCTAGGGCTAGAGGGATCGTCTCTGTCCGTAGAGAGGATTTACCTTCATAAAAAATTGGCGACTCCGCTGGGGATCAGTGCGAGTTTGTCGTGTCATCCTGTTGGGTCAGTTTTGATTATTGGTTTAGTTATCTATCTTTTTCTGGTTTGTTTGCTGAGTTTCCATCCTCTGTTCAACTCTAGAGTGTCAAGATTGACCTTTGCTCATTAGGTTAAGGTTTTGTCCTCTTTTTCCCATAGGTATTCAGCTTGGCGTGGTTTTTGTCTGGACAGTCGTGCCGATTGGATCACGTTGCTCTTTTAGCACTCGCGCCAACCTCTGTATGGCGCGAATTACAACCTTACAGTCACGCCAACCCCTGTAGGTTTTGGTTTGACCTCCTTAATGAGTATTTTGGTCATTTGTTCTTACTTCTGGGTTATTTTTAGTGTGTTTAAGCCTTTCAGACTATGTTGACTACTGTAGACTTGTTTCCCTCAGTTGTTTGTCTATTTTCTTGTCAGTGTCGCTTAAGACCTTAGGTCTAAGCGTTCTTGCACACCAAGCCTTCTGTTTGAGAAAAAGTCTCTTTGATTGTTATCAGTCTCGTTTCGAGTCGTTAGATTGAGTTTTTCTTGATCCTTTTGTTTTGTTGATTGAATGGTATTTTCATTTTTTGATTAGTCCTTCTTTTTCAATACTTTGAGCATCGATTACTTTTCTTATTTGGGTCGCTTTGGGAAACTCTCTTTTACGATTGAAATTTTGTTCCATTAGCTTGTATGTTTTTGTGTCTGTCTCGCTTTGGTTGAGTCATTCAATTTAAAAACCTTACATTCGCAAAACTCAAACTAGTCTTTGTTTTGTTTTCCATTGAATTAGTATGTCGTGTTCTTTATTTCATTGAAAAATCAAAAAATATCTTTGCATTATTTTGTTGCATCAAAAGTGAAACGTTCCTTTACATAACTAGCATTTGTCAATCTAGGAAGGAATTTCATTTTCGATTGATTGCATTAAGGGCATTAGAAGTTTCTTCGCATATTTTCATTTCTTGCTTGTTTGAAATATTTCTATCCTTCTTATAACTAGCATTCATCAAATTGAAATGGTGTTTATTTGCATATAGTTTGCATTTAGGAAATTGAGTTCCAAATTCGATAAGGCCTGGAAATTGAAACCTAATTAAAGATTAACTTTAAAATATACTCAATGAACCTAAGGCAACATTGAATCCTAACACAATATTTCTAGTGGTCTGGACTAGAGACGTGTTTTGGCGTCTTAAAACCTAGTAGTTTTCATTCGCCTGTTGGCTTCAAACAATGCTAGTACGGACTTGTGCTCCCCGTACCATCGCATATATAAAGGGAGACCCCTCTAGGTTGCAATCATTTTATCCATAGGAAGTTGAGTTTGCCTCCTTGTAACCGTGATACACCGAACACAGCATTAGGGGAGACTACCTGCACGTATGTCAAGTCCTTGGTCATTTCTGTTTCATTTGATCACCAAGGTGTATATGGAAGTTCACGAAAACCTAGTACACGCTCTTGCTAAGAATTCTAGAGAAATCATTTCAATATTTTCGTGACTCTTTAAACAAGAGAAGAGATCATCAAGAACTTGTCCTTTCACGCTCGTTTCAAATTGAAAGTGACTAGAGTGATATTTTTCTTGTTTCTCGACTCTTAAACATGAATTGTGAATTTTGGTTTCAATGTTATAAAACTAATCACCTACGATTACACGCCCATTAAAAGTTTGTTACTTTGTCTGATTGATTTCCTTGGTTCTTGATTTTGGTACCTTCGATTGGCTATCTCTTTTCCTTCCTGTTCTAATATACAGTCAAAGTGGTGGAACATCTAGTTTCATCGTCTTGACTACCTCCTACTGGTAGTTATTTTCTAGACATTTCTTTAGAAAACCCTCAGTCCACTAGGTCTTTCGAGTTCTCACAGCCTATTCTTCCATCTATACAATCCCTTTCTACTTGATCTCCGCTTGACGAGCCAATTGAATTCCATTGGCCTCCTTCAAGTGCTTGGTCTGGTTTTGGGGAAGAAGGAGATTTTCCTCCTCTTACATCTGGATCGCCTTTTGTTGCTGTTGCGATACCTCATAGTCCCCATAGTCTTTTCGAAGATCTTACATTGGAATCAAATATGGATTCCTCCCGTTCTGTTGGTAGTGAAGGCATGCCTGTTTCCATAGGAGAATATCAACTCTTTCCTGAAGATCTCTCTCATGCCTCCACCCAATCTTCACCACCGTCAGTCTCACTTCCACTTAGATATAGGTCTTTGAGTCAGATTATGTTTGGTGTTTCCTCCATTGTGCAATCCAGTGTGGTAAATCCTCCTCTGAGTTTGGTCCTACCTTCATTAGGGCTATCACCTTCGACTCCTGGTTCGTCAGTTACTGTCACGTCTGTTTCAGTTCAAGCAAAGTTTTGTGTGGCTTCTAGATCAGTTTCCACTACTCTTGTGATTCCTGGAGGTCTTACTTTTGAAGAATATCTGTTGGATGTTCAGCAGCAGAATTCTCAGGGTTCTCAGCAGTCTCAGGCTCCTGCTAATCCTCGATTCCATCACTATGATGTTGTTGGTAATCCCGTATATATCTATCTGCATCACTATGATGTGTATGGTAATCCAGCCTATTTGCCTCCTATTGATCCTTATAAGGCTATTTATGATCCCTATCAGACTGTTACTCATCTGGGACCTACTCTTCCTGCGCAACCCTCTGGCTTACAAGGACAACCCTCTTAGAGACAACCTTTAGTGCAGCAAGGCCCTGCTTCTGGTCCACAGGGACAACCATACGGTCCCCAAGGCCAACCTTTACATGGAAAACCTTTGTTCCAACATGTACAATCCTCTGGTCTCTCGGTTCAATCGTTAAATCAACCCGGATCATCTTTTGGTCTTGGGGGGAAAAATTATCCATTACAGGGACAACCTGTTGCACCTCAATCACAGTCGCACGTTTAGTATGGCCAAAATATTGTGCAACCAGGACAACCCTTTGGTCCTTCTCTGGGTCAACCTGGTCATCACGGAAAACCTAGTCCGTCGCAACCATTAGGCCAACCTTTCCCACAAGGTCAACCTGGTGGCCCTCAACAACCATTTCAACAGTCGGTTCAACCAGCTCAACAGTTGTTGCAACCTGCCCACCAACAGATTCCTTCGTTTCCGCAACCGGTTTTACATGTTTACCCTACTCAGCAGCATGCTCAACCTACTCTGCAAGGTCAACCTATGCAACTACAGGGCGCTTATTACCCTCAAGCTTCATATCAACCGGTATATAGCGCACCCCAAATTCCTTACCCTCAAAATCAACCTGTGTATCAGCAACTTCAAAGTCATACTTACATTCTGCAACAGAATCCTTATGCTACTTGGCAAGGACCTCAGTGGTCTGCTTCGACTCAATATCTTGGTCCTCTATCCCAATATCAACCGAATTATCCTATTTTTAATCCCTATGATCCGAATCCTTCGGGACAGAATATATGGGGACAAAATCCCTCTCAGACTGGGTGGAATGTACACACAGGTCCTTATCAAAGACCTCCGATGACTTTTAACGCTTAATTACTGTTTCTTGCTACATTGGAATTACCTGATGTGTCGAAGTTGACAAATTATCCTATTCTTCATAATCCATGTTGGCCTTCGGTTTCGACCAAGATTCTCGGTGATTGTCCTAAATTTGAGGGTAAACCTGGTGAAGACCCCCAAACGCATGTTATGACTTACCACTTGTGGTGTTCTTCTAACTCTTGGGTTGATGATTCTATTCATCTCTGTATTTTCCAGCGAACTCTTACTGGTGCTACTGCAAAGTGGTACATTGAGCTGTCTCGTGGAGTTTTCCCAGATTTCAATTCTTTGGCCATGGCATTCCTTACACATTTTAGTTATTGATCTGTTATCAGATCGGGACGCATCTCCTCACTTCATTGAAACAGGACTGAGCTACTCATATCTCAGATCATATTCATGAGTGGCGGCGTTTTCGTCGCATGATCAAATTTGAGATACCTGATCAGCTTCTGACTCATTGGTTCACTACCTCCTTTTCTAATTAGATTGCCAAAGACATAGCTATGGGGGCATGTGTAACCGAGGAACAAGCCATTTCTTACGCCCAGTACCTTGCTCTCATGTATTCTCAGTGTGGAGAATTGTATGATATCTTGCTGGATGCTCCATGACCTGGAACTTCTAAACCACCAGAGACTCCATCCGTTGATGGTATTATTGGTTCCATATCACAGAATTCTCAGAAGTCTCCTTCATCTAACTCTGGGAAGCAGAAATCTACTTCTTCCAATAATGTAGCTTCTCAGTCGACTTCGAATTCTAGCACACCCGTAGAAGTGATTATTGTTCATGCCAATCCCATAGACAACACTTCCAAAGGTAAGAAGAAGGGTAGAGGTAAGGCAAAAGCCGATACCTTGAAAAATGATTCTCCAAAACCTTTTTCTACTGATAGTTCTCAACATAAACTGAAGTATCCTTGTTTGATTTGTGATGATGATCACTTCACCAAGGACTATCCTCGACGGTCTGAAGTTAGTCGATTTCTCAAAGGCACCCAAGGAGCTCTGTCCATTCTTAAAGAACCTTTCCCTCAGCAGACCCAGATGGTAGAGCACCCTCAGTCCTCTGCTCCATCTGGTTCGCAAGTGTTCATGATGAATGGTTCTACACCCATTTCTATTGCTACTCGATCTAAAGATTATTTTTGTTCGCATCAGGCAGTGGGGAAAGAGATTGCTGATGGTCCTCCTCCTCCACCTGCTTCTGGCTCTCTTGAGATTGAAGGACCTAGTGCCGAATCTGTTGTTCGACCACCTTCAAAAGGCGTACTCCATAAGTCTTCATACAATCCTAATGCCCATGCCGCTCAGCATTACAGTATTGTTGAGGATTTGGCTCAGGCACCATCCGCGATGTCTTTTTTAGAAGTACTTTAGAGTTGTTTGTCGTAACAGAAGGCTCTTCTATCTGCGATAGGTGGGGTCGATCCTACCGACACTAGCCTTCTTGCTTTTGATTTTGAGAATTTTGTCCCGTGACTCCCACACCAAATTTCACTCATCATTCAAGTTGGTATTAATGGTTTGAATATTCACCGAGCCATCATGGAAGAGGGTGGATCCACCTATTTTATTTCATCTACTTGTTGTAAAGCCATTGGTACTCCAGCTCTCACTTCGTCATCTAATGCCCTTGAAGCATTTGATGGAAGAGAGTCCAAACCTCTTGGTGTTCTCACCAATTTACCGATCACATTAGAAGGGAAGACAGTCAATGTCGAGGTCGAAGTTATTGATGCAAAACTCAATTATAATCTTCTCCTCAGACGCAGTTGGACTCACACCATGCTATGTGTTCTGTCCACTCTCTTTCGTGTTTTGAAATTTCCACACGAGGGAAAGATTATCACTGTCGATCAACTATCTTTTTTCACTTCTTCTTCTGAGAACAACGTTTTGTATGTGGAAAAGATTCCTACTCCTTACGAGAGCGTAGGGCCAAGAATTTTCAAGGATCCTACCCTCATGGGTGTTTTCCCTCTTCCACCACCAAATACTGTTCAGGTCAACATGCTTTCTCAAAACGATGACCCCTGAGTTATCCCTTCCCCTGACAAGATCGATTCATTTGGAGATTCGATGCCATTGAGTCCGATTGAAATTGACTATTGTGAACTCATTGTTGCATCAGACACTTCGTCCTCTGATTCTGCTCCTTCGAGCGTGACTCTTGAAATCTATTCTCAATCCCCTTGGCTTGGTGATATTGATTCACCGGATCCTTTGAAAGAAGTGTTTCCTTCCGATGAGGCCATCATGGAAACCTTGTCTCTCGACGATCTACCATGGGACGATGGTCATCATCATTCCTCATTTCTACCAAGCCTCGAGGCCATGTCTACCTGTATTGAGCATTTTTCCTCTTAGGTTCCTTCTCCTCCGCTTCAAACACTTGTTTAGGTCCATGAAGTTTTTTCGGAAGGTAACTTGAGTAACATTACTCAGACGATGCTTATTGAAATTTCCATTAAATAGGGAATTGTTGAGAACATCCATATTTGGGTTACTTGTTCTTCTGATGAAGTGCAAGTATATACTAGCCTTTTTCGCGAATTCCGTGATGTATTTGCATGGTCCTGTTAGCCACCTATAATATTTTGTCGAAGCAAACATGTGGCTAAATATGTTTCTGAGTCTTGAACAGAAACATTTCCTTTGTAAATCTATCATTCTTGAAGCCTCCATGTGTCTTCTATCCTTCAAAGAATCTTCACTGCTATTTCCATTAATGAACCCTGTTGTTTGTGAAAGAAGTTGTTCTAAAAAAGGCTTCCATTTTCTCCTTTTCACTCACAAAGAACTCCATTTTTCACCCTTATTCCCTTCACAAAATTCCTCTATAAACCTTCATTTTAACCTCTAAATATTCCTAAAACCCCTTTTAAACCTTATATTTCCCTTTGTTTGGTTTAAAAATCCCTTATTTTGCCTATCGGAACCCCCATTTTGGCTTAAAAATCACTGTTTTTTGGCTTAAAAACCCTTTTCTACACATAAAGGTCTTAAGCCCCTGAGGGCTTAATTCATTTAAGCACCCTACCTTCACATGACCCAAAGCCCCGCAATCGGGCGCTAAAGAGCTTACAACCTCTTCCGGAACCTTATTTTCCTTTGTTTTTCATCAACCCTACGTTATGATTTGAAATGGATGTGGACCGTTAATCTCTGCAGATCAATGGCCATCGGGCATTTTCTTCTGCCCGCTCATCCGGCTTTCCCTTTTCTCCTTTCAAAAACTCTCCACCCCATCTTTTAATCTCAGTTGTCTGATCACACAATCCAACGATCAAGATGTAGCGCGATGAACCAATATCCGTTCACTACGCAACAAGACAGAACATGTCATCCCCGACCCCACCACTTCTTTCGCTAGTGCAGCTCTTCACCCATCGCGTGCGATCCTCACCGTTGAATCTGCAGCCTCCCATCCGATGGTTCTCGATGTGTTTCGCATAATTTTTGCGCCCAAGATTTAACGCCGAAAAATTATGCGAAATGGGCGGTATTCGGAGGGACGCATGTCAAAATGTGTATGGAATCACATTTTTTGTGGATACCGCCTCCCCCCCTTTTTGTGCGCAAAAACCACTTCCGGTTTTCCGCCATACTGCCCACCTCCCCGCAATGTCATTTCCACTTTAAATCACAACCATATATCATCCTGATCTAACAGCCCACGTTATATCGTGATAACATTTCACTTGCTCCCCATCGCCCTCCCAAACGACTTCATCGATGAATCCCCACTGTTGATTGTTCTAATCCAACGGTCCACAACTGACGTCGCACCCAAACTCCCATCAGACCTGTTTTCGCCTTCCGCCATGATTTTCATCACATTTTCCGCTGCATCCACCTTTTTCCATCACTGCTCCTCCATCCCCACGAGCCACTGAAGCAACCATCCTCACTCCCACAGGTTTTTATAACGTGTTTATCGTGTTTTGCAGGGTTTACAGAGTGATGAATTCATTCTGTCTCTACAGTCATAGTCATGGTGATATAGAGCACATAAGGACTATCCCAGAGCCAAAGATCATGGAGGAAGACACCAGAGATGGTTTAATAGCATGATTTCATTGAAGATCGGGTTATTAACCTTGACATAAACCCTCCAGCGCCTCTGTAACCTGTATATTCACACAAACTGGTCAGCAGAAATTTTAAAGAGTATCAGAAGAAGATTAAGAATATTAGTGCATAATATTGAAGACTAAGAAGCCTAATCCCTAGTCAGCAAGGATTAGAACCATGAAGATGATTAAAGAGGATAAATGAAGCCTAAACACAATCAGAGCCAGATCAGTAGAACGTTCCTCTCCAAAGAAGGACTAGCTACACAACCTCCTCCATTTTCCATCGAACACCAGAATAATTATTACACTGACAGAGGCTTTAAAAACTGTCAGGACAACAGTTATGAAAGCATGGAAGACTTGAAAGACCTTATATCACCTTACTTATCTCAGAAGACAAAACAGAGTACCAATAGCTAGAATTACTTCAAGAGACATACCTGAAGTTATTTTCAAGCTGACAAAGACTTCTAAACCAGCCTAAAGGGTACCAACATGTTAATGCATAGCCATTAAGTAGAGTGGGCATTCAAATACTTCCTCCCCTCTGTCTTAATGAATCATTTAAGTTCATATATACTACTCCACCTCCTCATTCACCTATAAGTATTCATTGAAGATTCATTATAAAGGGTCGGGATTTTATTGACTGTTTGAATTGTTATTGAGGGGAAGTAGCTGAGTAGTTTGTAATATAGTAGTCTAGGAAGAAAATTTTGGACTGTAAAGAGCCATTAGACTCAAAGTATGTGGTTGGTTTAGCAAATCAATTGAACAAGCAGATTCATAGGATCTTGGTCTATATTATTGGTGATGTTTTCCTTACTGTAATTTTTTCCATTCATGTTTTTCATACTGTCCACTATTCTCTGATAAATAACAACAAGCATAGATTAGGACCTACTGTTGGAAGTACCCTAAATATCACTATAAATATTTATCTTTATGTTTTCCTCCGATTGTGTATTTAAGGATAATTCTATAGAGTATAACCAGTCAAGAAATGTTGGTGAGCCCATGTCTTGCTGCGTACAACTTGAAAAATTGTCCTTGAAAGATATTTTCATTTCATGCTAAGTAAAGATTGAACTAGGGAAGTCTATGGTTAGCCCTGTCCTCTAGTTTCTTCTCCAAAATTTTGTCTTGAAATTTTCCCTGTGAGTTGGTGTCAAAAGAAGTGAAGGTTAAAAGTTTTTCTCTGATCTTAGGTCTTGCTCTGTGTTTAATCTTAAATGTTTTCTACTGTCTGAAAGCGGTTATGAGGACTGCTGGATGTAGAAATTATATAAATAATGCGTTATACATCCAAGATTCTCCTAATCACACACTATCTGATTTCATGCACAATACAGAATCTCTTCTACTATTGATCATTACTTGTGGAAATTAAATCAATTGCATGCACACATTGAAACCATAAAAATTCACACATATGAACACAGTGTTTTAACGGGAAAGTTCTAAGCTAAAAACCACAACTATATGTATATAATATATGTCATAGAGATCATGTAACAATCCTCATACAAAGCTGATCATATCAAGCTCTCAGTACAATACAATCGCTACACACTAATCAGGCCCGAACTAGCAAATCCATGCACCGATCTTTGCCACCTGCTAGCCTGCCTCTACTGTGCAATCCCTACTGAATATTGGCTCCGAATGAACTCAAATTGGTCTAGTCTTGCTCACGCAATCCTCATTGGAATCTCCAATCACTGTGTGTTGCAAATCATGCAACACTATAGTCACAACTGATAGTCAACCTGCTCTTTCACCTACCTCTCCACTAGTCTCCACTGAAACTGTCCATGCACTGTAGTTAACTGATGTATTCTTCATTTGATTAATGAGTTAATATTTAGTGAATTAATTAATAATTAATTCACACCACTCTCACTAGTGTATCAATCAGTTAGACTAGATACAACTAGCTCAACTGTGTCTAACTGAGTTAAATTGAACACATTTCCACCAACTACCTCAATAACTCCACCAAAATATGTCACATGAGTTCTAATTGAAGTCTCCATGCAATAGCTCCTCTTAACCCTCAGGAATAGTGTAATTCCTTCTGTCAGCTCCTGTGCCACATCTGTGCACTTAACTGAGGTGCTCCAAGAGAATAATATAATGTTTATAGTCCAAATATTATTAAGAGCTAATAATATTCGACATATATATTTTTAGATTGGAAATATAAAAATATATTCTTCCCAATATGTCTAAAAATAGAAGTCCATATATTTTTCCAACTTGACAAACCATCCAAAAATAGCATCCTGCAACTCATAGAATATGATCGACATGTCTAAAAATAGACTTGCACCAAAAATAGCCTGCGGGCCCACTTAGTGAAGGTGACTCTTTTCACTAAGCACATCATCTTGTTGCAATCTCAACACTCCCTTTCAACAAGATAGGGATTATCTGCCACCCCGATCCTGCCTCTATGGTATTCGAATTTTCTCCTGGTGAGCGCCTTTGTCAAGATATCAACATCTTGATCCTCCATAGGAATGTAAGAAAGTAACATGATCTTCCGCTGCACACAATCTCTGATATGATGATACCGGTCCATGAAGCCATGCAGCCTCAACTCATCCTCCTGTCTGTACCATAATCCATATCCCGATGTGCCTCTGAGATATCTCAATACATGCTTCCCCGCCTTCCAAAAGAGCTTGGTAGGCTTAACCATAGCTTGTGAAAGCTGGTTAACAACATAGCATATCCGGTCGTGTATTAGATACATGATTTCAATCCAACCAACCGTTGGTAAACGCGTTGAATCCACTACTCGCCGATGTAGCATCCTCTTTCCTCCAACCACCAGGAAGAGGAGTGTCGATAGGCTTGCAACCTTGCATGTTGACCATCCGCATCTCCCGGCATACTTGCCTTGAGACACAAACAATCCATCATCAAGATCGCCAAATTTCTATCCCAGAAATAATGAAGGAGGCCCAAGTCCTCTATCTCAAAACTCTTTTGCAAGACTGCCCACATGAGAGTATCAACTGTTCATCACTCATCAAAATCAAATCATCTACATAAAGTACAATGATCAACAACTTACCCTCCACCACAATCTAGTATAGGTTC
The DNA here is from genome assembly GCA_034641835.2 of Pinus albicaulis. Taxonomy (NCBI): domain Eukaryota; kingdom Viridiplantae; phylum Streptophyta; class Pinopsida; order Pinales; family Pinaceae; genus Pinus; species Pinus albicaulis. Next base: position 134,123,255 of record CM076581.1, read on the forward strand.
AGATCCGCCTCACTCTTAGTGAATCCAAGACTAGTGAAATAACTGTCTATCCATGTGTACCAAGAACGAGGTGCTTGTTTCAACCCATACAACGCTCTTTTGAGCCTGCACACATGTGACTTGCTGCTGAAGATCTAAAAACCTTCAGGCTACTCTATGTACACCTCCTCCTCAATGACTCCATTGAGGAACGCAGTATTCACATCCATCTGATGAATATGCCATCCCATCTGCGTTGAGAGAGCTAGGATGCTCTGTATGGAAGAATACCTTGTGATAGGTGCAAAGGTTTCCTTATAATCGATCCCCTCAATCTGTGAGAAGCCCCTGGCAACAAATCTTGCCTTGTACTTCTTGACGCTCCCGTCAGTAGCTTGCTTCACTTTGTAGATCCATCTCGAACCTACCACTGATTTCCCTTCCAACCTTGGGACAATCTCCCATGCACTGTTTCTGACAATCGAATCATACTCTTCCACCATGGCATCTACCCATGCAGGGTCCTCCACAGCTTCCTCGAAAGAGGATAGTTCTGTCACGATACACTTTCTCATCAGAGCCATGTATCCAGTATATCGGTCAGGTGACTGTCTCTATCTGCATTGTGATGTAGGTGCTCCTACAATCTTCTCTGCATCAAGATTCAGTCGCTCAGCTTCTGTAGTGCGCTTCTGCCCTCTGATGGTTAGCGCTGCATGAGTGGTTTCTTCCATTCCATGAACCTCCTTTTGTGGCTGATCCACATCCTGAGGCTCATCCTTAGGAACTAATAGCTCCTCATTTGCATGCAATTGTGGCTCCCTCTCAAGCGAACACTTCATGGATTTCTTCTCATGAAATTTGATATCCCATCGCACAACAGTCTTCCGACTGTCTGGAAAATACACATGACAGTTGTGGGGTGTTTCTGTGTACCCAAAAAATATCCCAACCTCTGCGGTTGTCTCCAGATTCTTCCTGGAATCCTTCTTCACATGAATGTAAACAGGTGAGCCAAAAATATTCAAATGAGAAATATCAGGCTTCTTACCAGAAAACGCCTCCTCGGGTGTACTCATGCCAAGTAATCTGTGAGGACAACGTTTTTGCACATAAACCACAATATTGCATGCATCAGTCCATAGATGTATGGGAAGGCCCTGATCATGCAACATCGCCTGTGTAGCACCCACAATCATTCTATTATTTCGCTCTGTGACCCCATTCTGCTGTGGGTTATGAGGCGCTATGAGCTCTCTTCAAATTCCTTCTGTGCTGCAAAAGTCTTTGAATTCGCCAGAGATGAATTCACTACCATTGTCGCTCCTAAGAGCCTTCACCTACTTCCCCGACTCTTTCTCCACCAGTGCCTTAAACTCACAGAACTTAGAGAACGTCTCGCTCTTCTTCTGCATGAAGAATATCCAGCACTTAGGAGAAAAATCATCAACAAATATCACATAATACATGTGCTTTGTTGTCGAAGCTACCGAGAAAGGTCCACACACGTATGTGTGAATTCTCTCAAGGATCATCATGGCGCGACTATCCTTCTCATGAAAGGTGGCTTTCACAAATTTTCCCAAAGTACATCCCTTGCACTGATTTGACTGCGCAAGTGTACCTTTGGGAAGCCCGGTAGAAATCTGCTGCAAAGTTTTCAAATCACCATGGTGAAGATGGCCTAATCTCCTATGCCATAACTTTCCCTCATCTCGGCTCACCACTCCTTTTTCTTTTCCTTCCATTGCTATGCAGCCATCTACCTGCAATTGATAAAGGTTCTTAACTTGAACCCTTATCCTCCGGGTTTCACCAGTTGCCTTACTGCACAGGAAAGCCTTTCCCTTGCTAAAGACAACATCATATCCCTTGTCTTCTAACATCGCCACAGAGATAAAATTATTCTTCAATCTTGGAAAATGCATGACATCCTTCAATATGAAAAGTTTTCCAGACTCCATCTCAAAGGAAATGGTCCCAATACCAGTCGCACTGTATCTACCATCATCGCTCATCTCGATGTGCACTCCAATATCCTTCTCATCCAGATCAGTAAACAAATCTTTGTCTCCGGTCATATGGAAAGATGCACCACTGTCAAGAAACCACACTGAACCCATCACACTTGAGACCAAGCATGCGATCAACGAAAAATCCATCTCAAACTGCGAGGCTAAGGCCTCTCCAGATACAGATCCAGCAGCCTGCTTATTTTTCTTCTTCTATGGACAATTAGTGGCGTAATGTTCGTGTTGGTGACAGTGAAAGCACTTCACCTTGGACATGTCTTGCTTCTTGCCTTTCGCACCGGATTGAGAAGTATTATTCTTTCTCTTCCCCTTCCTTGCTTTGGTAGCCAAAGCGCAATTTTCTTCATCTTCATTCTTCAATGAAGATCCATCCCTGGTACTCTGCCTTATCTCCTCCTACACAAGTTCCAACCAAAGTCGCTCCCATCCTGTCAGTTTCTCCCAACCATTGACAGAGTCCTCATAGGAATGCCAACTCTTCGGAAGCCCAAGGAGATCCAAGCTCACTGAGTCCTCTTCATCTACAGTAACCCCCACACTTCCCAGCTCATCCCTGCACTGAGAAAACTTCGTGAGGTACTTGGGTATACTGTCGCCTTTCTCCATTTTTATTTTCCTGAGCTTATCCTTGAGCACCAACTTCCTATGGTCGCTCTTGCTTTGGAACAAGTCTGTCAAAGCTTTCCACATCAAGAATGGAGAAGCGTTACCATGAAGGCTGGAAACTATGTGATCCTTCACACCTTCCAACAGAATCCTTCGGCATTTTTTTGTCTTCTTTTGCCATGCGTTAAGTGCGGCAACATCGCTAGAAGCAGGCTTTGTAATTTCTGCATCTATGAACTCCTTCAACCCATTATCCTCCAGGACCGCCTCCATCCTATCCTTCCATGCAATATAATTTGAGCTTCCCTCAAGGGCATACTCCAATCACAATCCGTTGAAAGACATCTCAACTTTGATACCAAGAAAACACTACTGCAAATTCGAATTCCACCAACACAAAACTCAACCGCTTCAATGATTTGCAATTTCTCCAATGATCAATATCGCTTTAATACCATGTAGAAATTATATAACTAATGCGTTATACATCCAAGATTCTCCTGATCACACACTATTTGACTTCACGCACAATACAAAATCTCTTCTACTATTGATCATTACTTGCGGACATTAAATTAATTGCATGCACACATTGAAACCATAAAAATTCACACATATGAACACAGTGTTTTAATGGGAAAGCCTGAAGCTAAAAACCCCAACTATCTGTATATAATATATGTCATAGAGATCATGTAAAAATCCTCATACAAAGCTGATCATATCAAGCTCTCAGTACAATATAATCGCTACACACTAATCAGGCCCGATCTAGCAAATCCATGCACCGATCTTTGCCACCTGCTAGCCTGCCTCTACTGCGCAATCCCTGCTGAATATTGGCTCTGAATGAACTCGAATTGGTCCAGCCTTGCTCACGCAATCCTCATTGGCATCTCCAATCACTGGGTGTTGCAAATCATGCAACACTATAGTCACAACTGATAGTCAACCTGCTCTTTCACCTACCTCTCCACTGGTCTCCACTGAAACTGTCCATGCACTGTAGTTAACTGATGTATTCTTCAGCTGATTAATGAGTTAATATTTAGTGAATTAATTAATAATTAATTCACACCACTCTCACTAGTGTATCAATCAGTTAGACTAGATACAACTAGCTCAACTGTGTCTAACTGAGTTAAACTGAACACAACTCCACCAACTACCTCAATAACTCCACCAAACTATGTCACATGAGTTCTAACTGAAGTCTCCATGCAATAGCTCCACTTAACCCTCAGGAATAGCGTAATTCCTTCTGTCAGCTCCTGTGCCACATCTGTGCACTTAACTGAAGTGCTCCAAGAGAATAAGATAATGTTTATAGTCCAAATATTATTAAGAGCTAATAATATTCGACATATCTATTTTTAGACCGGCAATCTAAAAATAGATTCCGCCCAATATGTCTAAAAATAGAAGTCCATCTATTTTTCCAACTTGACCAACCATCCACAAATAGCATCCTGCAACTCATAGAATATGATCGACATGTCTAAAAATAGACAATGTCTAAAAATAGACTTGCACCAAAAATAGCCTGCGGGCCCACTTAGTGAAGGCGACTCTTTTCACTAAGCTCATCATCTTGTTGCAATCTCAATGTTGGATTTTTTTCCTTAAGAGTATGTTGAAAGCAAGCTAACTTAAAAGTCTTTACCTGATCTTAAGCTACCCTTTGTGTCTTTATTGAGAGTTTCCTTTGAAGTATGTCAAAAGAAGGATAGGTTAAATGTCCTTACCTGATCTTAAGCTGCACTTTGGTTTCTTTATTTCGCCCCATTTCTTAATGTTCCATCTCACCACCTATATAAAAGAGATCCTTTGGTATAGATGACTTGCCCTATGGAAACCCTTAGATAGTTTTTATGCGAGTAAACCCTTTTATGACTCCATAGCCCAATGGATTGGCACTTTTCTTGACCTATCTTCCCATGCTGAAACATCTTGCTACTTTTTTCCTTCTTCACTTCACATAACCTTCTCAGTTAATGATCTCCAACCAAACAAACAAACCAAAACCCCTATGCTTCATACCTAGCCTAATATCTTAATCTGACCTTAAAGATATATCATTCTTTGCATTTATAGAGAGATCCATCTCTGGATCCAGGAGGGCTATATCCTGAGATCCCAAAGTGGTTTGATGTTGTCTTGTCATTTGGTATTGCCAAATCTACCAAATCACAGGAACCCCAACATAATGGCGACTCCATTGGGGAAGAAGACCAATTAGCCTCGATTTGGTATAATTGCTGATGGTGGACAACAACCCTCATTAAAACATTGAGAATCCTCCACCTGGTGACTCCACAATTCCTAATAGACTCAAACACTCCACTGGAGGAAGAACCTGAAATATGACCATACATTCTAGAAGGATAGCACATTTAGGCCTGATTTGGTTTCAAGAAATCATTGTTTTTATCTACAACTATGTTCTATCCTACTTTAAGCTTGATCAAGTGTACAAATATGAGATCCACATTGATTATGGGAAAGATCTCAAGCCTAAGTTTTCAGACCATGAGCAGACCTATACACCTGTGAAAAACCTAGTGAAACAAGAGCCTCATGTTGTATCTCTTACCCCTAATGAAACTTCAAGTAGTCATAGGTCTCTTGTTGCACTACCTACACCCACAAAGGTCATAGAAAGATATAAGCCTCTAGTTTTGCCTCTTATCTTCCAACCCCTTCATGTAGGACTTACAAATAAGCTGCCCCTTTTTTATGGAGAAAATACAAAGATCACTGCTGAGCAACACGTTCAAAATCTTGAGGATTTAATTGACTTATTTGAAATAGAAGAAGATGATGTGCGTATTAGAATGTTTGCCTTATCATTACAAGGAAAGGTTAAGAGTTGGTTTAAAGACCTTACAGCTGTGAGCATTATCAATTTTCATCAATTCACTCAAGTTTTCCTTGATAAATGGGCAGTCCTGGGAAATGTTTTCCTCATCCTAGAAGAATACCAGAACTTGAAGAGACAACCAGGAGAGACAGTACAAGAATTTTCAGCCAGGTTCAATAAGGTATACAATGCAATACGTACTAAGATAAAACCACCCTTGGGATGGGCCCTATTGCACTATCCGAGTTCTTTTGGCCCTGAGGTGGAATTCCATATAAGAGAAAGAGAGCCTTCAAGCATGAAGAAATGCAAAACATAGCAATTACTGTCAAATACAACATATGGCACAGGGAGGAAAAATTAAACGCAATAAAGAAGGACCAAGCAGAACAAAGAAGGCTGATCTCTGTAGAAACCAAGCTAGAAATATTGATAGAGACAACCAACATCTTGATAAACATAAAGGAGGAAGAATATGAGGTTGAAACTAGAAATGCTTATTTGAAAAGACCCACACCTTGTCCTCAGGAAAACAAACTAAATCACTGCAAGACATAAACAACATGCAAAGCATGTATGATAAACAAGAACTTGCAGACTATTTTGAAGAAAGACTTGCTGAGAATCCAATAGGTTTGACTGGTGACATTGCTTATAATTATGATTTTCCTAATTATGATCTATCTGATGATGATTTTCTCCAAACAAAAGTTGATCTTGTAGGGCCATCATTAGTAGATTTGTGGGAGGAAGATTAGTTCCATCAACTTCAAGAAAGAAATAAGCCAAGTTAGGATATTTATGATACTGATGAAGAAAGTTATGAAAGTCTAGTAGCAGGTGAAGATTCATTGAATCTTCACTGCTTTATATTAGATCATCAGTAACGGTTTTCATGTGATTGGGAATCAACAACCATTTAGCTTAGAGGATGAGGAAGAAAGCAATGAAGAAACCCTTGAGCAAGTTGAATATCCTGAACCTTCTCCTGAAAGGGTTGAGGTAACCAAAGAAGCCCTTGCTCAAGAATATGTTAATATTTTCATAGAGCTCAGTCCAATGAATCAAAATACCCCGGGACTACAAGAGGACAACACTGCCAAATATGATGAGTCCTCTAGTTCAGATTACAATGAAGATGAGGGAGATTTTCTCTCTCAAAGGAATCTTTTTCTTGATCCAATGGAAGAAGAATTAATCCTGGTTGAAACTTACCTGCCAAATACTCCCGACCAGGTAAAGGATGATTGTGCTTTCAAGAACCACACTGAAGATGTAGTGATCAAAGTTTTCAAGGATGCAGATAGCCTATCAGCCATGGAAGGCCTAAAGGAAGAAATTTTATATCATGTTTTTGTTGATCCTATGGCAGAATATATGGAGGCCCTGATTGGCTCAAGTTCCCAAGCATTGACCCTTTGCAAGAGCTAGATACATCAGGAGTGGTCACCACTGGTGGTGGCCTTGGTTTTGAAGACCCACATTCAAAGTACCCTATGGTTATCTCTGACAAGCAGTCATATTTTCTATCCATTTTTGTTACTTCTTAACTAGTTGCACTGGCACTATTGTATCACACAGAGCATCATAGATTCTCAAGTTAGAATAGGGTAGGTAGGAAATCTCAATAAATATCAGCCTGTGAGCATTTAGTTAGTTGTTGATTTTACTTTGAAGAAAAATTCAAAAAATACAAAAATAGAAAGAGAAGGGTTCAGACAAGCTCAAAACTTAAACCAACAGAGAAAAGAAGGAGAAGCAGCTCTAACAAGATCAAAACTAGAGCTGAAATGAAGAAATAAAGGTGACTCTAAAAAGCTCAAAATATAAGTCACAAGAAGAAGGAAGGATGCTGGTGATTTTCAGATCTGAAGCCTTCAAATTTTGTTTTCAATTTTTGCAAAGTTCAGTCCATGTGCAGCTTGTCTTTATGCCATGGACCCATAACAAATCAGACAGTCTAATCCTGGTTTTTCTGTATTTAAATTTCTGTTTTAGAATATACAGAATGAAAATCTGTCAGACAGTTTAATCCTGGCAGATATTAGTTTACATAGAGAAGCTATGAGTCCAACTATTTCATTTGGTCTCATGGAGAAATAAGGGTAGCAGTAGATAGGTTTATTTTCCTGTTTGCAAGATAATGATGATGTGAAAAGGTCTGCAAGTCTAAATGCACCTTGAAGAAAAAACGTTAGGACAATAGGATGGGTAGGTAGTTGTTTGGGAAAATGTTTCTGCTGATATAATGCACATCATGTATGCAGCAGCTGATCAAAGAAGAAAAGATGGTCAATTACCAGGCATCTGGCCTACTTCCAAAGATTATATCTAAGATTCTTGACACCTTCAAGAAGATGCCATATCCATGTGGAGCCACTGTTAGCCACCTATAATATTTTGTCAAAGCAAACAGGTGGCTAAATATGTTTCTGAGTCTTCAAGAGAAACATTTCCTTTGCAAATCTATCATTCTTGAAGCCTCCATGTGTCTTCTATCCTTCAAAGAATCTTCACTGTTGTTTCCATTGATGAACCCTGCTATTTGTGAAAGAAGTTGTTCTAAAAAAGGCCTCCATTTTCTCCTTTTCACTCACAAAGAACTCCATTTTTCACCCTTATTCCCTTCACAAAATTCCTCTATAAACCTTCATTTCAACCTCTAAATCTTCCTAAAACCCCTTTTAAACCTTATATTGCCCTTTGTTTGGTTTAAAAATCCCTTCTTTTGCCTATCGGAACCCCCATTTTGGCTTAAAAATCACTGTTTTTTGGCTTAAATACCCTTTTCTGCACATAAAGGTCTTAAGCCCCCGAGGGCTTATTTCCTTTAAGCACCCTACCTTCACATGACCCAAAGCCTCGCAATCGGGCACTAAAGAGCTTAAAACCTCTCGCGGAACCTTATTTTCCTTTGTTTTTCATAAACCCGACGTTATGATTTGAAATGGATGTGGACCATTGATCTTTGCAGATCAACGAACATCGGGCCTTTTCTTCTGCCCGCTCATCCGGCTTTCCCTTTTCTCCTTTCAAAAACTCTTCGCCCCATCTTTTAATCTCAAATGTCTGATCGCACAATCCAACAATCAAGACGTAGCGTGATGAACCAATATCTGTTCACTACGCGACAAGACAGAACACGTCATCCCTGACCCCACCACTTCTTTCACTAGCGCAGCTCTTCACCCATCGCGTGTGATCCACACCATTGGATCTACAGTCTCCCATCTGACGGTTGCCAATGCGTTTCGCATAATTTTTGCGCCCGAGAGTTAACGCCGAAAAATTACGCGAAATGGGCGGTATTCGGAGGGACGCATGTCAAAAGGTGTATGGAATCGCGTTTTTTGTGGATACCGCCTCCCCCCCTTTTTGTGCGCAAAAACCACTTCCGGTTTTCCGCCATACCGCCCACCTCCCTGCAATGTCATTTCCACTTTAAATCATAGCCATATATCATCCTGATCTAACGGCCCACGTTATATCGTGATAACATTTCACTTACTCCCCATCGCCCTCCCAAACGACTTCATCGACGAATCCCCACCATTTATTGTTATAATCCAATGGTCCACAACTCACGTCGCACCCAAACTCCCATCAGACCTATTTTTTCCTTTCGCCAAGATTTTCATCACATTTTCTGTTGCATCCACCTTTCTCCATCATTTCTCCTCCATCCCCACGAGCCACTGAAGAAACCATACTCACTCCCACAGGTTTTTATAATGTGTTTATCATGTTTTGGAGGGTTTACAGAGTGATGAATTCATTCTGTTTCCACAGTGATAGTCATGGTGATATAGAGCGCAGAAGGACTATCCCAGAGCCAAATATCATGGAGGAAGACACCAGATATGGTTTAATAGCATTCTTTCATTGAATATTGGGTTATTAACCCTGACATAAACCCTCCAGCGCCTCTGTAACCTGTATATTCACACAAACTAGTCAGCAGAAAGTTTAAAGAGTATCAGAAGAAGATTAAGAAGATTAGTGCATAATATTGAAGACTAAGAATCCTAATCCATAGTTAGCAAGGATTAGAACCATGAAGATGATTAAAGAGGCTAAATGAAGCCTAAACACAATCAGAGCCAGATCATCAGAACGTTCCTCTCCTAAGAAGGACTAGCTACACAACCTCCTCCATTTTGCATCGAACACCAGAACAATTATTACATTGACAGAGGCTTTAAAAACTGTCAGGACAACAATTATGGAAGCATGGAAGACCTAAAAGACCTTCTATCACCTTACTTATCTCATAAGACAAAACAGAATACCAACAGCCAGAGAGTACTTCAAGAGACATACCTGAAGTTATTGTCAACCTGACAAAAAATTCTAAACCAGCCTAAAGGGTACCAACATGTTAATGCAGAGCCATTAAGCAGATTGGGCATTCGAATACTTCCTCCCCTCTGTCTTAATGAATCATTTAAGTTCATATCTACTACTCCAACTCCTGATTCACCTATAAGTATTCATTGAAGATTCATTGTAAAGGGTCGGGATTTTGTTGTCTGTTTGAACTGTTATTGAGGGGAAGTAGCTGAGTAGTTTGTAATAGAGTAGGCTGGGAAGAAAATTTTGGACCAAAAGAGCCATTAGACTCAAAGTATGTGACTGGTTTTGCACATCAATTGAACAAGCAGATTCACAGGATCATGGTCTATATTATTGGTGATGTTTTCCTTACTGTAATTGTCTCCATTCATGTTTTTCATACTATCCACTATTCTCTGATAAATAACAACAAGCATAGATTAGGACATACTGTTGGAAGTACCCTAAATCTCACTATAAATATTTATCTTTATGTTTTCCTCCGATTGTGTATTTAAGGATAATTCTGTAGAGTATAACCAGTCAAGAAATGTTGGTGAGCCCATGTCTTGCTGAGTACAACTTGAAACATTGTCCTTGAAAGATATTTTCATTTCATGCTAAGTAAAGATTGAACTAGGGAAGTCTATGGTTAGCCCTGTCCTCTAGTTTCTTCTCCAACAGTTTGTCTTGAAATTTTCCCTGTGAGTTGGTGTCAAAAGCAGTGAAGGTAAAGTCTTTCTCTGATCTTAGGCCTTGCTTTGTGTTTAATCTTAAATCTTTTCTACTGTCTGAAAGGGGTTATGAGGACTACTGGATTGTTTTCCTTAAGAGTATGCTGAAAGTAGGCTAAGTTAAAAGTCTTTACTTGATCTTAAGCTACCCTTTGTGTCTTTATTGAGAGTTTCCTTTGAAGTATGTCATATGTCAAAAGAAGTATAAGGTAAAAAGTCCTTACCCGATCTTAAGCTACACTTGGTTTTTTTCTTTTCCCGTTGAGAATGCAGGAAGATGATGGAGCTTAGTGAAATGAAGTCGCCTTCACTAAGTGGGCCCGCAGGCAAATTTTGGCGCAAAATCTATTTTTAGACTATGTCTATTTTTAGACATATGGAGCATGGTCCAGGGGTTGCAGTATGTTATTCTTGGAGTATTGGTCATGTTGGTAAAAAATAGATGGACCTCTATTTTTGGACCTATAGGTCAAAGTCTATTTTTAGACTGCCTATCCTAAAAATAGGGAAGTCAAATATTATTTACCCTTAATAATATTTGGACTCTAAACTTCAGTTTACTCTCTTGGAGCACTTCAGTTCGAGCCTTAGAAGTGGCTCATGCATATGACAGAGGAATTACGCTATTCCTAAGGGTTTTGTGAGCTCATGCATGGTTGACTTCAGTTAGGACTTCAGTGGCAGAAGTTTGGTGGAGTTGATGAGACAGTTGGTGGAGTTGTGTTCGGTTTAACTTAGTTGAACTAGTTGAGATTAGTTTAACTAGTTAATCAACTAGTAATGAGTGGAGTGAATTAAATATTATTTAATTCATTAATTAGTAACTCATTATTCAACTCAAGAACACATAAGTTCACTACAATGCATGGACAGTTCAGTGGAGACCAGTGAAAGAGGTAGATGAAAGGGTGGAGTTAGCTATCAGTGGCGACATCAGTTGTGCATGAGATTTGCACCACACTTGGAGGATTTTTCCATGATGATTGCGCTGTCAAGCCAAGGAGATTCGAACCTTGGATCTCTATATAGACAGGCCTGGATTGCGCAATAGAGGCAAGGCAATTGGCGGTGAGTTTTGAACCAGTAACCTGTTCAAAACTAAGCTAGTTTGTGTGTAACTTCATGAGATAGTACTGAGTACTTGTGAGGAGTATTGTACTGATTTTGTTACATGATTTCTCCATTATAATATACACAATAGCTTCGGGGTTTTCAGCTATAAGCTTTCCCCATACATACTGTGTTAATGTGTATTATGATTTGATGTGCTATCGCTTGTTTTATTTCCGCATGTGTGATGATCTGAGTGGAAGAGATTATGTGTCGCATATAAATTCAAATTGTATGTGATCATGATAGTCTCGGTGGATAATTAATCATTATTCAGAAAATTTCTACATTTTCACCCCACTTCTTAATGTTCCATCTCACCACCTATCTAAAAGAGATCCTTTGGTATAGATGACTTGCCCTATGGAAACCCTTGGATAGTTTTTATGTGAGTAAACCCTTTTATGACTCCATAGCCCAATGGATTGGAACTTTTCTTGACCTATCTTCCCATGCTGAAACATCCTACTACTTTGTTCCTTCTTCACTTCACATAACCTTCTCAGTTAATGATCTCCAACCAAAAAAACAAACAAAACCCCTGTGCTTCATACCTAGCCTAATACCTTAATCTGACCTTAAAGATATATCATTCTTTGCATTTATAGAGAGATCCCTCTCTGGATCTAGGAGGGCTAGATCCTGAGATCCCAAAGTGGTTTGATGTTGTCTTGTCATTTGGTATTGCCAAATTTTCCAAATCACAGGAACCACAACAGGTCCTACAAAGAAGTGCCCGACATTGATCCTAGCATCATGGTACATGAAATTCCTACTTACCTCAGTTCGAAACATTTCGTCAATGTCTTCGTTCGGTGCATCCTAGGAAAGCTGTTGCCATTAAGGTCGAAGTAGAAAAGCTTCTCAAAGCTAGTTTCATTTATACGATTCCATTGATAGACTGGGTCTCTAATATTTTTCCTGTAGATAAGAAACATGGCACTATTCATGTCTGTGTTGACTATTATGATATCAATCGAGCTTGTCCTAAGGATAATTATCCTACTCCCTTCATCGATCAAATCATTAACGATTGTGCCGGGAGCGAGATTTTTTCCCTTATGGACAGTTTTTCGTGTTATAATCAGATCAAAATTCTCCCGACTAATCAAGTCGAAGGATTCTTGAGGGCGTCAAGGATCATATATCAGGATTCAAATTTCGCATGGAAAAAGTCTACATTTGATGTGGAAAGCGTTGACAGATCTATTCTAGAGTAAGAGTGACCAAAGGAAGCTGGCGCTCAAGGATAAGCTCAGAAACATTAAGATGGAGAAAGGCGACAATATCGCCAAATACCTCACGAAGTTCACTCAATGCAGAGATGAGCCGGGAAGTGTGGGGGTGACTGTCGAAGAAGAGGATATGGTAGACCTGGCTCTCCTTGGTCTTCTGAAGGCTTGGCATTCATATCAAGATAGTGTCAATGGTCGGGAGAAGTTGCTGGGATGGGAGCGCCTTTGGGCGGATCTCATGCAGGAGGAGATAAGGAGGACTACCAGGGACGGATCTTCATCAAAGGGAGCTGATGAAGAAAATTGCGCTTTGGCTGCCAAAGCAAAGAAGGGGAAGGGTAAGAAAACTTCTCATTCCGGTGCAAAGGGCAAGAAGCAAGACATGGCGAAAGTGAAGTGTTTTCACTGCCATGATCACGGACATTATGCCACCAATTGTCCGAAGAAGAAGAAAAACAAGCAAGCGGGAAGATCTGCAGATGGAGAGGCTTTGGCTTCGCAGTTCGAGCTTGACTTTTCACTGATCGCATGCTTGGTTTCAAGTGTGATGGGATCGGTGTGGTTCTTGGACAACGGTGCGTCATTTCATATGACGAGAGATCGGGATTTGTTCTCAGATCTGGAGGACAAAGATTTGGGTGTGCACATTGAGATGGGCGATGATGGTAGATACAGTGCGACTGGTATCGGTACCATATCCTTTCAGAGGGAGTCTGGTAAACCCTTTGTATTGAAGGATGTCATGCATGTACCTGGATTGAAGAAGAACTTGATCTCTGTGGTGATGTTGGAAGATAAGGGGTATGATGTGGTCTTCAGCGAAGGAAAAGCCTTCCTGCGCAGTAAGACTACTGGAGAGACCCGGAAGATAGGGGTTCGAACCAAGAACCTTTATCGGTTGCAGGTAGATGGCTGCGCAGCTATGGCATGCAAGGCGGGAGAAGTGGTGAGCCGGGATGATGAGGGCGAACTGTGGCATAGGAGATTGGGCCACCTTCACCATGGAGCTTTGAAGATTCTGCAGCAGATTTCTACTGGGCTTCCTAAGGGCACTCTTGCGCAGTCAGATCAATGCAAGGGGTGTACTTTAGGGAAGTATGTGAAAGCCACCTTTCACGAGAAGGATAGTCGCGCCACGACGATCCTTGAGAGAGTTCACACAGACGTGTGTGGTCCTTTCTCAGTAGCTTCGACAGCAAAGCACAAGTACTATGTGATCTTTGTTGATGATTTCTCTTGGAAGTGCTGGATCTTCTTCATGCAGAAGAAGAGCGAGACATTTTCTAAGTTCTGTGAATTCAAGGCGCTGGTTGAGAAGGAATCGGGGAAGCATGTGAAGGCTCTTAGGAGCAACAATGGTGGTGAATTCATCTCGGCTGAATTCAAAGACTTTTGCAGCGTAGAAGGGATTCGGAGAGAGCTCATCGCACCCCATAACCCACAGCAGAACGGGGTGGCTGAGCGGAAGAACAGAACGATCGTGGGTGCTGCACGGGCGATGTTGCATGATCAGTGCCTACCCCTTCACTTGTGGGCTGAGGCATGCAATACAACAGTGTATGTGCAGAACCGTTGTCCTCACAAGGTTCTTGGCATGAGTACACCGAAGGAGGCTTATTCTGGCAAGAGGCCTGATATTTCCCATTTGCGGATTTTTGGTTCTCCTGTCTACATGCATGTGACGAAGGATGCGAGAAGGAAGCTGGATCCAACTGCTGAGGTTGGAATATTTGTGGGGTACACCGATACACCTCACAACTACCGAGTATATTTGTCAGACAGTCGAAAGACTGTTGTGCGACGGGATATAAAATTTCAGAAGGAGAAAGCCATGCAGTGTTCGCTTGAGAGGGAGCTACACTTGCATGCAGATGAGGAGCTGTTAGTTCCTAAGGAGGAGCTTCCGGATGTGGATCAGCCACAAGAGGAAGTTTAGGAGGTGGAAGAAACCACCCATGCAGTGCCAACCATCAGAGGGCGCATGCGCACTACAGAAGCTGAGCGACTGGCTCGAGATGCAGAGAAGGTTGTAGGACCACCTACAGAACAGCGTAGACAGAGGCAGTCACCGGATCGGTACACTGGATACATGGCTCTTGTGAGTCAATGTGTTGTGACAGAGCCATCCTCTTTTGAGGAAGCTGTGGAGGAACCCGCATGGGTTGATGCCATGATCGAAGAATATGATTCAATCGTCAGGAACAGTGCATGGGAGATTGTCCCAAGACCGGTGGGAAAATCAGTGGTGGGTTCGCGATGGATCTACAAAGTGAAGCAGGCGGCTGACGGGAGTGTGGAGAAGTACAAGGCGAGATTTGTCGCCCGTGGCTTTTCACAGATCGAGGGGATTGAATATGAGGAGACCTTTGCACCTGTCGCAAGGTACTCTTCCATACGGACGATCCTTGCTCTCTCAGCGCAGATGGGGTGGCACATTCATCAGATGGATGTGAAGACTGCGTTCCTCAATGGAGTTATTGAGGAGGAGGTGTACATAGAGTAGCCTGAAGGTTTTGAGATCTTCAACAGTGAGTCGCATGTGTGCCAACTCAAGAGAGCACTGTACGGGCTGAAGCAAGCACCTCGTGCTTGGTACACTCGGATAAACAGCTACTTCACCGGGCTTGGATTCTCCAAGAGTGAGGCGGATCCTAACCTGTACCAGATTGTGGTGGAGGGGAAGCTGTTGATCATCGTACTGTATGTAGATGATCTGATTTTTACTGGCGATGAGCAGTTGATACTTTCATGCAAGGAGGATCTTGCACGAGAGTTTGAGATGAAGGACTTGGGCATCCTTCATTATTTCCTGGGATTGGAGATTTGGCAGCGCAGCGGAGGAATGTTTGTTTCTCAGGGCAAGTATGCCCGGGAGATTCTGGAGAGGTTCAACATGCAAGGCTGCAAGCCTGTTGACACTCCTCTTCCCGGTGGTTGGAGGAAGGAGGATGCTACTTCAGCGGAGGTAGTGGATGCCACTGTCTATCGACAGTTGGTGGGGTCGCTTATGTATCTGGTCAATACACAACCCGATATATGCTATGTTGTTAACCAGCTTTCGCAAGCTATGGTTAAGCCTACCAAGCTCTTTTGGAAGGCAGGCAAGCATGTATTGCGTTATATTAGTGGCACATCAGGATATGGTCTATGGTACAGACAGGAGGATGGAGCGAAGCTTTCTGGCTTCACTGATGCAGATTGGGCAGGGAGCCCAACGGACCGGAAGAGCACATCTGGAGGAGTTTTCAGCATTGGGTCGACAGCAGTTTCCTGGTACAGCAGGAAGCAGAGATCCGTGGCACTCAGTTCAGCAGAGGCCGAGTACATGGCAGCTAGCTTGGCTACATGCGAGGCTATTTGGATGAGGAAGATCCTCGCAGGTTTGTTCAGGTTGCATTTGGAGCCTACAGTGATCTACTGTGATAACCAGAGCTGCATCAAGCTCTCGGCTAATCCAGTTTTTCATGATAGGTCCAAACATATCGACATCAGGTACCATCACATCAGAGATTGTGTTCAGCGGAGGATCATGATGCTTTCATATGTTCCTACGGAGGATCAGGATGCCGACATCCTGACGAAGGCGCTCACCAGGAGCAAGTTCGAATTCCACAGAGGCAGGATAGGGATTGCAG
The DNA here is from genome assembly GCA_034641835.2 of Pinus albicaulis. NCBI lineage: Eukaryota > Viridiplantae > Streptophyta > Pinopsida > Pinales > Pinaceae > Pinus > Pinus albicaulis. Next base: position 134,139,779 of record CM076581.1, read on the forward strand.
ATAATCCATATCTTGCTGAGAGGGAGTGTTGAGAATGCAGCAAGATGATGGAGCTTAGTGAATTGAAGTCGCCTTCACTAAGTGGGCCCGCAGGCAAATTCTGGCGCAAAGTCTATTTTTAGACTATGTCTATTTTTAGACATATGGAGCATGGTCCAGGGGTTGCAGTATGTTATTCTTGGAGTATTGTTCATGTTGGTAAAAATAGATGGACCTCTGTTTTTGGACCTATAGGTCGAAGTCTATTTTTAGACTGCCTATCCTAAAAATAGGGAAGTCAAATATTATTTACCCTTAATAATATTTGGACTCTAAACTTCAGTTTACTCTCTTGGAGCACTTCAGTTCGAGCTACTGAAGTGGCTCATGCATATGAAAGAGGAATTACGCTATTCCTAGGGGTTTGGTGAGCTCATGCATGGTTGACTTCAGTTAGGACTTCAGTGGCAGAAGTTTGGTGGAGTTGATGAGACAGTTGGTGGAGTTGTGTTCGGTTTAACTTAGTTGAACTAGTTGTGATTAGTTTAACTAGCTAATCAATTAGTAATGAGTGGAGTGAATTAAATATTATTTAATTCACTAATTATTAACTCATTATTCAACTCAAGAACACATCAGTTCACTACAGTGCATGGACAGTTCAGTGGAGACCAGTGGAAGAGGTAGATGAAAGGGTTGAGATAGCTATCAGTTGTGACATCAGTTGTGCATGATATTTGCACCACACTTGGAGGAATTTCCCATGATGATTGCGCTGTCAAGCCAAGGAGATTCGAACCTTGGATCTCTCATTAGACCAGCCTTGATTTCGCAATAGAGGCAGGCAATTAGTGGATGTGTTTTGAACCTGTGACTTGTTCAAAACCAAGCTAGTTTGTGTGTAACTTTATGAGATAGTACTGAGTACTTGTGAGGAGTATTGTGCTATGTACTGTTACATGTTTTCTCCATTATAATATACACAATAGCTTAGGGGTTTTCAGCTATAAGCTTTCCCCATACATACTGTGTAATGTGTGTGATGTTTTGATGATCTTTTGATCACATACCGCTTGTTTTATTTCCGCATGTGTGATGATCTGAGTGGAAGAGATTATGTGTTGCATATGAATTCGAATTGATATGTGATCAGGATAATCTCGGTGGATAAATCTTCTTTATTCAACAAATTTCTACACTTTCACCTCACTTCTTAATGGTCCATCTCACTATCTATCTAAAGAGATCCTTTGGTATAGATGATTTTCCCTATGAAAATCCTTGGATAGTTGTTATGTGAGTAAACCCTTTTATGACTCCATATCTCAATGGATTGGCACTTCTCTTGACCTATCTTCCCATGCTGAAACATCCTACTACTTAGTTCCTTCTTCACTTCACATAGCCTTCTCAGTTAATGATCTCCAACCAAACAAACAAATAAAAAACCCTTGTGCCCTATAGCTAGCATAATACCTTAAATTGAACTTTAAAGATATATCATTCTTTGCATTTATAGAGAGATCCCTCTCTAGATCCAGGAGGGCTAGATCCTAGGATCCCAAAGTGGTTTGATGTTGTCTTGTCTTCTGGTCTTGCCAAATTTTCCAAATCACAGGAACCACAACAGGTCCTACAAAGAAGTGCCCGACATTGATCCTAGCATCATGGTACATGAAATTCCTACTTACCTCAGTTCGAAACATTTCGTCAATGTCTTCGTTCGGTGCATCCTAGGAAAGCTGTTGCCATTAAGGTCGAAGTAGAAAAGCTTCTCAAAGCTAGTTTCATTTATACGATTCCATTGATAGACTGGGTCTCTAATATTTTTCCTGTAGATAAGAAACATGGCACTATTCATGTCTGTGTTGACTATTATGATATCAATCGAGCTTGTCCTAAGGATAATTATCCTACTCCCTTCATCGATCAAATCATTAACGATTGTGCCGGGAGCGAGATTTTTTCCCTTATGGACAGTTTTTCGTGTTATAATCAGATCAAAATTCTCCCGACTAATCAACATAAGACTGCCTTCATCTGTCCTTGGAGCACCTTTGCATATAAGAAGCTTCCTCTTGGTTTGAAGAATGCCGAGGCCACATTTCAACGTGCGATGTCTTATGCCTTTCATGATATTCGACACATCGTTCAGCCTTATTTGGATGACCTTCCGGCTCATTGAGCTAAGCATAGGGACCATCCTGACCATATTCATCAAATTTTTCTTCATTGTAGACACTATAACATTCGGATTAATCGCATAAGTGTGTCTTTTGCGTCGATTCCGGTATACTCTTAGGGTTTATCGTTTCCAAAGACGGGATTCGCCTAGATCCTCTCAAGGTTGAGGCTATTATCAATCTCCCCTCTCCTTCCTCGTTGCATCAGTTGCAGATTTTACAAGGGAAAGCTAAATTTCTACGCCGTTTTATACCTAACTACGCTGAAGTTTCTAAAGGATTCACAAAATTTTTAAAGCAGGGTGTTCCTTTTTACTGGGATGAGATCGCTCAAAAATATTTTGATGCGTTGAAAACATTGTTGGTCAATGCTCCTCTCATCTGCCCTCCAAATTATCATCGTGATTTTTCTCTGTATTTAGCTGTCGCTTTCATCACAATTTCCATGGTTTTGGTAGAAGACGATGATGATGATCATGAGCATGTTATTTATTACTTGTCTCGTAACCTTCTCGACCCCGAAACGCATTATGCCCATGTTGAGAAGTTAGCGTTGGCCGTTGTTCAAGTTGTTCAACATTTTCGTCATTATATTCTTTTATGTACATTAACGGTGATTTCTGAATGCAACCCCATGACCTACATATTGTCTTGGAAATTGTTGGGGGGCAAATACTCAAAGTGGATTATTTTCCTCCAAGAGTTTGATTTGGAATTTACTACTGCCAATTCTAAGAAATCATTGGTCTTTGTTGATTTACTTTGTTCTCTCCCTTCCGACTCCGCTCCTCATTCTGAGGAATTTATTCCAGATGATTTGCTTTTCTTAATTAGCACCATCGATCCTTGGTACGGTGATATCATCGTCTATCTCCAGACTTCATCTTTTAGATCTGATTTGATGAAGGATGCCCGCCGACGCATCCGCCATCAATCACAACCTTATCGTATAGTTGGAGATACTCTCTATCGTGTTGGATTCGATTCCATTCTCTGACGATGTTTGACTCTCGAGGAAGCTGAGAAAGCTCTGAATGATTGTCACAGTGGCACCTGTGGTGGTCACATGTATGGTTATGCTACTGCACAAAATATTCTTCGTGCTGGTTATTTTTGGCCTTCTATTTTCAAAGACTGTATTGTCGCAGTTCGTAAATTCCATGATTACCAGATTTATCAACGCAAATTGCGTGCGCCACCCATTCCTATTCATCCTGTCATTACCATTGGTCCCTTTGAAAAGTGGGGCATCGATTTTATGACGTGTAACCCTCACTTGGCTGGGGGGCATGATTATATTATCATAGCCGTAGAATACTTCACCAAATGGGCCGAAGCAATGCCTACACTTGCCACTGACGATAAGACAGATGCTCAGTTCATATTTAGTCACATTATTGCTAGGTTTGGTGTCCCTCAAGCCATCTTTACCGATCATGGTTCCCATTTTCGGCATTATATGGTGGCGGATTTGACTTCTAAGTTGGGTCTACATCACGATAGCTCAATGCCATACTACCCTCAAGTCAATGCCAGGTTGAAGCTGTGAATAAATTTCTTGTCACGATGCTTCAACGTACGATTGGGATCCACAAATCAAATTGGCATCTCATGTTATTTTTGGCTCTTTGGGCATACCAAACCTCAGTTAAGAATGCCACCGAGTTCACTCCTTTCTAGTTGGTTTATGGCCTGGAAGATACTCTCCCGATTGAATGTGAAATACCTTCACTCAAGTTGGCTATTGAATTACTGCTGAATACTTCACCAGAAGAAGATAATATCCTTTATTTAGAAAGGTTGGATGAAACCCACCGCTTTGCTGCTCTTGTTATTGAAGCACAGAAAAATCGGGTCAAAGCGCATTTTGATCAGTCAGTTTCCCCTCGTTCTTTTGTTGAAGGAGATCTCGTCCTCCTATATGACCAAGCTCATGATAAGCTAGGGGTAGGAAAATTTCAGCCTATGTGGCATGGGCCTTACATCATTAAATGTGTGTTGCAAAATGGGGCCTATGAGCTAATTGACTATGAAGGTCACCCTCTTGAACAACCTAGAAATGGGTTGTATCTCAAAAAATATTATGTGTGAGTCATTCATGCGTAATAGGTGTACATAGGTGTTGTTTTCATTTTTTAACATGTTTTTGGTTTGGTGTGCTTTATGAGTGTTTTCCTGCTTATTGGGTCTTGCTTATTATGCAGATGTCTATTACCCCTTATGTCGGTTTCGCGGATGGTGCTTCTCGCAGTACCAGGAATTTGTCTTCGACAGTCTGGGTAATTTATGATCCTACTGGTGAGTTGATAGATCTGCAAGGTATTTATCTAGGAAAAACTACAAACAATGTCACTAAATATAGCGCTGTCATTGAGCTATTAACTGAGGTAATCAACCTCGGCATACGCACATTGCTTGTAAAACTAGATTCACAGCTATCGTTCTGCAACTCAATAATCATTATTCAATTAGAAATCCACACATTCTAAGATTGTATTTATGTATTCATTTGTTTGAAAGACATTTTGATTTTATTACCTATCAACATATTCCTAGACGAATGAACGCATTAACTGATACAGTGGCTAACATTGTATTAGATAGAAATTTGCATAATTTGTAAAAACATCATCATATGTAAAAGATCCATGTAGGGAAATAGATGTATAAATATATATATCGTATGTTTGCAACCATGTGCATCATAACTTCAAAAAATATATTTGTGTTTCTATTACATCTCGAGACATCATGTCTCTCAAATATGCAAATGAAATAAAACCTAGGTGTCTAATCAACATGGTGCTCGTGATAACATGTCACTTCTCGTACTAGCCGCCTCAGCAAGTGGTGAATTTGGCTGGGTACCCCTATGGTATGTTTCTGGTAGGTGCGAGGAACATCGTCAAAACGTGCATAATCCAAGACTCCTCGTGTGATCCCCTCTAGGTTGTGCACTATCTCATATTCCTCATCGCCCTCGCCTTGAGGGTTGAAATCACGAGGGATTCGCCTCGCTATCGGTGACATGCCGACAGGTCTCTGTGGGCCAACATCTTCCAATTACATGGATTTAATGTCAAAACATGCATAAATAAAAAAAATCATAATACTCATAAAAATTAAAAAATGAGTCTCACCCAAATCTTTAGCCTAATCTTCTCCCTGCTGGAGTGGGAGGTCCGGATCATCAGTGAAATTTGTACCAGAGTAGGGCCAGTCCTCCACGACAATTACTTATCAGCGGAGCCAATCAAAAAATTCTGGTCTCCAGGACATCTGCTGACCACCCCCTACCCTTGGCATCAAAGATGCCCATCAAGCCATCCGTGGTTCTCTCGCTGGTGGTGTCGGGCCTATAACCTCCTGTTGCTGAAAAATGGGTAGTCGATCCAAGAAGAATGATATCAAAATAGATCCATAACCAAATTGTTTCAGTTTGGTATTCTTGCATTTTGTTATTTGGCGCTTCATGTTTATCGTCATGGCCTCTGCCCAGTTGTAGATGGTCGGTGCCATGCAGTCTATAGCAAGAAGCAATTGTGTCTTTGTTGCTTTGTGCGGTGCTTGTGACCCTACAACTCATGTGATGGTATGTAGCACCACTCGTAGTATCAAATCTGGGATAGTTTGAATGTCAACTTTCCCGCTGCCTGATCCCTTCCGCGCTCCTGGACATACCCTGTCTATCACCATGGTCATGTTTTCCATGTAAGGCCGGGTGCCGGTTAGGATTGGTGCTACTCCTCTCTGCGATAATCCTGTGATGAAATACACATCAAAGACATCAATCTCAAGTTCTTGATCCCGAAGGATGAACTTCTCTTGATTTTCATCCCATATGCTGACTAGATATTGTAATAACTCTGGTTGGGCTCGGAGACATGAGAAAGAATTTTTTCATACCATAGTTTCTAAGAGCTTCCATGACTCCCTCATTTTCCATGGCCAATTCATCTTCTTCACTATGTTTCCGTTCTTTCCATTCAATGACCATTTTGCTTCTTTCTGCCTACAAACACATTCATATGAGTGGTATTAGTCAATTTTGAACCTTAAATTTATGAATAATTGGGGTATTTGATCAGAATTTTTGTCTCAAAATGGTTTGCGCCGTTGGCGTGACTGTTTCCAAAATAGTCGTGCCAATGGGCACGCCCTAGTGTGAAAAATTGGGCGGTTGGGGTGACTCCGTGCCCAAAACCTGCGCTAACCGCCAAGCCCTAATTTTTTCATTTCCTCCCCCAAAATTCGAAATTGAACATTGCAGGTAGCAAGAAATGACTTAAAATGACAAGAAGGATCTCGGCTCTTACCTGGAGTTGACGGATTTGTGATTGGTCCGCTGGGTTGGTCGCTATCGTCACCGCAAGATTGCATAATGAAATGGGTAACTATTGCTCCACAAGAGGTAAAAAGTAAAAAGTAATTATTTTTACCATTTTTGGCATTTTATAACTTTTTCACAACCCTAATTAGGTTTTAAGACTTGTTTTTTGATTATTTTTTTATATTATTTTCAAGAAATGGGTTTTACACATGTCTCTTTTGCAGCAATAGGTTTTTCATGCGACAATGATGAAGTAATGAGTTATATTTTATACTTTTTCGGACTTGGTAGAAACCAAAAAAAGTCCCTTTTGGAGTCATCTTTCAGCGCTTTTATGAATCTAAAATTGAAAAGATTTCTGATATTCTTGTCGTTTTGAACTTGTTAAAATGGCTGCAAAATGATATCTACCCAGTATGCGTTTAACCCTTTTCGGGTTGGGATGGATTATTTACGAAAAAGGAATACCTTAGCCTATTGTGACTAAGAGGTTCTCTCAGACACGGTTTTCTACCTTTTCGGATCTGTGAGACTACCTATGAAAAAGGACTGCTAGATTTTTACTTTCTTCCTTCTTTTCAAACTCTATAAACATGAAAAGATGCCAAGTTCTTCCTTTGTCAAACTCGTTTAACCCTAATGACATTGGACTTCGTCATCATGATGTTATTCGAGTTCCTCCTTCCTAGGGCTCGTAAAATGTACTAGGTTGGATTTGTCCGAAGGAAAAACTTACAGTGCAAGCATATGCTATCCCCTTCAAGATTGTTTTAAAAAATAATTGGGGTACTTGCCAAAAATGGTGGGGGGAAATGGAACCGAGTTTCAATTATGCTGGTAGTATGTCGCTCTTGAACATGGAACTTGTCTGCATTTGTGTCGGGTTGGGGACATCTCATTTGGTCTTTTTTTTTCCTCGATGGGTTTGGGTAATCTCTTTTGACCTCTCATCTTCTATTTTCCATGTCATCATGAATTCAGATCCTTTGATGTCAAATACTGCCAAATCTAGTGTCGTGTTGTTGATATGTTCAAGAGAAGTTTGCCTCTGCAGTTGTCAACCTTCCTCTGATCTTCTGTTGGTCCTGATCCACTTTCATCATGTTCCTCTATCTCTTGTCAATGATGTGGGAGACATTATGGCCCTCCTTCGACTAGGCCACTTCCTGTCGACTTCAGTTCATTATCTGGGAATTTTATCTAAAGACTCCCTTCTGGTACCTTGGAGCCTGCATGCCTCAATGGCAGGTTTTTCGCATTCAACACAAGGTTCACATCATTGAACTTCGATCAAGTGATTCTGTGGATGTTTGACGTCAGCTCATTGTTCATGTCCCGTAGATTGTACCTGTTATACCTTGAGCGCCATCATCATCATTGGTGGTTTCTCTCGTGTCTGTTAACAGATTTCATCATTGGCTGGTAATCAAACGATTTTCTTGCATGTTTGACTTCAACTCATATATTCGCATGCTCGAAATTGTACTTGTTCGGGTCAAGATGGAGCACAAGACCCTGGGTTTTTCTGATAAACTCAAGATGCAAATTTTTTGTGGATTATTATTACCTATTTCATGACTCTCTTGATTGGATGGTTGTGACCATACTTGAGTCTATTTATTTGATCCTTTCTGCTCGATGGTTTTGTCCATGCCTCGGATCTCAGTTTTTTATATACTCTATTATAGATGGTTGTGCCCATGCCACATGATTCATGTATCATAGAGATTAGTTGTATTTTTAATTGCAGGTCTTTTGAAAGCAGTGTTTGGTTCGAACACGTTCTCATAAATCATTTCACCCCTCCCTCTCACTCTCGGACTTCATGCTTTAAGGGGCATTTGTTACACAACATTTTTTCACTGTCCCTGCAATCCCCAACTCGCACATTGGAGGGTCGTTTTTGTGACCAATAAGTAGTGTCATGCTTTGCAAATACCATCCTTACATCCCTTTTGATGAAAGCAACATTCTTCTTGTTGAAATTTCCTTGAGCAGAGCAGTAAATATCCCTATTTTTACCTTGGCGCAAGTAGCCAATTACACCCTTGCGCCGACAGAGAAATTTAACACTGATCCCGTGCCCCTTGGCGCTTTGTGCCAGTTAGACACCCACGACAAGCTGTTTATGGAATGTTTTTTAAAAATACAGGTGGAGGTTCCATTCCAACCACCTCGGGGATGAGTCATTGGGAGTGGTTGAACTGAAACAACCACAGACTCCTTCCCTTAGTTAGTAGTTTCCACCTCCCTTGGAACTATCCTAAAGGTTAGGACTCCCTCCCACCTTTGTAGGGATCCCAACCTCCTCCTTTTCATCTATAAAATAAACTGTCTCTTTTAGTGGAAGCTGGATGAATAGTTGAATAACTGAACAGCTGAGTAACTAACTTAGGAGAATTATACATATTGTAGCTAAGCTGCTAGAGAAGATATAATGAGAAGGATTATGTTGAGAGAGCTTGAGTCCGAATTCCCTAACCAAAATTTGAGACACGCTTCACCTGAACCCCGCTGGAGGAGACTGCGACGTCAAAGCATCGATTGTACTCTTCCTTCTATTCATTTATATACATGACTACTGTTTGGTTCCACTATTGTGTTATGATGTTTATTTGATGTGATATGTTTAGCCCTCTTTGACTGGCTAATAGTTGTGAGTGAAACTATTATGTCGCATGTTTTTCTTGTTCTTTGTCCAATGTGCAGGTATCTGAGTGCATCGGCGAACGGATTGTGATTTTCCAAGGCAGGAGCGAGAGGCCGTTATTCTTTCTGCAATGAAGACAACGTTGGATTCAAGGTAGGTCAATTTACCATGTTTTTGTTCATTCATTAACTAGGAAGCAGCACTTTAGTGTGTCCTTTTGTTACCAGACCCACCCTAGGGCTAGAGGGATCGTATCTGTCCGTAGAGAGGATTTACCTTCATAAAAAATATGGACAAAGGCCTCACAACCAAAAGGCTTCAAAAAAGAATAGTTTACCTTTTTACCTGTCCATACTTCCTTTGAAATCACCATCCAAGGAACTTGAAGGGCCTCTGTTTATTAGATAAACAACAATATCTACAACATCTGCCCAAAATTCTAAAGGCAATCCTACATGCAATCTCATGCACCTTGCATGCTCCATGATTGTTCTGTTCATCCTTTCTGACACACCATTTTTTTGTGGTGTTCTTGGAACTGTCTTCTCTCTGCGAATTCCATGCTCTGAAAAGTACCTATCAAACAGGCTTTGCTGCAGTATTCACCTCCGTTGTCTGATCTGAGACACTTCAAATTCTTTACTGTCTCAATCTCAAACAAAGATTTCCATTTCTTGAAAGTATAAAATACATCAGATTTATTCTAAATACAATAAATTGAATTTTTTCTAGTTGCATCATCAATAAAAGTAACATAATAAAGAGAGCCATCGAGAGATGATACCTGAGCATGTCTCCATACATCTGTATACACAAGATCTAATTTTTCGCTCTTATTTTCTTTCCCAACTCTAAGAAATCTGACTCTCTTCTGTTTTCCATAAATAAAATTCTCACATAAATCCAAATCAACATTCTTCAAACTTGGCAACAAATTTCTTGAGTGAATAATATTCATCCCCTTCTCACTCATGTGTCCGAGCCTATGATGCCATAATGTTGCATCTACTCCTTTGGAAGTTAAAGCATTAACAGAGTTAGAAATACCATTGCATAAATACAATGTACCAACCTTTCCGCCTTTTTTTATTACCAAGGCTCCTTTGGTGACTTCCAGGTTTTCTCTGTGAAAGTTGTCACACAACCTTCACCGCCTAACTCCCCTGTTGAAATCAGATTTTTCTTCAGATCTGGAACATGCCTTAACTCCTTTAATAGCCATTGGTTTCCATTCTGTTGTTTTACAAGAACCTTACCCATTCCAACAATTTTACAAGGTTTATCATCACCCAAATGGACTTGTCCAAAATCTCCTTGAACATAGTCATGAAAATATTTCTATCGGCATTTTAATGAGGCCCCCGAATCTACCAATTCAGAACCGTAACATTTTTGAAAGAAAGAATCAAAGCATCTTGTAACACATCACCTGTCACATTTGCTTCATGATTGTTTTCTTGCTGTGCGTCTCCTTCTTTTCCCTTCTGAGATCTACAGTCTTTCTTTAGGTGTCCTTTCTTTTTTCATTTCTAGCACACTATCCCCAATATGGACTTGGATCTACCTTTCCTTGATTTACTGTGATATTTTGAGCTCTTTCCTCTTTTCATTCTTCTTCTGCTAGACTCTGCACTTAAAGCATTACCCAATGTCTCACCGGAGCTTTTCCGTCGCATTTCCTCGCTAAGGATAGCACCGACAACATCATCAAACTTTAAAGTACTAGATCCAGAGAAAGGGTTACTAATGGCCATAATTAAACCATTCCAACTTTTTGGTAATGAGGACAAAAATAACATAGCTCTAACTTCATCATCAAATTTTACCCCTACAGAACTTAACTGAAAGGTAACTGTATTAAAATCATTTAAATGGTCTGCAACATATCCACCTTCCAACATCTTCATATTAAACAAATGTTTCATAAGAAATACCTTGTTTGAGGCTGACGTTTTTTCATATAGTTTCACCAATGCCTTAATCAAACCCTCTGTTGTTATTTCCTTTGAAATATTGAAGGCTACCGATGCCATGAGGCACAACCGTATTGTTCCGAGTGCCTTTCTATCGAGAATCTCCCATTCTGCGTCTGTCATAGCCGTTGGATTCTTTTTTTTTTCCGCTCAATGTTAGGTACAGATATTTCTGATACAGATAATCTTCCATCTGAATCTTCCACAGCGGGAAGTTTTGGCTGTTAAATTTCTTGACCCTAAACTTACCATCTTCTGCCATTACTCCCACTCGAACCAAGAATCCTTCTTTCTTGCGAGTTTATCAGCCAAATAGACCTTCAGCTTTGATACCAGTTGTTAGAAAAAATATATATTACAGAGAAATGCAACACATAAAATATGTGGAAAACACAAGCACACAAAACACATAAAACCAGAGAGACACATATATACGTGGTTCACCCAGTTTGGGCTACGTCCCCCCCCCAAACAACCAATCCTTCCTTTCTATTATCCAGCAAAATGAAGAGACACAACCTACAACAGATCCACTGTAATATCCTCTATTCTTTCTCACGGTCTCCCTATCTGTTTCTCGCTCTAAGAATACACATACAATACACAGCCACAATACAATACCCTCATACAAAGTGAGGGGTTGCCTTCGAGGGCAAAAAAACCCTAAACTAAACATAACTTCTACCATTAGATCATCTGCCTAATGAACAACCCAGATTGAGTAGAAATTACTATACTTTTACAAGGCAATTTTACATTTGTTTTTAGCTTCGGAGGCACTGCCCCTGAAACCCCTGCTGGGGGACTGCTGGCCCCCGGACCCCCCAACCGGGGGGGTCAGCCCCTGTGGACCCTACAGGGGGGACAAGTCCCCCCGGCAACCCTCTACTGTAGGGGTGTACAGTTTTCGTGTTGTATACATTCGGCTAAAACACGGATCTGAGAATCAGGATGAAAATCAGGCTCCACACCCAACATCACTTCATTTTTGAGAGTGTGTTTCATGATGAAACCTAACTCACTGAACATCTCATTGGATTTTATGGAACTAGTGGCCAACCGATTGAAATTTTTTAACCAAGCTCTTTGTACATGCCAAACACATAAGATCACATCACAACCTGTGATCCTCCTTCCATATTCAAGGCATTTTAGTGTGCCATTTTTTAGAAAAAACGAAAGTTTGGTTATATCATGACAATGTTAAAGTTACCTCAAGGCAGTGATTTCACCTAATGCATCATCTACCATGAAATCATTGAATTTCCAATTAGGACAGGTTTCGAAACACTTTTGCATGAGTTTCTCCAACCATATTACAATATCATTTGATGTGTTTCATGATGCCACGACCCATGCAACTGGCACCTCGCTTTGTTTTTCATCAATGCCATGAGTGTATGCAACTGATACTGTCATATTCAACATTACATAAAGTCAAATAAAAGTTATTAATCATATTGAATGTATACAACTTAAATAAGTATATTCAATCAATCATTTCATATGACTTACCCCATATTTATTTGTATTAAATGTTGAATCCATGGATATTAAGCTATTGTGTGATAGCTTGACCATTGTCTTCAACATCTACTTTGTTTGAATTGTTATTATAAAAGTGACCCCCACACCATTGGGTTTGTTAGTGTCAGAATATGCATTTTGACATCAGTGATCAATATCATTATTTTCATTTTCATTTTAGACGTCTCACTCTGAAATTTTTATTCATTCCATTAGGTCATGTTAAAAATTGTTTCACTGATGGTAGCCCTACTCAATAAAACTTCACTCTCCCTCATAAAATCACATTTTCTGACTCACTTTCATGTCTTCTTGAGCATAATAACACCTATGAAAAGCCCATTTCACCATGTCTTGTCTCGGTTAAAATCAACCATGGAAGTCAGGTTATTCAAAGTCTCATTAGGTCATTAGGTTTTTGTCTTTCAAGGTCCAAAAATGCATTATTCCATCCCAATAAAGTCAGCAAAAAATGTAAAAGTGACTCCATGAAATTTTATTTCCATCTTCAGAAGATCATCAACATGTAAATATTATATTTTTTAAGTTGTAATTTTGATTTTATATGATTTTCATAACAAAATTCCATTTTGATATGAAATAAAAAATGTAATTTATCTTTAATTTCCTATGTAATTTTATGTTTTATATATGTAATATTTTCACTCCCAAGCTACCAACTCAGGATACTCATGCCAAACTGAAAGAGAGAACAGACAAACTCCATCAACTGATCAACCTGCAAAACAAAAATTAAGAAGTCAAAGAGCATTAGTGTGAAAATTCAAAAGTGAAAAGGGAAACATAAGTAAAATGGGTTTTCAAAGCATAAATCAAATCCACTTAAGTATAAAAGCCCTTAACACTTCAAATCAAAGTTCATTTTCTTCCTACAACCTCAAGCAAACTCAACAAAGGAGAAATTTTTGAGTTTTAAAGTGAAATTGTGCAAAATAGGGTCAGAGGGCACATTTGGCCTGGTCACTGTGCATTTTCCAAGTGACGTTGCGCAGTTGGCTGAAAGTGCAATGTATTTTATAAACGGTGTTGCTCATATAAATAGAAAAATTCAGCTTAAAACCTTTGGTAGGACCCCTTGTGCCTTTTCGCATATCGACCATCGCAATATTTTGTTACAACACTCATATGCTATGGCTCCAAAATGTCGATGCGATATTATGTGGGACCCTTACCACCCTACCGCCATATCACTCCCATCGCTCATCACATATCGAAATCAGCGATTTATTAGTTTAGTGTTAAGACATCGCAATTAAATCTTAAAATTTGTGATCGCAGATAATCTCCCTTTGCCAATTTTCGATTTGTGATTGGCTCACCATTACCTACTCACGTCACCTTCCTTTTCGCATATCGCAAATTTTATGTCTCAAGACCATTTCTATCCTCTCTAGCTCTTGCGATTGTGATATTCTTCTCTTCCTTTTGTTTAATACTTCCGCCTTTCCACCCCTATACTCCGCTAAACCCCTGTTCTGCGCCTTATATTTACCATATCTATCCAAAAGGTTTGTTAATATATCGTCGTTTGGGAACTTCCAAATATAGTCATCCGTGTTAAATCTATCCAAAAGGTTTTTCACTAGTTCAAAAGGATATTTTTGTTAATAATAAAGGAAAAGAGTTTTCAATTAAAAACTCCGCCAAAACACAAAATTGAAGATCAAAACAGAGGCTGACAACAACACATTAGCAACAACGTAGCAGAGGAAAAAGGGTCAATTTGGCTCAACGGTCAGCATAATAAAACATATTATCAAAATTTATCCCTGTTCTCAAGGTGCAAATCCGGAGGGAGGTTTCTCCAAATTCTTCTAGATCATGAATTCGAAGACTCCGGAAAGTAGTTTAATTTATTTTAAACAAATAAACAGTTTTATGTTCCTAGAGGTTAGGAATTAGATTTGCTATTAGAAATAATTATGGATCTGAGATTGCCTCAGATTTTGTAAATTTGTCTATAAATTGCAAAAATTCAATGTAATATGGGTTGGAATAGTTGGAATCAGTTTGATTTTTGCTAGTTAATCAAGGAAGCTTTGTACTCAGTTTTGGCCAAGCTAATATTAGGGGAATTTTGAGGTTTAAAATGGGCCTCCTAAGGAAAATGTACAATCAAAATTCACTTTATGAGAACCAATCACATTTTATGGGATGACATCATCCCTAATGGTTGAGGTGGCATTACTTGAGTTAAAGGTACTTACTTGTCACATTTTCAATGGTGGATAAAAAATCATGGTTAACCATGGTAGTGATATAAGTACCTTTAAAGTCAAAGTAAAGTACTCATAATAAATGTTATTTCACATTTTTTGAATAAAAAGTATATTATTTTAATTTAATATTTCTTGAAAGAAACAATGCATATCCCTATACATTTATTATATTATATTATATTATATTATTTTATTTTATATATAGTATATTAATTACACATTATTATACAATTTAAATAATATCAATTTTAATTAATAGCATATAATATAATTAAGAATTTATAAATTTATATTTATATTTTATTTTAAGTTATTTGAGTACAAATGACAAATGCATTAGTTGTTAAATGATGATGACTTTTTCTTAAAAAGCTCATTCTTAGTTATAGTCACATCAATACAATTTTTGTATTAATTTTATTTTGGTACAACTTTTGAATTGAATTTAACCATGGTTACATGGATTGTGGTGCAAAAAGTGAATTGCAAATTCATAAATATTATTTTGTTTGTTTAGCTATTATTTTATTATTTCCTTAGGAGGCCCATTTTAGACCTCAAAATTCCCCTAATTTGAAAAAAGAGTTGCAACTACATTTATGGGATACTTGTGGTATCGAATGTTATCATTGTTTATTCACTATCATATGTTTGAAAGTATTGTGTTCATGTTCACTTTCATTTCTATGTTATGATCTTTTACAAGTTTGAAATTCAGAATACATGCTTGCACATGCTCTGTTTTGGGTAATTGATCATATTTTTTTCATCTTCTTCTACCTAAGAAAAATACATATCCTATGCTTTTCTTAGCTTTCTTACAGTTTCTAAACCATTCCATAACAATTATCTTCAAGTGATAAATATTATACCTACCCTACCCCATTGATCCCTGCAACCCTAACTCATTTTCCCTGACTTAGCTTTCCTTGACCTAATTCCTTCATCCAGTGATTCCCCAACCAAATCAATTCAAAACAACCCCCTTCACTTTATATGTAGCGTAAAAACCCTAATTGCTCAAACCCTCCTGGTTGTGACCCTTTTGGAGAGAGCCCTCTCTTGCTTGATAGGGCTAGCTATCAAGCGAAAAGCTTGGTTTGTGGTTACCTCTGTTGGGATTCCTTCCTCAGCCTTGGGAATCTGGTGGAGTGATAACAGGTTTTTTGGTAAAAGATAAAATATTCCCGATGCTTTTGATACTAAAGGTTTACACTCATTTCATCCTTTTGGTGAAGTTGATAAATTCCCTTCGCCAACCTATTATATATATTTACAATATATTTCATGCATAAGAATAAATCCCTATCCTGAGCTTCCAAATCCATGTCAACATGTCTCTTAATGTGGATTCTATACACTATATCAACAAGAACTCCCAAAAAGAAACAACTATCTACATATGAAACAATGTCCCTTGAAAGATTTGGCCTATGCAAGGTCCTGGTCTGACATGAAGTTTCATGTTGGCCATGAGAAGGCCAACCTTCCCCATCTTCATGTTCATACATATTGAAATTTAATATTTCTCTATCAATAATTTCATTCATAATCTTCACAAAAAAATAACTTTGGCAACTCATATTTTGCACAAATGAGGTCCTTCGTTTAGTTGGAGGATTTCCTCTTTTGTCCTGTTGGCCAAATGAACAATGATAACTACACCAAAAATTTCAAGTGTTAGTACATACAAAGAAATGTGATTTCAAAGGATCTAAACAATGCATTTCTGAAATACTCACATTTCCTCTTTCAATGCAATGGTAGCTCTTTATTTTGGTTCTTTGTTTGTTTTCCGTATGAACTTACATGGAGAAATGAGATTTTCTTCCTCTCCTTTGATAAAGTCAGAAACTCGTTTTAACGAGATTAAGGCAACTCGATTAATACTATTTGTTTTTTTTTATTTATTTCCATCCAAACCAAGAGTTTATTAGAAAAGGTGATTTTGTCTTTGAGGTCTTGCACCTCAACATCCATGATTTTCTACCATTTGCTTCAATTTCCCATTTTGAATTGATCTGGTCAAAAAATATGCAAGGACATCAGAGAAATAGGCTATATAGAAACATGTTAGGAGAAAAACTATCTATTCTATAGAAAGACAAAAAAATAAAATAGATGAAGCATATAGATTTGCTTCAAGACATATAGAGACCCATGTCATCCAAACAAATATCTTTATGTAGATCTATTCTCCTATAGTCTATACAAGAGGAAAAGGGTGGACCATTGAAATAATGTGACTGTTATTCTTTTGATATTGTAGGCGTTTATTTGTATTTTCATTTTATGAAAAATCAGAGTTTCAGATTTGAAACTCAGGTTCTTTAAGTGTTTACTTTGTGTTGTTTTTAATTTCCAGTGGTATGAGTAGAAAAATTTCTATTTAAGCTAGTAGTATGGGTGGGTTGTCAAATGAATTGATTTGAATTGAATGTAAGAATATAGACTACTTGGAGAGAATCATAGTTGGCATACAATATGTCCAGAGAAGAACTGTTAGTACATCAACTAAGGATGGCTACATGAGATGAAAGGATTTCATCTTCATCCTAGTTTCTAAAAAATATCCTAAATCTAATTGGAAGAGAGAATTGGGTCTGGAACCTATCATTGGCAATAGTGTACTTTGGATTTAAGTGAATCCATTCTCCCATGTAATATTCATAGGAGAAAGAGATGCTTAAACATATCAAATTAGACTATATAATATGCACTGGGCCATCTTTTGGATTCTTGGGATTCAGTTTTCATGGATGATAAATGGATATTTATCAATGAATTTATGTTTATTGCAACATAAATTGAATTTCCCTTCTCTTTCCATACCAATATTTATGCATGAATCTAATTTGCAGTCTGGAACCCGTGTGCTCTGATTCAATAATGAGGTAGAGATTCATCAGATAATATCTCACCATAAATTATATTTCTTATTCTTTGATCCACAATTAAATGGATATTATACTATGTCTAGATGCTACTAAGAATTCATTTACCAATATCTGAATTTTGATGGCCTTGCCTGCAGAATTATTCTTACATCACCATATATCTATGTAAGGCTCTGTGGATTTTTTGCGTTTCGAAGCATGAAACAATAAGCTAGCTAAAATAGTGCCATGTAAAAGAGAAAGTGGGGATAGTTTCTTTGCATTGAGCTGCACTAATGGACATTGAGTCATGGGAAAAATACGGTTGAGTCCACTACAAACAGATAATCAGATTTTTATTTATGTTCATGATCAAACCGATTACCAAGCTATTTCTAGGTAAGTGGGCTACCATACATGCTTGATTTGGAATGCATCTCAAGTAGGATCCTTTCTAGATATAGTCATTTTACGAAATTAAGTGTTTCCTTTCCATAATCGCTACTCTCATGCTGTGGAGACGAGGGTACAAAATCAATGCATACCAGGGGCAGAACAAGGGTGCAAACAATGAAAAAACCTAAAAACTATGAAATTGTATGGAATTTTATAAGTGTCCCTCCAAATTGTATTCCAAGAAAGCATTATTTTTATCTTCTAGAGCCTAATTCCTGAATCTATGTTTTTGATAACTTCTGAAGGTTAAACATAACAAGGATATTCAAAGATCAGCCTTGGAAAATGCTTATTCTAGACGATGCTCAAGATGTGAGAGGGAAATAGAACTTGAAAAATATGTAATGAGGTTTTTTTCATAACATTTTATTTGTATTCCCATAAGAAGAAGAAAATAATTTGGAGTTCTCATTGGATAGAACATGGGTTATGGCATTGACACGTTTCTTATGTAAACTGTAGATAGAGAAGCTAAGGAAGAAGCTTAGGTATGAGGAGAATGTTCACAGAGCATTAGAACGAGCATTTACATGGCCTCTTGGTGATGTTCCTTGGCTTCCACCGTATCTTTCCGCAAAGGTATAGATTCAAATCTTTATATATGTTACCAAATGCCAACTAAAATTCAGAATGATCTGAATTTTCTCATTTAGTAAGAGTTTAGGAAGTTATGTTAGGAGAGAAGACTATATATATATATAAACAACTTCATATGTTAATAAACAAATTTCTTTTTGGGGGGAATCTGCAATTAGCTTTTAGTCCAATAATTTTGTAGTTTTAGTTATTACATATCTTGATATCTATTGTAAAAGCATTCTCAGGTGCGATAGGCATAAACTTGAAGTGTGACATTTAATGCTTTCTGTGAATGGCCATGATTTAAATTATTTGTTGTTATGTTTGTCTATTCAGACACTGAAGCTCCTTGAAGAAGTAGCTATGCTAGAAGAGGAGGTTGTTCACCTTGAGGAATATATTGTACATTTAAGGCAAGGTTCGTATCAGGAGGTTGCTTATATCTCATTTTTTTTTTCTAAGTAAGTTTAAATTCTATTACTGAAACATATAGTACATTTAATCCATGGCCATTAGAGGCTTCATGAGTTTAGCAGAATGAAAAAAATGGGTTGCCCGCAAGGGGAAACCAGCCTAAGCAAAGTATATGAGCTGCCTTGAAGGAGGAAACCAGCTATGACATAACAAAAGACTATGACTTCCCAGAATAACAAAATGACAGAAAAACTGAACAAAATTACTTGGACAATGCCACCTGCACTAGAGACCATAATCTTTTGAGGGGGGTTCTTCTTCAATCCTGCACTAGTATCCATCATCGTTATTTGGAACAGGACATCTTCAAGCTACTGTTGCGCCTGCCTCGCTGCCGCCATCCTAATTGCCTTTATCTTGAGGAAGACTCGAGCTGCCATCGCCTGCCTTGAGAGAAACGTCTTTTTCCCCAGTTTGAGTGGGCTGCACAAGGTCGGAGGGGTCCGGCTTGTGAAATGGATGCGCGAGAGAGGGGGGTTCAAGGGATGCCTCTGGAATTTCCTTGAAGGTGACTGAAACAGTCACTATGACCAGGGGCTGATTGGTTTGGCATTGGAAATGGAAATGGGCTGTAGACAAGCTGCAAAGAGAGGCAGAGGCATCGGGATGGGAGCGGGGAGGCGATAGAGAGGCCGAGACACCACGAAAGGGGGAGGAAGGGAGACTGCGCCCATGCCCACGTCCACGGCCATTGCGCGTGGAGGGATATCTTCCATGGAAACTCTCAAAAGAAGACGACGAAGAGCTAGTGGAGGGGGAGCGGCGCCGGCCATAGGGGCGAGCCCTGGTGTTGCCCCGATGACATCTTAGACGGTGCCTAAGCCTGGGCATCTTGTCACGAAGCCTGTGAGAGCGAGTTGAATTGGCAGCAGGCGACAGAGACGGAGTCGAATTAAGCTGAGGCAGGGAGGTGAATTGCTGAGGGAAATACGGGCTGTGGGAGAAGTGAAAACCAGGAAGAAAATCCAGACAACATCCCAAGTGACAACGCTTGCCAAGGGAGGTGCGTGAGCTGGGAAGCTCAGCCTCTGGAGGACAACCAGACCCAACAGGCGGGAACCAATTCGGCATGGAGGCTATCAAACAGAGCTGAGACAGAGCCGAAGACCCTGACGCAGAGATGAAGAGTGACAACAAAGAACCAGAGGGCGGCATTATGCATTTCTTGCGGCCTCGGCCTCCCCACCGGCATAAATGCCGCATAGGGTGATGGCCCGGGGAATTAAACTACCTGGAGCTCCTTAACTGTGGTCTGCAGGAGGCCATGTGGCCTTGCCACATGCCGTTCCACAGGCTTATTGCCATCCCATCATCCAATTTCACTTGCATCGGGGGGTTGTTTATATCTCATTATCCATGAAACAAATAGAAATTTTTGAAAATTTTGAACAATCTATAACAAAGAAGCGAGAGTTCCTTAGGTCTCCTTGATATTGTCACCACTCTGTCCAAGAAAGTCAACGAGGAAAAAGAGATTTTGTTGCAGGAGGTTTGGTTCCCTCTGTAAATGTTTCTCACCTGATGTGGCTTCCCAAACTGGAAGTTTACATAAAAGGAAAGCATTCTCCTCACAAAGGAGTTGCAGAGGAGACCTCAAAACCGTCGAAGTGGGTGAAAAAGAGTTTGGGGCCATCATAGCCTGGCCATGGAAAAGAAGAACTTGTCTATCATGGCATGTTTATTTCACTAAATAAATTTTTAATGTATTATTTTTGCCCAACTTGCAACAATTACGGTTTTTTGTATGGGTGACAAATATATGGAAAAATGTCATATATCCCATTTATATGGACAAATGTATTTTGAGAAAAGTAACGAGTTCATGGTCTAAAAAATTATGGTGTTGTCTAACTGAGTTTTATGTTTTAGATTTTTGGCTAAGATATTGAAAAATATTTTTTTAAGTGGAAAAAATTATTTAATTTGTATCCATCTCAGAATGACAATAAAACAATTTTTTCCTTTGTTGCTAATAATGGAGCAAAGTGATTAACAAAGAAGGTTCTCACACAAGTCTTGTTACTCATTGATACTTGTATTTTTTCAATAATCGAAAGAAAAATTGTAGACTTTGTCCCATTGCCCATTACCTTGAAATCTATACTAAATTTATGAAAAATGATTAATTATTTGTAATATGTTGAACATCATATGTTTTGGGTTGTTATACCTAGTTGTATCTGGGTGTAACATCATGAACCGATATCATGGCAGAGGTATAACTCTTAAATGTTCTCATGGTATTGTTTCTTTTTGGAATAACAATCGAAACTTCAATTGTTGAAATGAACGTTTTCATTAGAGAGCTTTTGAGGTCTAAAATGGGCCTCCTAAGAAAAATGTACAACCAAAATAAACTTTATAAGGACCAATAAGATTCAAGATAATGATGTCAACCATGGGGGATGATTCACCATTTAATTTGGGGTAAAAAGTAAAAAGATTAAAAAAATAATAAAATAATATAACTAATTTTTAAACTTGTATTTTCAACTTATCTCCCTAAGGTTTTAGTAAAATTTCAAGTGGGAGTACTAATTGGATGCAAAATTTAATTCCTAATCCACGGAGTACCCATGTTGCATACTTCCGATGGACCCTGCTACACGAAAAATGAGAAATACATGAAAAAACATGATTGCAATAACATTTTTCATGTATCTCTAATTTTCGTGTAGCAGGGTCTGTAGAAATTATGCAACATGGGTACTCCTTCGATGAGGAATAAAATTATGCATCCAACGATTGTTCCCACTCGAAATTTGAGTAAACCCATAGGGAGATAAGTTGAAAATATGAGTTGAAAAAATAGTTTTTTCTTTTTTTCCCTCTAAAATTTGATGATGTAATCTAATATTATTTTATTATTTCCACTATTGTTTTATAATTTCCTTAGGAGGCCTATTTTAGACCTTTAAAATTTCCCTAATGTCTCATCCTTTTAAAGAGAAGAGAATTGAACATAAAGAGCATAAGAAGGAGCTCAATGAAATGCATGGCATTTATGAACCTATTAAGGGAATAGTTTTTTCCATTAAAGAACCCCCAAGAGAAGAATATATACCTTTACTCCTAAGACTAAATATTACAAGTATTACAGTGCTATACTTGACATTATACTCTGACATAACCCAGCTTAAGAATTAGGTGCACTGGGAAGAGAACTACATAACATGTATGCTCAACTTCTTGTACCTATTCATTTTTTCATGTTAATATCACACCTAAAATGGACATTAAACAATACATATTTACAACATTTTATCTCTCCTAGAATCTTGAGATCTATCTACATTCAGCCTTGCCTAGAATCTCTAGAACTTTAAACAGGTACTTGATTTTCTTCTCATTGAAGCACTATAGAATCCTCTTCCCTGTAGTTAACTATATTGTCCTCAATTTGTTTATAATACACTCGTTTGATCTGAGATCCATGTTGTTACCTTTTTCACTCCAACAATGAGGTATGATACCAATATCTACTAGAATATAAAATTCACCATGTATCTCCTATTTATTTTGTATCCGGATTTAAGGAATACATTTGGAAAACATATGTAAAAAGTTTGAAAATTGAAATCAATTGAAGTGGATTTTTCTCCTAGGTATGGGGAGAAAGTTGGATTTTATGTATATATTGATAAGAGCTCCCATATCCCCGATGGTTTCATCTATCAAGTCCTAAAAAATAATCATCTATATTTCTAATACCACTCCTGCAAGCTCTATTTTATGATCAACTCATAAAATTAAAATATCTGCTAGATCATTTCTGAGAAATGCACATATAGCATCTCAAATATATTCTGATGGAATATAAGGAAAACACTGAATTTCACCCCATACTTGTTGCAGAAGTTTCTATCTCGTGGGTCTTCTTTGTGTAGTTTTGTTTGGGGAGCATATCCATGGCTGTCAATGCAGATAAGGAGACAAATTCTTATATAGGATATCATTGACAGTGCTGAATATTTTATTTAATCTATTCTGGTTGTTGGATGTCATTTTTGGAATCATTTAGCATGTTGTAAGTAACAAGAAGGGGTTCATCTAATTGGCATTTCCTTTTTTGAAAGCCCATCTGATTCTAGTTGCCTAGATTAGATTCATGACGAGTTCTAGTCCCCTCCTTTGAAATATACACACTCGAACTGATCAAAATCTATTTCTTACTTATTGAATCATGAAACATGAATTGTTACAGCCATATAAACTGGGCATTCTAAAAAATGATGTGCTTTTATCAAATGTCCCTTATTTGAAGATAACATGATTAACATAATGTTTCAAAGCTTCATTATGTTACCTAGAAAAGACGCATTATTAAGGATGACTATCATAGGTGTTAATCATTTTCCAAATATGAGTGAACATAACACAAGTAGATTGCCCCTTATTAAAACACAATGGCGAGTACTCAACTTTTTATGGTTACTAGTACCTAAAATGCAATAGATGAAGTAATATGAGTATTTTCCTAGTTAAAATAAGTAATTCAATTGGTTAATGAAAAGATGAATCAACCCTAAAAAATATTTTACTCGTTCAACCTAGGGAACACACCATAAGTATCTATTAGAAAATCATATGTTCCAATGGCTGCTCAGGAATCTCTAAAGGGACCAATGATTTTTCACAATGATCTAAATCTTTTCCTCTAAGATAATCACGTTCTGCTTCACACTTATCATCTTCTCTGATTTTTACAGAAGATAATTTTTTACATGTGTATGTGTATACAAATCAAGGAAAAATTGTTAGAAATTATATTTGAATACTTAACAAGAATATTTTTCTTGAAGGTTGAAAATGTGTAATTTATTGTCTATTGTAAGGGAAAAAACATACCTCCAAATCTAAATTAGATATGTTGATTCTGTTACTGTCTGAACGTTGGGAAGTCTCATCTATAACATGAGGGTTAGAAAGGAAGGCATAGAAATATTGTCTTCAAGGTTTGGAAAAATATTATCAATATTAAATGTTGAGTCAGGATCATTATATTTAAGTTGATCAAGCATCAAAACCTTTCCTTGAAAAGGAATCATAATGAGATGAATAAATATAGAGGAATTGAATTTCATGGTACATGCCTAACTTCAATGTTAATTTTGTCAATTTTACCATCAAGTTCAACATTAAAATTTTGGAAAAGACTCATTTGAGAAGGAAAAAACTTAACATTAACCTAGATGTTGTATTTTAGAACATTGGTGTTGTATTATAGAACATTGAGAAAAAGGGTGCTCAAGATGAATATTTGGGTATTTTTACTCTTGATTTTACAAGCATGGTTGATGTCAACTCATAATCTGTAGGGTCATAAGCTGGCCACAAGATCTCTCATACAACAATGACACCATGTCTTCCTAGATACACTGAACAACTCATTTTGGTGGTGGCTGGCCATCATTCAGTTGACCTTTCACACGATATAGTTTGTATGACTTGTTCAGTATGGGAATCTCGACAAATCTGCCTGAAATTTAGTTTATGTTTCACAAACATGCGTGGTAATTATTTTAAACCTTGCACCACAACATTTGATGTAAATCCAGTTTATTTTGTTACTAAATATCTCCACTTAAGTTTGGAGCATCATTTTGAATACTAGTGAATAGTCACATCTCTATCATTCTAGTAGTAGAATGTGCATACCCTATCAATAATGAAGACCCTATGTAATAAACTATCAATAATGAAGTCCCTATGCAAATTATAAAAAATGTGCATACAGAAATGATTATAGAATAGGAGAATAATTCACTTGCTCAATGCTACGTCTCTTGACTCGTCATCCTTCATCCACTGGAATCCTTGAACCACTACATCATTGGACACTTTTAACCATTGCACCACAAACTGTACATGCCACAAATAGATGTTTCTTAATATAGACATACTTGAAAAAATAATCTACCTTTAAAAACCAAAAAAATCAAGAAATATTGAAATATGAAGGTGATGTCTATGTGATCATTTCCAAATATAGAACATATAAAGTAAGAATATCAATGATAGAAACCTGTTGTATGTGGATGAAAGTAGCTCATTAGATTCACTTTTCTATAAGGAACCCAAATATTTTCTCATAATTGGCATGCAAGCCTTGAATAGTCAGGAGTCGATGGTGTACCTCAACTTGCTAGAGAGAGAAAAAAGTAGAAAAGTATTGGGTTGGCTCTCAAAGACAAACCTACAACCAACTTTCCAAATGATGGATAAATCTAAAAATCAAATCTTGGAGAAAAAATAATGGACTTGAAAACAATCATTGCCAAACATTGCAACACGCTAATGCAACCTACTTTGAAAAAGGAAATCTTGGAGGCATATCATCGCTTTTATTTTTGTGGTTGTGCTCTATGTTAGCAATGATATCTGCATCCCACCCATCCCTCCTTATTTTAATCTAATTTAACCTAATATCCGTCATTTTCATTGACCTTGCTTCGTTTCTTAACCATTTTTCCCAAGGGTGCCCAAGTCATCATTGTTCACAAGCACCAACCCTAATTTCTTGTCCCATTAAACTAGGATTTTATATGGAAATGAGACAAGCAGAGGATACGTAAGGTAGGTCATATCATTAATTATGAGGTCATTTCATCTCATAAACATCATGTCTCCATCAATTTTTGAGAAGTCATTCCAAGAGTCAAGTCATGTGCCACTCATAGGGTCGGTTTTTCTTCAAACTGTGTTTCTGATCAAATAGAGATGAATTTAAAAAAAGTGAGAGACATTTTTGTCCCTCATAGGTCAAGAAATAAAAAACTCCTTCATATTTAACACACGTGTCATGGTTTTATAGAAATGTTAAAAAACACAGGTGCCATAGGAGAGTTGCTGCACTTCTAGAGTAACCTTGGGAAAATCAAGTTTTCTCATAGCTGGAGTGTCAAAATTATTTTCTTGACGAGTCAAATGATAACTTAACAGAGAGATATTTCCTATGAGATATCATGAGCTCAATTTGGAGTTTATGAAGGCCTCCAAAAGTTTCCTGCAACAGAACTCTGCATTTCTACACCCTCATTCAACACTTTTTAACCAGTATTGGGAAAATATTTTTTATACAATAAAAATCAAATCCAAACATAAACAAAAAGGTATATTTAGAAATTAGAGAGGATAAGATTTCCAACGAGCTATCATGGGCCCGATTTGGACACTGGGAAGGCCTCCAAATGTTGTTTGCAAAAAGGTGTTGCAGGGACGCTGCACGTTTGAGAGGGGTCACTATGCATTTGCAAGGGTCACTACATGTTTGCTCTGGACACTGCATGTTTGCTCAGAAAGACAAAAATCCTTCTCACAACTTGCCACTCCATCATTTCATGCCAAATATCTGCAAAAGGGTTCTTCAAAACTCCATTTATCAGTAAGTATCACAGCCATCATCTCATTGATGTATTGTTATGCTTCATAGTCATTCAAGCTTATTTCTACTGCAAGAAACCCTAATTATTATTTAAGCCTAATCCCTAAACTTTTATACACTTCCCCTCACATTCCTATAAAAATTTTCCCATTTCCTTGTAACCCCATTCCCTAGAACAATATCATCCCTAATAGCTCTAAATCCTAGGGTTTTCATTAACCTAGGCTCCCTTCATATTCCCATTCCATTCATTTCCCAACACTTCCTTTCACTTCACATTCCTCCATTTCACTCCATCACCCTAGGGTTTTTGACATCAACTATGGATAAAAAGGATAAAAGAAGTCATAGTGAGTTGGATGAAGACAAAACCAAAAATTCAGTAATATAAGGTAAAGAGGCTAAGATTAGTGAGCTCCAAGCTAGTCTTGAGAGGGCCAAGTATGTGATTCACTTCCTTGAGCAAGAAAATCAGCAGCTGAAGACCAAGCAGGCCATCAATGAGGTAACATGCATCAAAGCACAAAGTGAGGAAGAGAAGGCTAGAGCCTTGCTTGAGGAAACATTGTAAAAGTATGGTGAACTTTATGATGAGGAGGATCAGCCTCCAAGACAAAATCCAAAGACTATAGGGCTGAAGAGAGCTTTAGCTTGGGAAAGACAGAGAGAAGATGAGTTGGCAGAGCAGCTCACACCAAGTGAGTTTCTTGTCCTAAAGATTATCAAATATAGGGAACCATGTCTTGATAGAGCCAATATACATTTGGAGAGGTTACTTAAGAAGGCCAACAAGGACAATGACTTGTTGAGGGAAAGAGTCAAACTTGATGCACGAAAAGAGAGAATTTCATTAGCCAAGCTCAAAAGAGCTAATGAAAAAATTGAAAGTTTGACCAAGCATGGAGAGGAATAAAGGTTGGATATACTTGTTGAGGTGTCACTCCATGCCTCAAGCACTCAATGAGAAAGTACCCTCATAATTTTGGCACATTTTTTCACTTATGTTCATTTCAGTAAATTTTTGCAATTTTCAACACAGAAATTTTGCCAAAGGCGCAAATACTCGACACTACGCTCTTTTTCGGGGCCTCCAAATGCCAAATGGCCACCACCAACAGGTTTATAATGATGAGAAAATCAACCCTAGCACGTTTCAGAAGATTTGGAGGATAACTGGTCCCTCAAAAATGCAAAAAACCACCTAAAAATCGTGTTTCTGCCTCCATTTTGACTAGGTCATTGCGCATTTACCAGTCCTGGGATATTGGCTTTTTGATACAAAAAATCAAAACCATTTTGAAAACTAAAGATAGATCTAGAAAATATGCTCAGAGAGGTTTCCAATGAGCTATCATGGAGCTTATTTAGATACTGGGAAGGCACTCAAAAACAGCTTGCAAAATAGGTTATTTTTCCTGCTTGGACATTGTGCGTTTGCCAAGAAATTTCCAATTTTTACAATCTTCAACAAATCTTCTCTAGTTTGAATTTTCACTTTGGGAAATGTAATTTTACTGATTTAATAAGTGTTTTTTGATGTAATTATGGTTTACCTAAGGTAGATACATTATGTAAATGGCCTCAATGACATGTAATGAATCAGTTTGCTCAAATTTGGGATGAGTCACTTTGACCACCCTATTCTCTAGTTGTTAGTTCAGTATTTCTTGGAACAACCCTTACTCTCATGGATTCAAACCCCCAAACCTAGGATGAGTTGGTTTGAGGTCTATATCATGTATTTTCTCAGTCATTTGTAAGCGTTGGACTTCAGTTGGATTTTTGGATTTTGAAGAGACACACTTTTGTATCAATTCCGAGAAGGAAAATTAATCAAATTTGCAACTGTTTTTATGGGATCCATGTGGTATGGTGTTTAGTTTCAGTTTCTTCTTTTGTGCTTAGTTTTTATAATGCTTTTTTTTTTATTTCATCCGTCATTTCATTTCTATTAAGTGATTTTTTTCAAGTTTGATGAACAAAATCCATAATTTCTATGCTCTGTTTTGGGTAAATATTCACAGTCTGTAATTTCTTCAGTTTATAAAGAAACCACGATTTCACCATGCTATTTCTAGCTCCTCACCTGTCTTGATCATCCCACCATCAAAATCCTAAAGTGCTAAACCACTGTACCTACCTTGCCCCATATAACAACCTGCAAATTTTGACCTAATTTCCCTTGCCCTGACTGTTTTTCTCCTTCTGATCCAGTACAACCCTATACAATCAAAATAAAAAACCTTGTGCTACTATACCTAGCATAATATCTTCTTTCCTCGGTCATATTGGCTGTGATTTTTGTGGATAAAGCCCTCTCCTTGCCTAGTAGGGCTAGCTACTTGGCTAAGCGTGGTTTGTGGTTACCTCGGAATTGCCTTCTTCAGCCCGAGGTTCAATCCGAGTGATAACACTCTAAATGAAATTATTTATGGTCACTAAATTGGAATTTTGTCAGACCTTATGTATTATTGATGTGTTGAGTTATATTTGACCCAATTGGACTTGAAAATATAAGGCTTGGCATGCTTTGTTAAGGCCCTATATTACTAGTGTAGTCCCTTATTGTTGTTAGTGTAGCCCCCTTATTGTTATTGTTATACCCCTGTAATCCCCATATTGTTATTATTATGCCCCATAATAGCCCACTATTTTTATTGTTGTGCCCTTACATTATTATTGTTAGGACAACTAGGATTATGTTGTGACCCCATGGACTCCTATATATAGAAAGAAGGTTTTTTCATTTAAATCATCCAAGAATTTTTCATTTATGTAATGTAAAGGAGGTTTCCCCCTTGAAGTGGCTGATTTATAAGGTTTTGATCTCTATTTTATTCCATTTTGAGAGCTAGCTTCATAACATTTGGTATCAGAGCTTTGGATTCTAGGGTTTCGCAGCTTCAAACAGGTCTTCATGGAATTTTCACTATAACGTTTTTCTACGAAGGTTTAGAAGATTAAAAAAAAACCCATTTGTGAATGAATCCTAAGGAATGTCGTGTAAAAATTTTATTTCTTGGTTCGTAGTATTTTTGGAGATATGATCTGTGGAAGTTAGGGTTTTTGCAGGCTCCCGAATTTCATCTCAAAGAGGCGACCTTGGGAAAATAGTCATAACTCTCTCTCTAAGCATTAGATTGGAATTCTATAAAAAGTGACCAAAATTATATGGAATTTATTTTCATGTATATTGATTTTAGAGCTGAAAGAGGAATCAATGACACATGAAAAGTCGTAAAAGTTCACTCTACTGAACCAGTCCATAATTAGGTCATTGTGGGAGATTGGGCATAAATTTTTCTTGAAGAATCCAAATCCGGTCACACCTATGGAATTGGAAATAATAATCAGAGGGCTACTATAGGACTGAAGATAATATCTTGGGGTTCCTAAATTATAGAGATACATCAGTTTCAATATCGAGCTCCTCAAAAGCAAGAAAAATGTATGTATTTTTTTTTAAATTGCATGCCTTTTTTGAAAAATGAGTTTAAAGTGATTCCAAGGGCATATTGAAGCATAGATATCATTATTGGGTTCCAAAATTCCCCCTAAAAAGAATTCAACACCAATTAGGCCCTCAGAAGGCTATACTATGACTCATGAAGAGGAAGAAGTACAAAATGATATATCAAAATTACAAGACCAAGTGCAACAAATTTCGCTCTCGCAAAAAGTAACAAAAAATGAAATGGAAGCTAAGACGGATGGTTTGAAGAAAGGCGTGGAAGCTAAGATGAATTGTTTGAAGAAAGGCGAGGAAGCTAAGATGGATGGTTTGAAGAATGGCATGGAAGCTAAGATGGATGGTATAGAAGGCAACATGGAATATTTGAAGAAATGCATGGAAGGTTTGGAAAAGTTGCTACAATAAAAGCTTCCTAATGGTGAAAAGGTAGTAGAGGAAACTCATGATGCGAAAAAAATAAATGTTAATCATGATTTCATAGACTCTAATGTTGGATTTAAGACCCACCATATTCCAAAGATATATATGAGGAAGTTTGATGGCAAGTATCCCATGGAATATTTGAAGAAATACATGGAATGTTTGAAGGAATGCTTGGAAAAGTTGCTACAAGAAAAGCTTCCTAATGGCGAAAAGGTAGTAGAGGAAACTCATGATGAGAACAAAATAAAAGTTAATCATGATTTCATAGACTCTAATTTTGGATTTAAGACCCACCATATTCCAAAGATATATATGAGGAAGTTTCATGGCAAGGATTCGATAACTTAGATACTAAAAATGGAGCAATACTTTGAGCTCCATAAATACACAAAACACACAAAAGGTACACATTGCAACTTTGTATTTAGAAAAAAATCAGTTTGTATTGTATCGATGGGTTTGTTCTCGTAAACCATTGGTCACTTGGTCAATTTTTACGGAGGAAATGATAGCACATTATGAGGATACAAAGAGAAACACCTTCTTTACCCAATTGATAAATCTCAAAGAAAAGGGTTCAATGATGGAGCACATTGATGATTTCCAAAAATTGAATATAAGGGTAAATAATATTACATAGGAACATAGGATTGATGTCTTCATAGGGACTCTAAAATGTAACATCCAACATGAGGTTCTCCTTTTAGAACCTGATACATTGGAGAAGGAATTCAAGTTGGCAAGAAAAATTGAAAGAAAAATTATGGTGACAAGGAAGCCTATCACTCACAACTATAAAGATGGAATTGTTACTACTCCTAGACTTACACAACCTACAAGGTTGACACCACAACAATTGGAAGAAAAAAGAGAAAAATGACTTTGCTATAGTTGTGATAGAAAATACACTAAAGGTCATAAGTGTGCCGAGAAGAAACTATTGTACATAGATTGTGAAGAGGAGGAAGAAAAGGAATAAGAAAATTCAAAAGAAGAGGATATACACCAAGAAGAAACCCTAGAGGAAGAAGAAATCAATCCAACCATATATTGTAATGCATTGGCAGGAATCACCACTCCTCAAACTCTTAAGATAGAAGGACATATCAAGAAGAAAAATGTAATAGTGCTTATTGATTCGGGTAGTACCCATAATTTTGTTCATTGTAAGGTAGCCAAGGAATTGAATTGCTTCATATACCCAATGCCAAAGTGTCAAGTGATGGTGGAAAATGGAGGAACTATAAATTTCTCTGGAAAGCTCCATAATATCAAGCTAACCATGGGGGAATATGTATTGAGTATTCCAATGCTTTACATTCCAATGGGTGGTGTTTACGTTTTACTACGAGTAAAATGGTTACAATCTTTGGGGGTAGGAGCTTTTAATTTTCAAGAAATTTTCTTGAATTTTTTTTCGGAAGGAAAGGAATTTGAATTACGGGGTATCATATGGAAGTCAAGAAAGATAATAAGCTCTAATATCATGAAAAATCTTCTGAAGAAAGAAGAATGAGGTGTAATTGCACAATTGTGATCACTAGAAGTTCCAACATCAAAAACATATACTTCTCCAGATCTCCAAAAAGTATTGGACAATAATTCCAAGGTGTTTGAAACTCTCAAAGAACCCCCACCTAATCATGATCATGCTATTCATTTGATTCCAGGAAGCGTTCATCCAAACATCAAGCCTTACAGATATCCTTATGTTCAAAAAAGAGAAAATGAACATATGATTGCAGAAATGCTAGAGGCTGGTATAATTCAACCTAGTCAAAGTTCTTTCTCTGCTCCAGTAGTATTGATGCACAAAAAGGATGGATCATGGCACATGTGTCCAGATTATATGGAGCTCAATAAGTTCGCTATTAATGATGAATTACATGGAGCAATTTATTTCACCCAGTTGGATCTTCACTCAGGATATCATCAAATTAGAATGAAGACTAAAGACATTCAGAAAACAACATTTTGAACTCATGAGGGTCATTATGAATTTTTGGTCATGCCTTTTGGCCTGACCAATGCACCTTCTACATTTCAAGGGTTGATGAATTCCATTTTCAAACCCTTCCTTAGAAAATCTGCGTTAGTATTTTTTGATGATATACTAATATACAACAGGTCTTGGAAGGATCAAGTTCAACATTTTGACATGGTGTTCAAACTATTGGAGGAGAAACAATTATATGCAAAAACCTCTAAATGTTTCTTTAGAGTACAAGAGGTGGAATATATGGGTCATATTGTATCTCAAGAGGGTGTTAAGGTAGACCCTAACAAAATTACAACCATTGAGGAATGGAAAGTCCCCACAACCATAAAGCAGTTGCGAGGATTTCTCGGGTTAACAGGGTATTATCGTAATTTTGTTAAGAATTATGGGAGAATAGCAGCACCTCTAGAAAAATTATTGAAGAAATATGAATTTTCATGGACCCTTGAAGCAACTAAGGCCTTTCAACATCTTAAAGAGGCAATGTGCCAAGCACTAGTCTTATCTACGCTAGACTTCAAAAAAACCTTTAATGCGGAATGTGATGCCTCAGGAAATGGATTTGGTGTTGTTTTAATGCAAGAAGTAAGACCTAGTTCTTTTGAAAGTCATCCAATCAAAGAAAAGTATTTATAGAAATCTATTTATCAAAAGGAAATTTTGGCAATACTACATGCACTAAAGAAATGGCGACATTACCTAATGGGAAGACACTTCAAGATAAAAATTGATCATGATAGTACTAAATATTTTTTGGAACAAAGAATATTTTCAGAAGAGCAGCAAAAATTGGTCACAAAGATGTTCATTTATGACTTTGGAATCATCTACAAAAAATGGAAGCCAAATTTTGTTGCAGATGCACTCTCAAGAAAGGATGAGGATGTTGAAGCATTTCTTAGTGCCATTTCTATTATCCAACAAGATTGTATAACCGAAGCAAGGGAGGAATGGAAGAATGACAAAGAAGTATGGACACTCATTCAAAATTTGCAACGGGACCCCAATACATATGATGCATTTAGTTGGAAAAATGATTCCTTATGGTACAAATATTGCTTATATCTTTGTAAGAATTCTCAACTAAAAAAAAAATATTATTTTGGAATTGCACACCTCTCCCTTAGGAGGACACTTTGGATTTTTAAAAACTTACCATAGGGTGAAGAAATAATTTCTTTGGGATGGCCTTAAATCTAATATTCAAAAGTTTGTGGCGAAAGTTTTGGTTTGTCAGAAAAATAAATTTGAGACAATTAAGACCACGGGTCTGCTACAACCTTTATCCATTCCAATTCAAAGTTGGGAGGAGGTTTCAATGGATTTTATCACAGGTTTACCTAAGTCTAAAGGAAATAATGTCATCATGGTGGTAGTTGATAAACTTACCAAATATGCACACTTTTGTGCATTACCTCATCCATTTAAAGTGAGTACAGTTGCTACTGCATTTATGGAAAAAATTCAAAAGCTACATAGAAACCCAAATATTATTGTAAGCGATAGGGATCCCATTTTAACTGGAAATTTTTGGATGGAATTATTTTCTTGTTTGTGTACTCAACTAGCTCATAGCTCATCTTATCATCCTCAATCTGATGGGAAAACTGAGATAGTGAAAAAATTTTTAGAGGGATATCTTCATTGCTTTGTATCTGATAAACAAACATAATGGGTTAATTGGTTATCTTTGGCTGAATGGTGGTATAACTCTTCCTTCCATGCTGCAACAAAAATGACCCCATAAGTCTCCTAAGGAGGTTAAAAACACTCCAAGTGTGAAAGGAGTCACTCTTTCTAGCCTAATAAAACACATCCATGTGTGAACAAGGATGAAACCAAGCTGCTTTGACTAAGTCAACAACATAGTTTTAGTGGAGGAGGAATCCTAGGAGGAATAACACAATTTTGGAGGGAGATGCATATTTGGATAGAGATGACCTAATTGAGTGGAGCCAAGGGAAAAAAACTCATATCTTATATAAGGAAGAGGATGGCAGCATTATTCTGGATGTCTTAGTTTATCATTCTTGTCTGCCAAGACTTGTTGCTGCTTTGCTGCTTAGCAATGTTGCAGTGCTGTTTAGCACCGGGTGTTCCCGAGTAGGAATCCCACCTCTCTCCTTGAGGAGCTTCATTGAGAGAGTTTGTATTCATCATTCCACATCAAGTTTTCAGCCAAGCTTCATCCTACATCATCAACACAACTTTGCTGGAGATTTTGCAGTGTTGTTGGGTGCAGCAGTGGAAGGGATTGGAATCCTGGTCTTTGAGCTAGTTTCTCATTGGAGGAAGCTTTCCTTCACTTAAGAGATATGTTTGGAGAGCTCCAAGACTTATTTCAGATATTTTGTATCAGAACACACATTTTCCATACCCTCCCAACGTTTTTTTTCTAGGGAGTGCGTTATTTTGGAGGCAGTGTTCATTGCATGGTTTGGTGGCTCCATTGCTGAAGTTTGCTTGTGATTGAGACGTTCATCCTTTCATGGGAGGAAACCCTTGAGGGATCTACAACATATCAGACATAGTTCAGCCTTCTACACTCATGTACTTCAGTGATGCAGTTGTTATTCAGTAAATTATTGGATTTCCCATCTTATATGCAGAGTGTTTGACAATAAACCCTTGCCGGTTTCTTTGCATCTTGTATAAGGAGATTAGATATCTATTATTCAACATTATTTATCAATAAATGAGTAGATATATTGTTCTCCTATGATTTTATGTGTAAACCCTCTCTTATATTGCGCAGACCTTTGATGCAGCAACTCCGGTAAAATGCAGTTTTGGGGTTTTCCATCATTTTTAGCTACACTAGTGTGGGAGGTCTGTTTAGCCTACCTAGTTTGATTTGTTTCAGCTCTATTCTTGTATTTAGTTTGTATATTGACTAATCTAGAGGATCCAAGAGTCCATTTCACTATTTATTGCATATGTTGCTGGAAATGCATTTTTACTGCATGATTCATGAGCATTCCCGATTGTGGAACATTACATTATCTCCAAAGTAATATGGTCCTTACAAGGTGTTGCAAAATATTGTTACTATGGCATACAAATTGGAGTTTCCTGCATATTCCTGAGTGCACCCAGTTTTCCATGTTTCATGATTAAAGAAGGTTATAGGTGACAAACTTTTAGTTCAGACAATATTTCCATAACTTTATGAAAAACGAGAAATCATATTAGAACCTGAAGCAGACATGGAAACAAGAACTCGACAACTAGGAAATAGATCAATTTCAAAGTTTCTCATCAAGTTTAAGAACTTACCCACTGAATATTCCTCATGGGAGGATGAAAATTTTATACATAAGCATCCATAGCTACTCAAGTGTTGAGGAAAACACATTTGTGAAGGAGATGGGCTTGTTAGGGTCCTATATTACTAGTGTAGTCCCTTATTTTTGTTAGCATAGCCCCCTAATTGTTATTTTTGTACTATGTAATCCTGATATTGTTATTTTTGTGCCCCATAATAACACACTATTGTTATTGTTGTGCCCTTACATTATTATTGTTAGGTCGGCTGGGATTACATTGTGACCCCATGGACTCCTATATATAGAAAGGAGGTTTTTTCATTTGAATCATCCAAGAATTGTTCATCTATTTAATGTCAAGGAGGTTTCCCCCTCGAAGTGGTTGATTTATAAGGCGTTGATCTCTCTTTTCTTCTATTTTGGGAGATGGTTTCATAACATTCTTTGAATAGAGTTATGCTTTTCATACAAGGGAAAATCTAGTCTACAGAGTGAACTGATCTATAGTGATTGATATGTGATCAAGGAGCATACATTTTTGGGTGTGTTTCTTCCTTCACAACTTATATGTTTACATGTCTATGGGGGGCAACAATAATTCTCATGTTTGGAGACACAATTTTTTAGTTTAAGGCATGGTAGAATTATGTCCTATTGTCTTCAATATCAAATTTATTGTCAACAATATCAACCTGAACTTATCTCAAATGAACAAGACATATAAGTGATGTAAATTACCAAACTATGAAGACAACGATAGTTGAAAATAAAATATGCTACAAGAAAATTTTGGACAACTTAAATATATATATAAAATATGAAGTTAAAGTATATATTCCCAGCTTCAGATAAGTTGGTACAACCCTCCAAACTCTCCACATTTCTTATGATAATATTGGTTGTGTAATAGAGTCCCTAGTCACGTGCACACTTGTTTTGAGCTTCTTTTGAGGCCCTGGTTTTGAGCTTATTTTGTCATGAGTGCCCATAATACTTCTTTTCAGGACTACAGGAACCAGCTATTTCTAGTCCGTCACAATCCCAAATTTTGAAGATGTTCCAGGCATAATGTTGCACATTAGAGGATGTCGCAAATAGTAACAAAACTACAAGAAGTCTGCACTCAACAAATGAGCACAAGAAAAATGCTAAGAATCACATTATGTAAATCATATATATGTATATTGAATTTATTTTTTTATATGATTTTTCAAAACATAGAATTAGGTCTAGTGCACATGGAAGAATAAGGAATATTAAGAATATTTTACCACTCAAACCAAATAAATGAAATAACCTTATCCAAGTTACTATGAATTTAATTGGCCCATCACTTCGAAAAGTACATGCATACACTCTTAGGAAAGTAATTACCTATTGTTTGTTCATACCTCATTGATTTCCACTAGAGTTGAAGCCCTTCCATGGATGGTCAATCATGGTAGAAGACGATGCTTCTCCACTTGTTATATAGTTACCTAGAAAAGTTTCATATGTTAGTGCAATGAAATTTGCTAGAGCATCAAGGTATATGTGTGCACACAATGAAATAGAGTGTAAAATGTACCTGGAATGGAAGGTAAGTTTGAATGGTCTTGCATCTCCCTTTGGTCTTGGGTTATCGCCATGGTTGTGGATTGCTACATTTTTATAAAAATAAACATACCACATGTTAAAGAATGGTGATGAATAAATACTTAAATCTAAAACCATGACTATTCAACACATGAAACTAACATCGAACCGTAGACATGGAATTTTTATTTGATTATGGATTTCCTCGCTTATCAAGGTATCGAAACTCAAATGGTTCGTATTATGATGGACAACATTTAAATCAATTTCCAAACCATTGTTTTTTCTCCTGCATTTTCTTTTATTTGTAGGGTTAAGGAAAATCGTATTCCTCTTCAAAGATGAATCAAGAGAACCTGACCCAAGTGTGAAGTCAAAATCCATAATGTGAAAATTATTGGCTTCATCCAACAATTTTTTAAGCATACCAGTCAACTGGTTTTTCTTCGTCAAAGTAGTAGGAGGGTTATCTAAAATGAGATGTAGTACATTGCTAAATAACTCCTCCCTTGCCAAATGAAGTGCCTCAGAATTTGAATAAACAATATTTGTGGCCATAAGAGTAGCATTAACATCTACATTGTGGTTTTGGGGCTCTATATTGATCTTAGTTTGGTCATTGAATATGTTATTCTATCCATGCTTATGAAGCAGTGGACTTGAATTATCCGAGTGGAAATACAACCAATTAACCTTTATGACATGCTTGCAAATTTTTCCATGGATTGACCATGGACATTCACATGTTATAAAATTCATGCGATACCAGGTGACAAGGTATTTTTTATCTTGATTTTTCTGGTTTCTCACCCAGTAAGCACGACTTATGCTCTCATGAGGACAATAATCAATATCCAAAAATTTTCTTACTCGTTTCACTAATGATTCCAGTTGGTTTTCTCTCTTGTAGTTGTTTATAAATCCTTCTTCTTTTAAGATTTCCTTGAACTAGTAAAAAGGTTCAACGGTTGTTAGTAGCATATGAAACTACCAATCCATCTATCGGGCACATTTTTTCCTTCTATCAGAGATAAATGTTGTTTTAAAGTAATTATGGTATGGCTCAACAACATTATTGGTCTCTTGATTTGCATGAAGGAACTCTCAACAACCTTTCACCACATCCCTACTTGCAAATAGAACCATGTTAGTCTCAATATATCACCTTTATAGAAAACAAAAATGCATATAATGCGAAAATTTTGTTTACTTCCGCATCTTATCTCCAACAACCCAATTCTTGTGGAAATAGTCTAAGACCTTCTCTTCATTTGCAAATTTGATAAAAAATTGATTGATTGCATCTTCCACTTCATTGTTGAGAGTGTGTTTCATAATGAAGCCTAACTCACTGAACATTGCATTGGCTTTTATGGAACTGCTAGACAAACAATTGACATTTTTTAACTAAGCCCTTCATACATGCAAAACACATAAGATCACATCCAACCTATGATCCTCCTGCCATATTCAATGCATTTTAGTATGATATATTTAGAAAAAAATCAAGTTTGGTTATATCATGACAATATTAAAGTTACCTCAAAGTAGTGATTTCAGCCAATGCATCATCGACCATGAAAGCATTGACTTTCCAATCAGGACGAGTTTCGAAACACTTGTGCATGATTTTCTCCAACCATAGTGAAATATCATCTAATGTGTTTCATGATGCCACAACCCATGCAACTGGCACCTTGCTTTGTTGTTCATCAAATGCCACAAGTGTATACAACTGATACTGTCATATTCAACGTTACATAAAGTCAAACAAAATTTATTAATCATATTGAATGTCTACAACTTAAATTGGTGTATTCAATCAATCATTGGCATCTAACTTACCCAAAATTTATTTGTTTTAAATGTTGAATACATGGCTATTAAGCTATTGTTTAGTAACTTGACCATTGTCTCCAACATTCACTTTGTTTCAATCCCTATTACAAAAGTGACCTCCACACCATTGGGATTTTGGTAAAAAAAAGAATATTCCTGATTCTTTTTATACCAAAGGTTTACACTCATTTCATCCTTTTGGTGAAGTCTATAATTTCACTTCGGAAACCTATTATATATATTTACAATATATTTCCTGCATAAGAAGAAATCTCCATCCCGAGCTTCTGCGTCCATCTCAACATGTCTCTTAATGTTGGTTCTATACACTATATCAAGAGGCACTCCCAAAAAGAAACAAATATCTAAGTAAGAAACAATGTCCCTTGAAAGATTTGGCCTATGAAAGGTCTCGGTCTCACCTGAAGTGTCATGTTGGCCATGACAAGGCCAACCTTACCCATCTTCATGTTCATACATATTGAAAGGTAGTATTTCTCTATCAGGAATTTCATTCATAACCCTCACAATAAAATGGCTTTGGCAACTCCTCTTTTCCACAAATGAGGTCCTTCCTTTAGTTGGAGGATTTTCTCTTTTGTCCTTTGGGACAAATGAACAATGATAACTACACCAAAAATTTCAAGTGTTAGTATATACAAAGAAAGGTAAATGTTGTTTCAAAGGATATAAACAATGCATTTTTTAAATAGTCACATTTCATATTTCAATGCAGTGGTATCTCTTTATTTTGGTTACTTTGTTTGTTTTCCGTATGAACTTATATGGAGTAATGGGATTTTCTTCCTCTCCTTTGATAAATTCAGAAACTCGTTTAATGCGATTAAGGCAACTTGATCAATACTATTTTTTTTTATTATTATTTCCATACAAACGAAGTCTTTACTAGAAAACGTGATTTTTTATTTGAGGTCTTGTATCTCAAGATCCATGATATGCTTCCATTTTCTTCGCTTTCCCATTTTGAATTGATCTAGTCAAATAATATGCAAGGACATCAAATAAATAATCTATATAGAAACATGTTAGTAGCAAAGCTATCCATTCTAAAGAAAAAAAAACAAAAGAAAAAAGATGATGCATATAGCTTTGTTGCAAGACATATAGATACCCATGCCATCCAAACAGATATATTTACGTAGATATACTCTCCTATAGTATATATAGGAGGCAGATGGTGGAAAATTGAAATAAACTTACTGTTATTGTTTTGAAATTGTAGGAGTTTACTGTATTTTCAGTTTATAAATTAACAAAGTTGCAGATTTAAAACTCAGGTTATTTGAGTGTGTTTTCTTTGTGTTGTTTGTAATTTCCAATAGTATGTGTAGAATAATGTCTAGTTAAGCTATCAATATGGGTGGGTTTTCAAATGAATTGAATGTAAAAATATAGGTTTCTTGGGCAGAATCATATTTTCCCTACAATATGTGTCCAGAGCAGCACTGTTAGTTTCCTATCCTCATGTAGCATCAATTGAGGATGGCTACATGAGATGAAAGGATTTCATCGTCATCCTAATTTCTAAAAAAATCCTAAATATAATTGGAAGAGCGAATTGGGGTTAGAACCTGTCATGGGAAACATCGTACTTTGAATTTAATTGAATCCATTCTCTCATGTAATATTCATAAGAGAAATAGATGCTTAAACAAACCAAATTATATTATATAATATGTTATGCGTCATCTTTGGGATTCTTGGCTTGAGGCTATCTACATCTTTTCAGTTTTCATGGATGAGAAATGGAGATTTATCCATTGAATTTCTGTTTATTGCAACATAAATTGAATTTCCTTTCCCTTTCCATATCAATCTTTATGCATGAATCTAATTTTCAATCTGGAACCTATTTTATCTGATTCGGTAATGAGTTAGAGATTCATCAAATAAGATCTCACCATAAATTATATTTCTTATTATTTGAGCCCCAATTCAACTGGATATTATGCTATGTCTAGATGCTACTAAGAAGTCATTTATCAATATTTGAATTTTGATGGCCTTTCCTGCAGAATTATTCCTACATCACCAAATCTCTAGGTAAGGCTTCATGGATGGTTCACATTTCCAAGCATGAAACGATCAACTGGATAAACTAATTCCCTATCAAAGTGAAAGTGGGGATAGTTTCTTTGCATTGAGTTGCACCGATGGACATTGAGTCATGGGAAAAATACAATTGAGTCCATTGCAAACAG
Source organism: Pinus albicaulis (assembly GCA_034641835.2). Classification (NCBI taxonomy): domain Eukaryota; kingdom Viridiplantae; phylum Streptophyta; class Pinopsida; order Pinales; family Pinaceae; genus Pinus; species Pinus albicaulis. The sequence goes on from CM076581.1 coordinate 134,181,226, forward strand.
ATAATCGGGTTTTTTTTTTTTATGTTCCTAATCGAACCAATTGCTAAAATACTGCCAGGTAAGGGGGATACCATACAGGTTTGATTTGGAGATCCTCTCAAATAGGATCCTTTCTAGATACAATCATTTGATGAAATTAAGTGTTTACTTTCCATAATATCTACTCTCATGTTGTGGATATGAAGGTACAAAATCAATGCATACCAGGGGAAGAATAGGCGTGAAAACAATGAAAATAATTGAAAACTATGAAATTGTATGAAATTTTATAAGTTTCCCTCCTAGTTGTATTCCAAGAAAGTATTATTTTTATCTTCTAGAGCCTAATTCTTGAATCTATGTTTATGATGACTTCATGAAGGTTAAACATAACAAGGATCTTCAAAGACCAGCCTTGGAAATTGTTTATTACAGACGATGCTCAAGACGTGAGAGGAAAATAAAACTTGAAAAAGATGTAATGAGCATGTTTTCACTAACATTTTATTTGTATTCCCATAAGAAAACGAAAAGAATTTGTAGTTCTGATTGGATAGAACATGGGTTCTTGTATTGAAAAGTTTATGTTGTAACCTATAGATGAGAAGCTAAGGAAGAAGCTTAGGTATGAGGAGAATGTTCACAGGGCATTGGAACAAGCATTTACAAGACCTCTTAGTGATCTTCCTCGGCTTCCATTGTATCTTTCCGCAAAGGTATAGATTCAACTCTTTATATATGTTACCAAATGCCAATTAAAATTCAGAATGATCTAAATTTTCTTATTATTAAGATTTTAGGAAGTTACGCTACGAAAGAAGACAATATATATATGTTCATCAATTTTTTTCTTGTTGGGGGAAATCTGTGATTATCTTTTAGTCTAATAATTGTGTAGTTTTAGTTCCCGGGTGAAAATGTGAAGTTGGGAAACACTTTTGCCCTTTTTTGACGTTGAAAATTGTAATTTTCTATGATTTTCAACTTCAACTCCACTAAACTCATATTTTTATTGCAAACTATGCTTTGACATAAAAACAAGAATTGTAGAGAATTGTCTTACCTCCATACCCATATTTTTTTTTTTTTAAATATTGACATATAGAGGGGTAAATTTCTTGTTTACTAACTGCATATACTTGAAATTTTTAGGCAAACATAAATAGTCACTTTATTATCCTTTACTTTTTTTAGGGAAGGTTATTCATTTTTTGGAAAAAAACCATAGCATCATAATCTGCATATATTGCACTAGTGCACAGACTATTTTTCGGTAATTTTCGGATTAAATCACTATTTTTTATTTTTTTTGAAATGGACGAAGACAAAAAAACAGTGATGTTTCAGTACATTTTATCATCCTTTGATTTTCTTTTCAATGTGATCGTCAATAAGAAAAATGAGAGTACCCTTTGAAGTAGACAGGGAGAGGAAGTGCAGTATGATTTTTTTGAATTTTTTGGTGTCCTCATTTGAAAGTTATTGAATTTTCATTTAGTGCAATTTTTCGAACAATGAAATTCCACAGTGACACAGCTTAGTAAAAAATTAATAAAAAATTGAATTTTTTAATGAAACTCCACAAATCTCATATCATCAGAAACTAGATTCAGAGATGAATCTAATGGTACTTTGTCCGACATATAAAATTTTGTTTTTGTAGGTGTTATGCCCCTCCAAAGTTGCAGGTTCCTGAAAACTGCAGAATTTTCTGTGTTTTTCGTTGACCAGAAACTCTCGGCCGAGATAATGTCTCGGACGAGAAATTTATAAAACTCTCGACCGAGAGTTTAACCCGCCTAAAGTTACATTTAAACGCACGGCCAAACTCTCGGCCGAAAGTTTAAAAAACTCTCGGACGAGAGTTTGCGCCCGAGAGTTTACCCGATGAAACTCTCGGCCGAGAGTTTAGAAAACTCTCGTATGAGAGTTTAGAAACTCTCGTATGAGAGTTTAGAAACTCTCGTATGAGAGTTTTAAAAACTCTCGTATGAGAGTTTTAAAAACTCTCGTATGAGAGTTTTATTCCTATAATAAAACACAAAAATTATTAAGTTTTTAGAATTGGTACGTTATATAATTTAAATAGTACTTTATTAAAATTAAAAAATGATAAAAAATAAGAAAATTATAATTTTATTTTAAATTATTTTATTATTATTAATGATAAAAAATACATGAAGATTTAATTAAATAAAATTTGTTACAATATTTTGTAATATCAATGTTATATAAAAAAACTAAAAATATTTTTATATAAAACTAATTGATATATTAATATAAATAAAATAAAATTCTAAAACATAAATCAAAATAAAAACAACTATATATAATTTATATAATTTTTTTTTTGAAATTAATGAATAAATTTAAATTTAAAAAACAATCGACTAAATGCAATGAGGTGATAAAGGAGACAATGCATAGCACCTTAATATCGTTGTAAATTCTTGGAAATCTCGAGAAATTTTTGAAGTGAGATGAGCTTCTTGGAATGGGTCACTTTATCTTCCACTTCAGTTTCACACAATTAACTTGAAAGGAAGTCTATTTTCCTAGGTATGGATGTAAGGGAATGAACAATACTATTTGAACATTGAGTGAGATGCCCTTCTTGGAATGGGTCCTCCTATATTCCACTTTAGTTTCACAAGATTAAATTGAAATGAAGTTTATTTTCCTAGGTATGGATGTAAAGGGATAAAGAATATTATCCGAAAAGGAAATGAATGTTAAGTGTGACATTCCAAGCAGAAGTGTATGGGATTGGAGAATTATGTTATTGCAGAAAACTAACCCTTGACCCCTTAACCCTTGACCCCTTAAACCCTAATTCCTAACCCCTAACCCCTAAACCCTTAACCCCCTAAACCTTAAACCTCTAAACCCTTAACCCCTAACCCATTTACCCCCACTAAACCTCTAAATCCCTAACCCATTTAACCCCTAAACCCTTAACCCCTACCCCTAACATGTTAACCCCTAACCCATTTAAGCACCTAAACCCCAAAACCCCTAACTCCTAACCCCTAAAATCCTTAACTGCTAAATCCCTTAACCCCCTAAACCTCTAAACTAATCCTAACCCATTTAACCCCCTAAACCTCAAAACCCCTAACCCCTTAAACCCTAATTCCCAACCCATAACCCTTGACCCCTTAAACCCTATTTCCTAACCCCTAAACCCTTAACCCCTAACCCCTTAAACCCTAATTCCCAACCCCTAACCAATTCAACACCCAAAACCCCTAAAAACCAAACCCATTTAAGTGTTTATTCCATTTAACCCAAAAAACCCTAACCCCTAACCCCTAAAATCCTTCACCGCTAAATCCCCTAAACCTCTAAACCTATAACCCATTTAACCCCCTAAACTCTAAACCTCCAAACCCTTAACCCCTAACCCCTTAAACCATAATTCCCAACCCCTAACCAATTCAACACCCTAAACCCCTAAAAACCTAACCCATTTAACCCTTAACTTCTAACCCCTAAAATCCTTAACTGCTAAATCCCCTAACCCCCTAAAACCGCTAAACCAACCCTAACCCATTTAACCCCCTAAACCCTAAACCTATAACCCCTTAAACCCTAATTCCCAACCCATAACCCATTCAACCCCTTAAACACCTAAACCTCTAACCCATTAACCCTCGACCCCTTAAACACTAATTCCTAACCCTTAACCCATTTAACCCCCTAAACCCTAAACCTCTAAACCCTTAACCCCTAACCCATTTACCCCCACTAAACCTCTAAACCCCTAACCCATTTAACCCCTAAACGCTAAACCTCTAAACCCTTAACCTCTACCCCTAACTCGTTAACCCCTAACCCATTTAAGCCCTTAAACCCCAAAACCCCTAACCCCTTAAACCCTAATTCCCAACCCATAACCCTTGACCCCTTAGACCCTAATTCCTAACCCCTAAACCCTTAAGCCCTAATTCCCAACCCCTAACCAATTCAACACCGTAAACCCCTAAAAACCTAACCCATTTAAGTGTGGATTCCATTTAACCCCCAAAACCCTAACCCCTAACCCCTAAAATCCTTCACTGCTAAATCCCCTAACCCCCTAAACCTCTAAACCAGTAACCCAATTAACCCCCAAAACCCAAAAACCCCCACTCCCAACCCCTAATCGTAGAAATTTGCTGAATAATGAATAATTATCCACCGAGACTATCCTGATCACATACAATTCGAATTTATATGCAACACATAATCTCTTCCACTCAGATCATCAAACATGCGGAAAATAAATCAAGCGATAACACATCAAATCATCATACACATTAACACAGTATGTATGGGGAAAGCTTATAGCTGAAAACCCCGCAGCTATTGGGTATATTATAATGGAGAAATCAAGTAACAAACTCAGTACAATACTCCTCACAAGTACTCAGTACTTTCTCATACAGTTACTCACAATCTAGCTCAGTTTTGAACAGGTTACTGGTTCAAAACTCACCGTCAATTGCCTTGCCTCTATTGCGTGTTTCAATGCTATGGGATGGCCTCTTTATATAGATAAACCACCAGCCTGAACTGCGCAATCCTCATGGGCTTACTCCACCTATCTGTGTGTTGCAAATAGCAACATTATAGTCACAACTGATAGCTAACTCCACCCTTTCATTTACCTCTTTCACTGGTCTTCACTGAACTGATCATGCACTGTAGTGAACTGATGTGTTCTTGAGTTGAATAATGAGTTACTAATTAATGAATTAAATAATATTTAATTCACTCCACTCATAACTAATTGATTAGCTAATTAAACTAATCTCAACTATTTCAACTAAAATAAACAGAACACAACTCCACTATCTGTCTCATTAACTCCACCAAACTTCTGCCACTGAAGTCCTAACTGAAGTCAACCATGCATGATTCCATCAAACCCTTGGGAATAGCGTAATTCCTCTGTCAGATGCATGAGCCACTTCTGTAGCTCGAACTGAAGTGCTCCAAGAGAGTAAACTGTTGTTTATAGTCCAAATATTATTAAGGGTAAATAATATTTGACTTCCCTATTTTTAGGAGAGGCAGTCTAAAAATAGCCTTCGACCTCTTCGACCTAAAAAATAGAGTCTCATCTATTTTTACCAACATGAAAAATGCTCCAAGAATCTCAAACTGGAATCCCCGAACCATGCTCCATATGTCTAAAAATAGACATAGTCTAAAAATAGACTTTGCGCCGTAATTTGCCTGCGGGCCCACTTAGTGAAGGCGACTTCATTTCACCAAGCTCCATCATCTTGTTGCATTCTCAACGCTCCCTCTCAGCAAGATATGGATTCTCTGCAACCCCTATCCTGCCTCTGTGGAATTCGAACTTGCTCCTGGTGAGCGCCTTCGTCAGGATGTCGGCATCCTGATCCTCCGTGGGAACATATGAAATCATCATGATTCTCCACCGAACACAATCTCTGATATGATGATACCAATCTATCAAGCCATGCCGCCAACTGATCCTCCGTCCGTACCATGAACCATATCCCGATGTGCTCGATATAGCGCAATACATGCTTGCCCGCCTTCCAAAAGAGCTGTAGGCTTAACCATAGCTTGCGAAATAACTCATCGAGGAACGCAGTCTTCACATCCATCCGATGAATGTGCCACCCCATCTACGCTGAGAGAGCAAGGATCGTTCGTATGGAAGAGTACCTTGCGACAGGTGCAAAGGTCTCATAAACGATCCCCTCGATCTGTGAGAAGCCATGGGCGACAAATCTCGCTTTGTACTTCTCCACACTCCCGTCAGCCGCCTGCTTCACTTTGTAGATCCATCGCGAACCCACCACTGATTTCCCCACCGGTCTAGGGACAATCTCCCATGCACTGTTCCTGACGATCGAATCATATTCTTCGATCATGGCATCAACCCATGTGGGTTCCTCCACAGCTTCCTCAAAAGAGGATGGCTCCGTCACAACACATTGACTCACAAGAGCCATGTATCCAATGTACCGATCCGGTGACTGTCTCTGTCTGCGCTGTGCTGTAGGTGGTCCTACAACCTTCTCTGCATCTCGAGCCAGTCGCTCAGCTTCTGTAGTGCGCATGCTCCCTCTGATGGTTGGCGCTGCATGGGTGGTTTCTTCCACCTCCCGAACTTCCTCTTGTGGCTGATCCACATCCGGAAGCTCCTCCTTAGGAACTAACAGCTCCTCATCTGCATGCAAGTGTAGCTCCCTCTCAAGCGAACACTGCATGGCTTTCTCCTCCCGAAATTTTATATCCCGTCGCACAACAGTCTTGCGACTGTCTGGCACATACACCCGATAGTTGTGAGGTGTATCAGTGTACCCCACAAATATTCCAACCTCGGCAGTTGGATCCAGCTTCCTTCTCGCATCCTTCGTCACATGCATGTAGACAGGAGAACCAAAAATCCGCAAATGGGAAATATCAGGCCTCTTGCCAGAATAAGCCTCCTCCGGTGTACTCATGCTAAGAACCTTGTGAGGACAACGGTTCTGCACATACACTGCTGTATTGCATGCCTCAGCCCACAAGTGAAGGGGTAGGCCCTGATCATGCAACATCGCCCGTGCAGCACCCACGATCGTTCTGTTCTTCCGCTCAGCCACCCCGTTCTGCTGTGGGTTATGGGGTGCGATGAGCCTCTCCGAATCCCTTCTGCGCTGCAGAACTCCTTGAATTCAGCCGAGATGAATTCACCACCGTTATCACTCCTTAGAGCAATCACCTTCTTCCCCGACTCCTTCTCGACCAGTGCTTTAAACTCACAGAACTTCGCGAATGTATTTCTCTTCTTCTGCATGAAGAAGATCCAGCACTTTCGAGAGAAATCATCAACAAAGATCACATAATACTTGTGCTTTGCTGTCGAAGCAACTGAGAAAGGACCACACACGTCTGTGTGAACTCTCTCAAGGATCGTCGTGGCGCGACTATCCTTCTCGTGAAAGGTGGCTTTCACATACTTCCCTAAGGTACACCCCTTGCACTGATCTGACTGCGCAAGAGTGCCCTTAGGAAGCCCAATAGAAATCTGCTACAGGATCTTCAAAGCTCCATGGTGAAGGTGGCCCAATCTCCTGTGCCACAGTTCGCCCTCATCATCCCGGTTCACCACTTCTCCCGCCTTGCATGCCATTGCTGCGCAGCCATCTACTTGCAAATGATAAAGGTTCTTGACTCAAACCCCTATCTTCCGGGTTTCTCCAGTTGTCTTACTTCGCAGGAAAGCCTTTCCCTCGCTGAAGACCACATCATACCCCTTGTCTTCCAACATCGCCACAGAGATTAGATTCTTCATCAATCCTGGAACATGCAATACTTCCTTCAATACGAAGGGTCACTGCATTCTCTCAAAGGAAATGGTACCGATACCAGTCGCACTGTATCTACCATCATCGCCCATCTCGATGTGCACTCCAAGATCTTTTTCCTCCAGATCTGAAAACAGATCTCGATCTCTGGTCATGTGAAATGATGCACCACTGTCCAAGAACCAAACTGATCCCACCACACTTGAAACCAAGCATGCGATCAGTGAAAAATCCAGTTCAAATTGAGAAGCCAATGCCTCTCCCGCTGCAGATCCAGCAGCCTTCTTATTTTTCTTCTTCCGTGGACAATTTGTGGCATAGTGTCCGCGCTAGTGACAGTGAAAACACTTCACCTTGGACATGTCTTGCTTCTTGCCTTTCGCACGAAATTGAGAATCCTTCTTACTCTTCCCCTTCTTTGCTTTGGAAGCCAAAGCGCAATTTTCTTCATTAGATACCTTTGATGAAGATTCGTCGCTGGTAGTCCTCCTTATCTCCTCCTACATGAGATTTGCCCAAAGGCACTCCCATCCCGGCAACTTCTCCCGACCATTGACACTATCTTGATATGAATGCAAAGCCTTCGGAAGACCAAGGAGAGCTAGGTCCACCATATCCCCTTCTTCGACAGTCACCCCCACACTTCCCAGCTCATCTCTGCATTGAGTGAACTTCGTGAGGTACTTGGCGATACTGTCGGCTTTCTCCATCTTAATCTTTCTGAGCTTATCCTTGAGTGCCAGCTTCCTTTGGTCGCTCTTACTCTGGAATAGATCTGTCAATGCTTTCCACATCAAATATGGAGAAGCTTTTCCATGCAGGCTGGATACAATGTGATCCTTTACGCCCTCCAACAAAATCCTTCGACATTTTGCCATCTTCTTTTGCCAAGCTTCGACTTCAGTAGGATCAGTGGGCTTTTGGAAATCCGTATCTACGAACTCCTTCAGTCCATTATCTTCTAATACTTCCTCCATGCGATCTTTCCATGCAACATAATTCGAACTGCCTTCAAGAGCATATTCGAGTCGCAACCCGTTGAAAGACATTTTCAACTCCGGCACCAAGAAAACAAACTGCTGCAAAATTCGAATTCCAAACTCAAAAACTCAACTGCTTCTAGATCTGTGAGAACAAATTATTTCTAGCACAGAGATAGACTATATGGGCATTTACTGGATATATCACCTTTCAGAGAAAGGATGGATCCAGAGGCTACCTGGCCCGATACAGACTCTGTCTACTGAAATAATATTGTAATCACTGCAATAGATCTCGATGATTAATTCACTCTGATACCATGTAGAAATTTTCTGAATAATGAAGATTTATCCACCGAGATTATCCTGATCACATATCAATTCGAATTCATATGCAACACATAATCTCTTCTACAATCAATCATCAATTTGCGGAAATAGAAACAGTCGCATGCGCACATAAACACAATATGTAATGGGGAAAGCTTATATCTGAAAACCCCCAGCTATTTGTATATTATAATAGAAGAGAAACATGTAACAATCTCAGTACAATACTCCTCACAAGTACTCAGTACTATCTCCAAAAGTTACACACAAACTAGCTCAGTTTTGAACAAGTCACAGGTTCAAAACTCATCCACTAATTGCCTGCCTCTATTGTGCAATCAAGGCTGGTCTAATGAGAGATCCAAGGTTCGAATCTCCTTGGCTTGACAGCGCAATCCTCATGGGCAATTTCCTCCAAGTGTGGTGCAAATCTCATGCACAACTAATGTCACAACCGATAGCTATCTCAACCCTTTCATCTACCTCTTTCACTGGTCTCCACTGAACTGTCCATGCACTGTAGTGAACTGATGTGTTCTTGAGTTGAATAATGAGTTAATAATTAGTGAATTAAATAATATTTAATTTACTCCACTCATTACTAGTTGATTAGCTAGTTAAACTAATCTCAACTAGTTCAACTAAGTTAAACCGAACACAACTCCACCAACTGTCTCATCAACTCCACCAAACTTCTGCCACTGAAGTCCTAACTGAAGTCAACCATGCATGAGCTCACCAAACCCTAAGGAATAGCGTAATTCCTTCTGTCAGATGCATGAGCCACATCCGTAGCTCGAACTGAAGTGCTCCAAGAGAGTAAACTGAAGTTTAGAGTCCAAATATTATTAAGGGTAAATAATATTTGACTTTTCTATTTTTAGCTAGGCAGTCTAAAAATAGACTTCGACCTAAATGTCTAAAAATAGAGGTCCATATATTTTTACCAACATGACCAATACTCCAAGAATAGCATACTGCAACTCCCAAACCATGCTCCATATGTCTAAAAATAGACATAGTCTAAAAATAGACTTTGCGCAAAAAATAGCCTGCGGGCCCACTTAGTGAAGGCGAATTCATTTCACTAAGCTCCATCATCTTGTTGCATTTTCAACATGATGCGGAGAGGAGAGAAGGC
>CM076581.1:134191068-134473476 GCA_034641835.2 Pinus albicaulis
CACCCTGGGTTTAAGGATATTGCATCCCATTGGTGGTATTCTATAGTACACCCTCTAGGCACCAAAATGCTTCAATTCCAAACAAAGCTGAAACTTCTCAAAACATGTCTAAAAGTCTGGAATAAAACTACATTTGGTAATATATTCACAGAGCAGAAATGCCTAAATGCCCAGTTGGAGGAGAGAAGGAACCAGGAAGAAGCCTGATGAAGGCATAAATCCAGAATCAACTGGCTCAAAGAAGGAGAAAGAAATACTAAATTCTTTCACTGGTCCACCATACAACACCGAATGCACAAAAAAATCACTATCATCAATAATGAAGCTTGGGAAAGGCTAGAAACACAAGAAGCCATCACAGAGGATATGCGTAATAACTTCAGGGACATCCTCCAGGAACCCAACAATCATAGGCAGGAAGCCATCAAGAAAATTACTCAACACATCCCTAAGTTGATAACAGAGGATCACAACAGGATGTTGCTGGCTGGGACCACTACTACTGAGGTGGAACATGTCGTGTTCCAATTGAAAGCTGGGAAATCTCCAGGGCCTGATGGTTTCACCACAAAATTCTTTCACTTCTTCTGGTATATCGTCCAAAATGAAGTTTGGGAAGTAGTGGAGGAATCTAGGTCTACTCGCTAGCTATTAGCAGCTCTAAATGCTACCTTCATCACTCTGATCCCAAAATATGACAGAGTTGCCTTGTCCAGTAAGTATAGACCTATAGCCCTCTGCAATGCTATTTGAAAAATCATCTCGAAGGTCATATTCAACAGGTTGAATAATCTTCTACCTCTCATCATCTCCCCGGAGCAAACAGGGTATGTGGAAGGTAGGCAGATCTTGGATGGCATCATCTTAACCCATGAAGTAATACACTCCCTCAAAACTACCAAAAAACCAGGTATGCTTCTCAAAATTTATCTTTCCAAAGCTTTTGATAAACTAAGTTGGGATTACATAAAAAATATCCTTGTAGCTTTTGGCTTTAGTCACACCTAGATCAGATGGATCATGAGTATCGTCACCTCCCCCTTTCATTCTGTTAGAGTCGGTCCTTACAGCCCTCCGTCAGTGATCATTTCGTTTTTTGCATATTCATTCTTAGGTGTCTCGCTTGTTCCACTTCGTTGCATTTCGCTAGGAGCATGCCATTGACTGACGAAGGGGTCTGTTGTCTTATGTTTCCTCATGCTTACACCTGCAGTGCTATTTTAAAAAATTCCTCAAAAATCACTCAAAATCATTGTCATTTCAGTTTTGGTCATTAAATGTCAATAAGTGTCTGGTCCTAGTGTCTAGGGTTTTCATGTCATTTGCATACATATCATAAAAGCCTGCAGAATGAGGATTGTTCCGCAAATTTTGATTTCATATTTTTATCATCAGCATTTTAAAAACATTTCTAGTCCAAAACTCTGTTTTGGAACTAGAAATTGTTCAATATTATTTTTGTAATAAATTGTATTTATTTCACCAAGAAGAAATTTCAAAGTAGACCTCTGATCTTTTCCTCAGCTAAAGAGCCATACCCCTGCAAGAAGACAACAAAATCATCAATTTAAAACTCAGAAAAGCCAAAGAGAGATTGTATTAAAAAGCCAAATGTGAAAATGCAAAAAACATTGTAATATGGGTTGTCAAATAGATTTGGATCAAATCTGATTGTGAAAGATATTTACATCATATATAAAGGGCCAAACAAGTTTCATTTCCAACGATCCACAGCATACAAATCGAAATCTGGAGTTTGAAGGCCGAATTCGAGTTTTGAAGCATCGTTGACAGGGTTTGGAGGTTGAGCGACCCACTTGGGCAAAAGCGACCCACCTGGGCAAGAGCGACCCACTTGCGTGTTTTTCACAGTGCAAAATATAACAAGAGTGACCCACTTGGGGAAACGCGACCCACTCGGCTCAAAAGCGACCCACTTAAATTTTTGCTGAATTTTCAACTGCCAGCTCAGATTTTCGCCTAGTATGGACCAATTTTGCTTGTGGATGGAATTTTTGGGTTTTTATGATGTAAATTCATATTTGACATGTAACTTTGGCTTATTTTTATCTATTCTAGAAGATTCACTCTCAAAAGGGTAAAAAATCATGTAATGGATCAGTTTCCACTCTTTTAGAGGCAAGTTGTTAGCTGCCTAGATTGTAGTTCCATGATTAGAATTAGTTGAAACTGATCCCTGAAGAGGGAATTCGACCCCTAGAGGTGGGGAAAGGTGTTAGAGTGATCTATATATTGTAATTTCCGAGGCATTCTACAGGTTGGACTCTTGGGATACTTTTGATATCATTGTACATATTTTTCATATTTTGGCTAAGGAAAGATCAGGGGTTTTGCGGCACTTGTTGGGATCCTTGTGGTGTTCTGTTCTTGATGGTGTTTCCTCTTTGTTTACTGTAAGTTTCTTCATGTTTAAATGTATGCCATCCTTTCATATGCTTCTGAACTTAATTGAATAAGTGAATAAGGCTGAATCCATTGTTTCAGTGCTCGGCCTTTGAATTCAGTTAATTCTACATGTTTTCGACTGTTTGAAGAGGATCCAAGTTCTTCTTTGCCCTCTTCAGCTCCTCGTCGGTCTAATATGTCCATATATCCAATCAAAAGCATCAATTCCGTCACCTACCTCGCCCCAACTTGAAATCTGCAAAGGTCTGACCTTATCCCCGGACCCAAAATCTGTTTTCCCATTTCTCCAGCGAAAACCCAAAAACCAAAAAATCAAACATACCTATCTCTTTACTAGCGTAAAATCAGTTCTTATTGTAAGTCATCTCGCATCCTATTGCTCATTTTCTCGAGATTGACGGAGAGAGCCCTCTCCTGTCCTCGTAGGGCTAGCTACGAGGCTGAGCGTGGTTTGATGTAGCCTCGAGTTTACTTCATTTCAGCCTGAGGTAGATTTTGAGTGCTAACATAGTGGCGACCATACTGGGGAAGATCTCAATGGTTTGCTTGTTGATGTGTTTGTTCCATGAGTCTTAGACGTAGTCTGAAGTCACGCCAGGTAGCTTTCGAAACGCTTTTGCTATGCATAAGCGGTAGTAGATAAACGCTGCTTCAGTCGATCTCCGGTAAGCTTGTGTGTGCAGCACTCGATTTGTAAATCACCCCAGTATACTTATTCGTTCTAGATCCTTTGGATGATTGAGTCTAGAAGTCGAAAGGCTGAAAATAATTGACTGTGTTCCTTGAAATTTATCCCGAGAAGATCAATACACTGGCTTCAAGAAGGAATACTAGGGCGAATCCTGACCCTGATCCACCAACAATATTTGAAAATCCAAATCTGATTCCTAGGACCCTTAGAAGACAAGGAAGTCAAGAAAGTTCTAAAAGAGAAAGTCAAGTGAGTTTTGGGAGTTCCAGATTGCTTACCAGATCTGCATCCTGTCCTATGAAAATTATATATGTTGATGAAATTCCTTTTGATGCACGATTTGAAACATCCTTGTTTGTAAATTTTTCCGAAACTGAATTGTCAAGATTAGTTCCAGATCCATTGTTTACTGAAGATTTGCAATATAGATTTGTTTCACATTACTTGGATAGACAGTTGCAAAATTCCATTGTAGATACCAACACTCTTGAGTTCACTGAATCTGATCCACAAACTTTTGAACCATCTGAATTTGCATCTAGTTCACGAATTCCTACTGAGCCTCCCTTTATCCCTACCATTCCGGTTCAGCCTGAGTTTTCTGATCAACAATCCATAGTAATCTCTCCTCCGTCTCCACCAAATACACCTCGCAGACCTACTGCTCCGAGTCCTCCTATTTCTCCTAGACAGCAGATTATCATCAATCCGCCAAGAGTCATGGCAGCCAGGTTTGCACCTCTTGCTTTGCCAGCCAATTTAGATCCTATGCCTGCTGATTACCAAAGCAAAATTCCCATATTTGATGGCACTCCACAGAGTATATCCGCTCAGCAGCATATCATTCGAATGACAGACTTCTTGGATCTGCATGAAGTTGATGCAGAAAATGTTTCAATGAGATTGTTTGCTCAGACTTTTGGAGGAGAAGTTCGTAAATGGTTCAGAGCTCTACAAGCCAGAAGTATCAACACATTGCAAGAACTTCAGGATCAGTTTTTAGATCGATGGGAGATGAAAAAGGATCCGCTGCATATTACTTCAGAATATACAAACATCAAACGTAATCCTGGTGAGTCTGTTCAGGATTATATTATTAGATTCAATACGGTGTATAATGCAATTCCAGATGACTTGAGACCGTCTAAAAAGTCTGCTCTCCTTAAATTCCCGGATGGCTTTGATCCGGAGATGGCTTATTCCCTTCGTGATAGAGATCCGCCAACTTTAGAAGATATGCAGAAGATCGCTGTTAGTGTTGAGGCAAATCTGAACAATAAAAGAGCACGGTTGAAAGCAGAGAAGAGAGTGACAATAAAAGAAGAGCCTTCCACATCTACATCTGAACAACACTTGATTCGTGAGATGGAGAAAATGTTTAAGAGAATGAATCTTGACAAATCGGAAACGCAGATTCGCAATCCAAATTATCGTGGCTAGCAACAGCCACAGTTCAGAATAAAGCAGCGTGAACAAAGACCACCAGAGCCAACAGTCCAACAGCAGATTAAGACACCTCTTTTGCAGAATTTTGTGAGTCATGATTCCGACGATGATGATGATGTTTCAGGTGACCAAAATCATTTCTTCACTCCCGATGATCTGCCTATCTATATCACAGAGGATGAAGAATACAGAGAAAGTTCAGTTGTTCGGAAAGATGAAGATTTCGTTCTAGCAAATGATGCAGATTTAGAGGAAGAGTCAGATGAATACCAAAGAGGGTATATGAATGCATTGACTACCCAGCAGAAACAATATTCATTGAGAAATCGAGATGTGCCCATAAATCCCATTCAGAAAAGAAAAGAAGCTTCAGCACCGAAGACGGATTCACCGATACCACAGAAGAGAGGAAAAGAAACAATTGATCCCGCAGCTAGTAAAGTATCATCAGCAGAAAAGGTAAATCAGTCAAACATAGTGAAAGACAAGGCTGAAAAGAAGGAAGTTCCAGTCAAAGAGGTTGAGAAAGTTTCAGCATTTAGTTTGGAAAATGAAATTTCCAAACTGAAAATATCTATTCCTTTGACAGAAATCATGAAGAACAGCAGCTACCGTAGTCAAGTCTCCAAAATTCCGAACTTTGATCCAATGATTGACACAGTAAATGTTGAGGATGATCAGCCAGAATTGATTTTTGGGCCTGCATTAAATGGTGAGTCCCCTGACAGTAATGTTCCTCCTTTTTACATCAGTTTGAGGTTGCACGAATATATATTGCACAATGCTATGCTCGATTCGGGTGCTTCGCACAATTTGATGCCAAAGGCGATCATGGAAAAGTTGGGATTAGACATTACAAGAGAATATCATGATTTGTATTCGTTTGATTCTAGCCGGGTAAAGTGTATAGGACTCATCAAAGATTTGGTTGTAAGCTTAGATCAAATCCCAGCAAAGAATGTTTTTATGGATGTGGTGGTTGCCGACATTCCTCCACGGTTCGGGATGCTCCTTGCAAGATCTTGGGGGGCAAAGTTTAAAGGTACACTTCAGTTAGATTTCTCTTATGCTACAATTCCAGTCTTCGGTCAAATGAGAAAGTTATATCGAGAGCAGAAGATGAAATATATGATAACTAGCAAAGAGAAGCCAATCAATCATCCTGTAAATTATGTACATACCGACTTAGAGTCATTTGTGTTGCTTGCTGATAGTTTTAATGATATAGAAAGTCAATTAGTTCAGGCAGAAGACATACCGGAAATCACTGAGAATTTTAGAGAAGTGTTGCAAAAAGAAAGAAGAGAAAAACAAGCTGTTATGGAGCAATCAGCTGAAGACAATGGGCAGCAAACAGGAAAAACAGAGCCAGTACAATTTCAGCATTTAGAGGACGATGAAGATGGTCTTTGGACCATGGATTTTGATGGCGCAGTGGGCAGCGACGGTGCTGGAATTGGTGTGTGGATTCGTAGTCCATTTTCCGCTCCGGATAAGGTCCCGAGCAATGTGAGAGTGTGTTCCTACAAGCTGGCATTTGACAGTTCTAATAATGAAGCGGAATATGAGGCTCTTATTGCTGGCCTTAAGATTCTTAAGAAGCTAAAAGCGAAAAGGATTGCAGTATACGGTGATTCGGAATTAGTGATAAACATGTGAAACACCGCCCCACCGTTCCAGACAATCAGCGATGTTGGCAAGTCTTTCAGAATGATGAGGAGATTAGTGAATTTCTGCAGAATAAGGGTAAGTTTAAAGATAACTCCATAGATACAGAATTTGATGATGGCGGTGATGACATACAAATAAACCAAATGGAAGTGCTGCAACTCAAGGATAACATCATTCCTAAGGGATTGATTCCTTTGGAAGAGTTGTTTGATCAAGATGATGTAGCACGCAAACCGACATTGAGGCCAACAGAAAAAGGTGTTGAAGAGGTAAATATTGGGACAGCCGAGAATCCCAAGATGGTAAAATTATCAAAGTCATTGTCACCAAAGGTAAAGGCAGAATATGTGAAATTGTTGTCTTCATTTTCTGATGCATTTGCGTGGGATTATTCAGATCTAAAAACATATGATACCAACATCATTCAGCATACTATCCCCATCAAACCAAATCAGAAACCTTTTCGTCAAAAGTTGAGGAGGATCAATCCAAAGCTGCTACCATCGATCGAAAAAGAGGTAAATAGGTTGTATAAGTCAGGAATCATTGTGCCTATTCGATTTTCAGATTGGATATCAAACTTGGTGCCTGTGAGAAAGAAGACAGGTGAGATCCGTTTATGTATTGACTTCAGAAATCTGAATAAGGTATCATTAAAAGACAATTATCCGCTGCCAAAAATGGACCATATATTGCAGCGAGTAGTTGGAGCATCAAGGATGTCACTACTTGACGGATACTCAGGTTATAATCAGATTTTAGTGCAGGAAGATGATCGTGACAAGACTGTGTTCACCACTCCTTGGGGAACATTTCATTATGCAAAGATGCCGTTTGGTTTAAAGAATGCAGGCGCTACCTTTCAGCGTGCAATGGACATGGCTTTCGCCAACGAGAAAGATGTGTTTTTGGTTATTTACCTTGATGATTTAACTGTGTTTTCCAATTCTGATGAGGAACATTTCTATCATTTGAAAATTGTCTTCCAGAAGTGCAGAAAATATGGCATTTCACTGAATCCGAAAAAGAGCCTTTTCGCCATGGATGAAGGTAAGCTCCTTGGCCACATCATATCGAAAGATGGCATTCGAGTTGATCCTGCACGTGTTGAAGCCATACAGCAGATAGAACAGCCCCGGAACAAGAAAGAAATACAGTCATTTAATGGTAAAATGAATTTTCTGCGTCGTTTCATTCCAAATCTTGCAGAACACCTTAGAGAAATCACGAACATGCTGAAAAAGGACAGTCAGGTAAGGTGGACAGAAGATGCGGTAAATTCATTCAATTTGGTAAAGATAGCTCTTTCCTCAGCCCCTATTTTAATCAGCCCGGATTACACACAGGACTTCATTTTATTTTCTTTTGCTTCTGAGCACACATTGGCAGCTGTTTTGATACAAAAAAGGGATGGAGTTGAGAAGCCCATCGCTTTTTTCAGTCGGATCATAAGAGATGGAGCATTGAGGTACAATATCATTGAGAAACAAGCACTTGCGCTTGTAAAGGCCTTGAAAGATTTTCGTGTGTACATATTGCATTCCCACATTATAGCATACGTTCCTAACGCAGCAGTTAAAGATGTTCTGGTACAGGAAGATCCAGAGGGAAGAAGGGGTAAGTGGATCGCTGCGTTGTTAGAATACGATGTGGAGATTAAACCAACCAAGCTGATCAAAGGACAAGGACTCGCCAAGCTCATGGCTGAAACAAATCTGCATGCTCTAGACATAAATTTGATGGCTGCCATGTCTGATGAAGATGAGGAAAGTACGTCAGCTCAGGTATCCGATATTTTTGTTTCTTCCCCTTGGTATGCTGACATTTTATACGTGCTACAGAATTTATCTCCACCGCCCGGGATGCCTAGAAATAAGAGTAGAACATTGAAGTTAAGAGCCGCTAAATTCTGCATTCTGAATTCTGCATTATATTGGAAAGACCCTGGAGGTATGTTGTTGAATTGTTTAGTAGAAGAGGAAGCTCAAAAAGTTTTGGAGGATTTTCACAAAGGTGACTGTGGAGGTCATTTGTTTTGGAAGACCACAGCGAATAAGATTCTAAGGGCAGGGTATTATTGGCCTTATTTGTTTTCTGATGTGTTTAAGGCTGTTAAAAATTGTCATGAGTGTCAAATTTTCGAAGGGAAGCAGAAACTACAGCCTTTGCCTCTAAAACCAATTGAAGTTAGTGCACCATTCCAGCAGTGGGGATTGGATTTTATCAGGGAAATCCACCCAGCATCTTCCGGACAGCATATATGGATCTTGACAGCTACAGACTACTTCACGAAGTGGATTGAGGCAATTCCCACTCGACAGGCCACGGATGCGGTAATTATTTCTTTTCTTGAAAACAATATTCTGTCACGTTTTGGGTGTCCTAGTAAAATAATCACAGATAATGCAGCAGCCTTTATGTCTAAGAGGATGGTTGACTTTTGCTTTAAGTACAATATTACCTTGGGGCATTCGACCGCCTACCATCCGCAAGGAAATGGCTTGGCGGAATCTTCAAATAAATCCTTGGTGAATATCATTAAGAAATTGTTGGAAATCAACAAAAAGGCCTGGCACAAGAAGTTAGTGAATGCATTGTGGGCTGATAGGGTAAGTCAGAAAAAGTCTATTGGCATGTCTCCTTTCGAGTTGGTGTATGGAACGGATACGGTTTTTCCTACTTCACTTGCTGTCCCGGTGGTCAAATTGCTTCAAGAGGCTGGGAGTGAGGAAGATCCTATGCAGCGGAGGATTAATCAGATGATTCATTTACAGCAGACACGAGAGGAGTTATTTCAAAATACTTTTAAGTTGCAGGAGCGCATAAAGAAGATCTACGACAGAAAGGCAAAAGTGGATAAGTTCCAGTTGGATGAGGTAGTTTTGAAATGGGATGCTCGGAATGAGGATAAGGGAAAGCATGGAAAATTTGAAAATCTGTGGAAGGGTCCTTTTAAGATTGCAGCGTATCGGGGTCAAAATGCATTTCTTCTCAAAGAAATGAATGGAGATGATTGTCCCGGAGGACCGATCAATGGTCGGTTGCTGAAACGATATTACCTCTGAGTATCTTCTGCTGATCTCATTATCATTGTATATATCATTTTACTTTTGTTTCGTTGCAAGTGTGTACTGATCTTTCATCTTCAGTCTGGGGCCCGGAGCGAAGGCTATAATTCTGGAGATGGAGGTTGGTTGGTTTGAAATTGTCAAGTCAGTTTTATCAGTCTTTTAGTTTTAAAGTCATGTCAGTTTTGGTCATGTCAGTTTTGGTCAAATTGCAGTCAGTCTTTAGTCAAATCTGCAGTCAATAAAAATGTCCAAAGTTTGTTTTATCAGTTGAAATAATGATTCCATCGCCCAATGGATGAAAGGCACTGTCTGACTCCCCCAGAGATCTGTCGTTCTTGGCATCTCCATGGAGTCACCATCCCCATTGGAGCCAATGTTAGAGTCGGTCCTTACAGCCCTCCGTCAATGATCATTTCATTTTTTGCATATTCATTCTTAGGTGTCTCGCTTGTTCCACTTCGTTGCATTTCGCTAGGAGCATGCCATTGACTGACGAAGGGGTATGTTGTCTTATGTTTCCTCATGCTTACACCTGCAGTGCTATTTTAAAAAATTCCTCAAAAATCACTCAAAATCATTGTCATTTCAGTTATGGTCATTAAATGTCAATAAGTGTCTGGTCCTAGTGTCTAGGGTTTTCATGTCATTTGCATACATATCATAAAGGCCTGCAGGATGAGGATTGTTCCGCAAATTTTGATTTCATATTTTTTATCATCAGCATTTTAAAAAACATTTCTAGTCCAAAACTCTGTTTTGGAACTAGAAATTGTTCAATATTATTTTTGTAATAAATTGTATTTATTTCACCAAGAAGAAATTTCAAAGCAGACCTCTGATCTTTTCCTCAGCTAAAGAGCCATACCCCTGCAAGAAGACAACAAAATCATCAATTTAAAACTCAGAAAAGCCAAAGAGAGATTGTATTTAAAAGCCAAATGTGAAAATGCAAAAAACATTGTAATATGGGTTGTCAAATAGATTTGGATCAAATCTGATTGTGAAAGATATTTACATCATATATAAAAGGCCAAACAAGTTTCATTTCCAACGATCCACAGCATACAAATCGAAATCTGGAGTTTGAAGGCCGAATTCGAGTTTTGAAGCATCGTTGACAGGGTTTGGAGGTCGAGCGACCCACTTGGGCAAAAGCGACCCACCTGGGCAAGAGCGACCCACTTGCGCGTTTTTCACAGTGCAAAATATAACGAGAGCGACCCACTTGGGGAAACGCGACCCACTCGGCTCAAAAGCGACCCACTTAAATTTTTGCTGAATTTTCAACTGCCAGCTCAGATTTTTGCCTAGTATGGACCAGTTTTGCTTGTGGATGGAATTTTTGGGTTTTTATGATGTAAATTCATATTTGACATGTAACTTTGGCTTATTTTTATCTATTCTAGAAGATTCACTCTCAAAGGGGTAAAAAATCATGTAATGGATCAGTTTCCACTCTTTTAGAGGCAAGTTGTTAGCTGCCTAGATTGTAGTTCCATGATTAGAATTGGTTGAAACTGATCCCCGAAGAGGGAATTCGACCCCTAGAGGTGGGGAAAGGTGTTAGAGTGATCTATATATTGTAATTTCTGAGGCATTCTACAGGTTGGACTCTTGGGATACTTTTGATATCATTGTACATATGTTTCATATTTTGGCTAAGGAAAGATCAGGGGTTTTGCGGCACTTGTTGGGATCCTTGTGGTGTTCTGTTCTTGATGGTGTTTCTTCTTTGTTTACTATAAGTTTCTTCATGTTTAATGTATGCCATCCCTTCATTATGCTTCTGAACTAAATTGAATGAGTGAGTAAGGTTGAATCCATTGTTTACAGTGCTTGGCCTTTGAATTCAGTTAGTTCTATATGTTTTCAGCTGTTTGGAGAGGATCCAAGTTCTTCTTTGCCCTCTTCAGCTCCTCGTCGGTCTAATCTGTCCATATATCCAATCGAAGCATCAAGACATTCACCTACCTCGCCCCAACTCGAAATCTGCAAAGGTCTGACCTTATCCCCGGACCCAAAATTTGTTTTCCCATTTCTCCAGCGAAAACCCAAAAACCAAAAAATCAAACATACCTATCTCTTTACTAGCCTAAAATCAGTTCTTATTGTAAGCCATCTCGCATCCTATTGCTCATTTTCTCGAGATTGACGGAGAGAGCCCTCTCCTATCCTCGTAGGGCTAGCTACGAGGCTGAGCGTGGTTTGATGTAGCCTTGAGTTTACTTCATTTCAGCCTGAGGTAGATTTGAGAGCTAACACATTCCATCCCGGTTAACAGCATCCCCTCAACCACCTTCAATCCCTCAAGAGGCATAAGACAAGGGGATGCCCTTTCGCTTTTCATCTTCATTATAATGGCTGAAGGCTTAGGTCGCCTGATCAAAAACTCCATTAAGATAGGAGCACCGTTTGGATTACCTCTCGACAAAATGCCCCTCGACTCTCTCATCGGCAATTTGTGGATGACAAATTGATAATGGGCTATTCCTTTGTCCATGAAGCCTATACCCCCGAAATCCATCCTCGATTCCTTCTCCGAAGCTTTTGGAATAGAGATCAATCGAGACAAATCTCATATCTTTTTCTTCCACACCCTCTCGACCCAACGTAACATTTATCACATCCTCGGCTTCACCCATTGCCTCCCCTACCCTCAAAATACTTGGGATCTCTACTCACCGACTCAACCATCATTAGCTCCTCCTAGAAAGCTCTTCCCCGACAAAATGGAAACTCATCTATCCAACTGGACTCACCGCAGTCTTAACATTTCGAGTCGTCCCGGTCCTCCTCAAATCCATCTTACAATCTCTTCCCATTTATCGTTTCTCTATTCTTGCAGTCCCCCAAATGGGTCCTCAAAGCAATGGGAACCCTACAACGGAGATTCCTTTTGGGAGGAACTAAAGGAAAAACCAAATGGGCATTAGTCAACTAGAAAGATGTGTGCACCCCAAAGCATCGAGGGAGGTTTAGGTCTCCGAGACCCCCGAACACAACAATAGTATAATGGGAGAGAGCATGTGGTGGAAATGGGTTTCCAATCCTAATACCCCCTAGGCCAACCTATGGATGGCCAAGTATTTGCAACATTGGTCAAAGGATGACCTCATTAGATACAACTTAGATTTTCTAGGCTTCCAAATATGGAAAGAAACCAGTCTTCAAAAGGGCATTATCCAAAACCACGACTTATGTGAGCTTCGAGAAGGTAACCAAGCCAGATTTTGGGAGGACTCCTAGAAATAAATGCCAAGCCTCTCCTCCATCTTCTGCGAGACCTTTATGGAAGGAAGTGCTCCAAAATAGGCAACATCAAAAGACTCATGACTTCTTGACTAAAGACACCTCTCATGGATATAGGCAATGGATACATACCAAAGCAGATAGAAAAACAACTAGAATAATGAAAGACACACTCACATCCGGGAGGATATATACACAAAAAAAGAAAATCAAAATCAAAATTGGGCCGGACATACTCGATGGGGACACATGCCAAGTGGCACCTACTCAACTAGGGAAGCATACCATCTCCTCCATCAGCAAGATCCCGGGCCCCATCAATATCATCTTGAAAAAGATCTCGGAAGGAAAAATTATGGCCAAAAATAGTCCGGTTCCTATGGTTGTTTAGTAAACGCCGCATACTCACATGGGAGAATATTTTGAAACACGGGTTTGAGGGGCCCTCCAAATGTCCTCTTTGTCAAGGAAACTCGAAAACCATTGACCACCTCGCTGATCTTTGTCCGCGAGTGAGCTCCCTATGGGACAAAATTGTTGTCCTCTATTTACAGCTCAACCGAGCAAGGGGTAACATCATTCAAACCATCAGCAATTGGTAGGATAATCCTTTCCATGGCAATCTATTGAATAGATTATGGAAAATCACCCCAAGCATCCTCATTTGGAACATCTCGGAAGGAGCGAAAAAAATTGCATTTTCAAGGAAAAAGCTTCTACACCCGAACATCTTTGGGACAAGAATCACAACAATCTCACGAAACTTTGGCCTTAGATGCGTGGAATAAGGAGGACCTACCCACCAAAGTATCTCGAAGGTCACATTTGGAACAACTGGTAAATAAGTCTTAACACTCCCATGGAAATCACTCCCATAAGCATAGGAATATCTCCGGCCCCAGACATTTGGTCGCCCCCGTGCTTCTTCAAATGCAATTTTGATGGGGGCTCTAAAGGTAACCCCGACATAGTAGGCTTTGGAGGAGTCATCAAGAACACCAAGGGAGATCCTCTCGAATATACTATGGGAATATTGGATGGGAAAAAAATAACCCAGCTAAACTCGGGAAGGAATGATACGAGGGTATTCAAATCTCCATAGACTCCCACTACTTCCCTCCGGAAGTGGAAGGGGGACTCTCAAATAATAACCATGGCGACCACCCATATCCTTCATGGCATCTGCTTCTTCAAAAGTCTCCAATAGCCGGAGAATTGCGCACAAGCTCAAGGCACTGGAACTCCCTGCTACACAATCACAGAGCCATCACCTTCGGTCATGTGCGCAAAAAAGCCAATGCAAAGTGGAAGACCCGATTGCAAACAAAGGGGTGGAAAGCCATTGCGCTCTCGCATCACACTACTTTTGAGCGAGAATGAATACGAGGAAATGAAACATAACTATCTAATGCTCATTTAGAATTATCAACTTCTCCCAAATGTGGGTGACATGCTTGACACAGGGTGGACAACAAAGCCCAGCTTCACGTGGATTGCGAAGATCCTCATGGAAATCCCCCCACCGTCGCAGATCCAACCAAAATTATCACCTCACATGATCCTCAAAGAATCATTGATCACAATGTAATGGACGAACTCGTTGTCACCCGACTCGGACCATCACCTCACCCTTACCTCCATTAATGACCATGCTACATAATCGCATTGCATCCTCGCTTACCCTCTCTGTTTCTAGCCTTCGACTTGAGCCTCACATGCGGATCACTCATAGCCTCTCTCGGCATGCCTCATCCGCATTCCTATATATCCTCTCACTCTCAGCCCCTTCCATCCATTATCTTCTCTCCTCGATTAGGAAGCTCGCCGAAACCACTCAACCGTGTAGTCCAGGGTCCCGGAGTGAAGCCGTGTAGATCCCCTCCGCCCGGTGCATTACATCCCTGCAGATCCCCCGCCCCTAGCCTCTACGGGCTTTTTATGGCCCTCGCACTCCCCCGCCACCCCTCCCAAGTGCGCAATGGCTCCCAAGTTGTGCCAACGCACTATCGGTGGTGGACAAGTGAGGGGCTCTCTCGGGCCGCTACCATCGCAACGAGGAAGATCGACTCGAATGGCTTGAGGGATCCTCAAAAAATCCCCCTTCCAATGATGTAGGAGCATTTAGACCTAGCCAGCAAAAATGATGCTATGATCACATGTTGTGGCTAACAAAGGGTTGGAAGACAAGTGGTTAGTTAAAGTTTAGTTAATTTAAATGTATGTGAGTAGTTTATTTGTTGTCAAATTCCGAGCAGTAAAAGGGAAAAGTGGCAAGTTGATCCTCCTCGCGTGGAGATCAAGCCTTGTAGTTTAGATTATTTGGTTATAATAGGATTTGAGGGATTTATAAAGATTAATTTAGAGTTTGTTGAGAAAAGAGTGGAGCTAAAGAGAGAATTTAGGAGAGAGTGAAAATTTTCCAGTATCCGAACCAAATTGATTCATGAATCCATTTTTATATAAAATTGTGATCCTTTGAATAATTTAAGAGACAAGAGTAGTCATAGAGATTCATGATTTAGATCGAGGAGGAGGATTTTTTTATGGGAGAATAATAGAATAGAAGAAAATTGTAAATCCTCTCGCACCTTTGTAAATGTATGCGAAATTAAAAATTCCAAGAAGTCTTATTTCTTTCAAAACATTTATGTGTTTATTGGATTTAATTCAAGCTCTATTGAATTAATTTCTTTGTGTATTGGTTCATTTAATTTTTTGCACCCACTGTGAAGAAATAATGGGTTGGTTGTATTGTTAAATTGAAGGATTATCGATTGTCGAAGTATGGAAGTCGTGATTTCTTGAAGGAGTAGTGAATCCGATAGAATCGAATCAAATGGGATCAAAGATTATCGCATAAAACTTTTCTCGTGGGTTTAATACTTAAATTCTAAAGTGCGTAAATGCCAAATACAGGGTGATTTTCCTCATCCTTCGAAATTTCGAGTTGATGGAATTCAAAGCGAATTTCGATAAATGGATTGTTGTGTGTAAGTTTTCGTTTAAAATTCCACAAAGGAAAACAATCCAACGAAATTGTTAAATTAAAGAATTGCAAATTATGGATACAAGAAGCCGTACCTTCACGTACAGAGATTGGAAATCAGCGGAATTAAGGAAATCGAATAGCGATGAGTGTTCAAGGAATGAAGAGGAGCGAAAAACCTCTCGATCTTCGATTGAAGATTATCACAATTTAAATTTCAGGGAAGTTTAATATTACAATCGAACCGATCTTTTATAAATCTGATTTAATAAATTTAGTTGATCATCTAGCATTCATATGATCTAATGGTCTTCGAGTTAAGATCATTTATCCGACGAATATCAAATTTAAACATGCACAGAGGTTAAGGTGAGAATTGGATGCGATGCTTTATAAATTTGGCTTGAATATTAAGTTGATTGTCCATCAAGTGAAATAATCTTACGGTCCTTGCATCCGAGTTGGAGATCCGACGACAATCGCATAAAAAATTGTGTAATATTTAAAGTCTTAAATGGATGTGATTAATTATAGAGGTAAGATTTAGTGTGGTTTACGTCTGTCAACAAGCCATTTATGAATGATGAATAGAATGGGTGTAAATAAGATTGAAGTTTGTGGTTTTTATATTTGTATATAAGTTCGATTTTGGGGCAAACTTATAAACAAGAATTTTATATGCATATTGTGGGTAAAGGTGCAACTACACTCGCACCATTAGTGGTATCGTAGCTAGACCAATGCTCTATAGATTTTGGTTGAAATATTGAATTTTATTCTCGAGCAAGTAGCTATGATAAAGAAGACAATGAAGAAATTGCAAAGTAAAGATATTGTAAGGGAAAAGTCTTTGGAATGATCGGGAAGACATTGGAGATACCAACATGAAGCAAAGTGGATAATGAGATCGAATGGAGAAACAATAAATCCTTTCCGGCGATGTTCTGGTAAGAATATTTATCTTTGATGATGTACAAAGATTTTTTGAATGTTTGAAGAATGAAAAAGGGATTGAAATTTCAAAGGAGAAGATGTTTTCCTTTCAGGGGAAAAATTAAATTTCCATGTAAGTCGATTGAATGATTGGTTTGATTTAAAAGGTAAATTGAAGTAAAAGGTTTTGAATTTAAAGTCAAATAGAAGAGTGATTTGATATGATGGAATAAATTTAAATGATTTGAATAATTCGCGTAAGACCGAGAATGATTAAGGAGTGCGTAAAGTATTGTTGAAGACAATGATATTGATGGTTGAAGGAATAGAGTTAATATATCCGAAAGGAGAGCCATGACAAGGGTTGAAATTTTAGAATTTGCGTAAGCAAGAAAAGATTTTCTTACAAATAGGTCATCGAAGGAATTTGTAGTGCCCGTCATGAATTTGTAAATATAGTTGAATTTCAGATTTAATCTTAGTTGATCTTAAAAGCTTAAGTGTCCATTATGAAAAGTAAGATGGAAATAGTTGTCTGACTATATGGAGTCTTTTGAATAAAGAATTTTAAATGAAATAGTGGAAAGATGAATAATTTGGCAAAGATTTAATTGATGGAAAGGTAATTAATTTTAAGTTATCTTTGAATAAAATTGGCGTTTTGAAAAGGTACTTTAATATATCCCGAGGTAAGATTGTGTAGGTCAATGGAAGCGATGAAATTGTTGAAAGATAGAATGAGTTGTATCAGCGTCATAGCACATGAGCTATGTTAAAGAAGATGAAACAAGAAGAACTCTCGTGATGAATGAAAGGTGACAGATCTACAAGAAATGAAGTTACTCAAGGAAAAGAGAAGTGAGAAATTGAGGATGCAACAATCAATATATTTGGAAGCTGAGCTAGAGTGCTCAAGGAGAAGAATGGGTTCTAGGGCAGAGGACCCGGAAAAAAGAAAAGATACCAAAAGTATGATTTGGTATGGGTGACAAGTAATAGACTTGTTACATAAGAAAGAAGGGTTAGTTGCAAAACACCATTGAACAATGAAATTTCACCAAAGGAAGAAATGAATTTGACTATTGTTAGTCATAACAGGGGTACATAGGAAAGTCATAAACAAAGAGGGAAAATTTTCAAAGAAGATGGACTCAAAAGAATGAGTAAGGAATAAATTGACAAAGGGATAGCTGAGATGAAGACATAACTCGCCCATTTGAAGAAGTCGAGCAGTAAAAGAATGAGAGAGGAATGGAAACAAGGATTTTATGTGGGGAAAAGAGTTAAGTGGCATGTGAGGGAATTATTTGCCGAGAAATTATTTTGAAGAGTTGAGAATGGAAAAAAGAGAATCTATTTGTAAACTAGACAAAGGACCTACCCTTGGGGAAAGAGATAGTGATGATAATGATGAAGAGATGATCTATACAGCATCAACATGAGAGAAAGGTGTTGGTAGCATCTACACGTACAAGAAATTATCATACTTTTTGGGATTAATTATTTGTGTGAATGTACATTTGCATGTATGAAACTTAATGAAATTGAGCCCGAGCATGAAAAAAATGAAAAAAGGCAGTAAGCAAGAAAAAACACAAAAGGAGATGCATAAAGATTTTCAAGACTTCAATTGGTGGAGGAAATTAAAAGGTATGGTTGAATGGTTATGTCTTCTCTTATTAAAAACTTATTGGATCATGTTTGAAGGGATTTTAGCATGGATAAAAGATCAATGTAAAGTGGACAGAGAAAAGAAAATAAATACATTGCGCATTTGTGAAGAGAAGAGAAGAGAAGTCGACACGTAGAACTAAACTCAAGAATTTAAGTTGAGAAATATTTTGAAGGATCAAAGTCTTGTCATTGAAGAGAGAAAGACAAAAATATCTTAGATAAATTGAGTGATGGAGAGAATTGTGTAGAATAGAAAGGTATTATACAAACCTATGATAAAGTTACCAAGCATATTCAGAAGCTTCAGATTCCAAAAGTATTCTTTGATGAAAAAGAAATCGTAGATGTTGAGGAAGAATTTCTCAATAACTTAGTGAACTATAAAAATAGCTCAGGGGAAGAAGGAAAATCTGATCGACGACACTTCAAAATGAAGAGCCTTGTATTTTTTGAAACTAATATGTTGTGCATGATTTTAGGTTCAACAGTAATGGACAACAAGTAGACAACGTGCTTATGAATGTTGATGAAGAAGTGATATTACTCTGGAAGAGATGGCTGAAACAGTAAATATATTTTTAACATGTATTTAATAATTTTGAGAATGATGGTATTGGAAGGGAAATTGTCATGATTAAATAAGCTCGAAGATAAGAAAATAAAAGTTTGTGGTATTAACCAAAATGAAGCATCGTCGTAGAGGACAAAGATGGAAGTATTATGGAAATTGTGAGAGAATGTGAGATGATGTTGACAGATACGAAGTTTGGGAATTCTATGATTTTGAAATTGATGAGTCTATAAACCATGAATAAGCTTTAGAAAAACAAGATTTTGTTTCGTTATATATGAAGATGAAACAACATCATTTTGTTGC
Organism: Pinus albicaulis; assembly: GCA_034641835.2. Lineage (NCBI taxonomy): Eukaryota > Viridiplantae > Streptophyta > Pinopsida > Pinales > Pinaceae > Pinus > Pinus albicaulis. The sequence continues at coordinate 134,210,094 of CM076581.1, forward strand.
AATGGTATAAGTACGAAAGATAAAAGAATACTTCACAATGATATGCTCCAAGAAATTCCAAAGCTATTGAATTATTCAATGATAGCCTTGTGTCATGACAAGGAACAAGCTGTGTAATGAAGAGGAAAGTGTTGAAATAAAATTTTCGATAGTTTCTTAAAATTTGCGTAAGGACAACATAAAGATTTGATGACAGAATTATCTCGTAGAAATTGAAAACCATCGTTATTTTAAATCGAGTAATTATGATGGGAATTATATTTTATACAGGAAAGAGGAGCCATATGAAAATGACATGCTTATTGAATATGAGGGAAGATTTAATTTTCTCGGAAAAGATATTAAGTGAACCCGATAATATAAAGGAAAAAAATTTATTTAATGATAGTGAAGGAAAAGTTGTAAAGTTCAACCAACAAGTTGTAAATGAAAGAAGCAAAGTGAAATTAGACAAATTTTATAATATCTCGTGGTAAGGGAGAATGTACAAGAGTTGGATGTTAGTGGAGTTCAACCAAGAAAAAAATTGTGAAAAAATTATGGATAATAAAATCAATCAAGAGAAGAAGAAGCAAAAAGAAGAAGAGAACCAACAATGAAGAGAAATTAACAAAAGGAATCTCCATCACCAAGAAAAAGAGGACAAGAGAGAACGTAATATTTGGAAACCTAGAAGAACTGAAGCAACAGTGATAGAAGAAATAGAGCATCAGCATGATGAAAGAGGTGACAAGTTACAAAGTAAAGTTTGGGATTCTCGATGATTTAACAAAAGAAACACATGACGAGGAGGTCATGAAAACTTTCAACTCAGGGAGTTTGATGCAGGAGCATTTAGACCTAGCCAACAATGTGATGGTGTGATCACATGTTGTGGCTAACAAAGGGTTGGAAGACAAGTGGTTAGTTAAATTTTAGTTAATTTAAATGTATGTGAGTACTTTATTTGTTGTCAAATTCCGAGCGGAAAAAGGGAAAAGTGGCAAGTTGATCCTCCCCCGCATGGAGATCAAGCCTCGTAGTTTAGATTATTTGGTTATAATAGGATTTGAGGGATTTAAAAAGATTAATTTAGAGTTTGTTGAGAAAAGAGTGGAGCCGAAAAGAGACTTTAGGAGAGTGAAAATTTTCTTCGGATTCAACCAAGTTGATTCATGAATCCATTTTTATATAAAATTGTGATCCTTTGAATAATTTAAGAGACAGAGTAGTCATAGAGATTCAGGATTTAGATTGAGGAGGATTTTTGATGGGAGAATAATGGAATAGAAGAAAATTTTTTATCCTCTCGCACCTTTGTAAATATATGTGAAATTAAAAATTCCAAGAATTCTTATTTCTTTCAAAACATTTCTGTGTTTATTGGATTCAATTCAAGCGCTGTTGAATTAATTTCTTTATGTTGGTTCATTTAATTTTTGCACCCACAATGAAGACAAAATGGGTTGGTTGTATTATTAAATTGAAGCACTATCAGTTGCTGAAGTATGGAAGCTGTGATTTCTTGAAGGAGTAGTGAATTTGACATAACTGAATCAAATGGGATTAAAGATTATCGCATAGAAATTTGCTCAGGGTTTAATACTTAAATTCTGAAGTGCGTAAATGCCAAATATAGGTGAATTTTCTGATCCTTCGAAATTTTGAGTTGATGGAATTCAAACGGAATTTTGATAAATGGATTGTTGTGTGTAAGTTTCCTTTTAAAATTCCATGAAGGCAAACAGTCCAATGAAATTTTTAAATTAAAGTATTGCAAATTGTGGATACAAGAAGTCATACCTTCGCAGACAGGATTGGAAATCTGGCAGAATTAGGGAAATCGAATAGCAGTAGTGTGCAAGGAATGAAGAGGAGCGACAACTGTTTGATCTTCGATCGGAGGTTATCACAATTTAAATTGTAGGAAGTTTAATATTACAATCAGAACCGATCTTTTATAAATCTAATTTAATAAATTTAGTTGATCATCCAACATTCATATGATCTAATGGTCTTGGAGTTAAGATCATTGATCCGAAAAATATCGCATTTAAAAATGTGCATAGGTTAAGGTGGGAATTGGATGTGATGCTTTATAAATTTGGCTTGAATATTAAGTTGATTGTCCAACAAATGAAATAATCTGACGGTCCTCGCATCTGAGTTGGAGATCTGACGGTAATCGCATAAAAACTTGCGTAATATTTAAAGTCTTAAATGGATGCGGTTAATTATAGAGGTAAGATTTAGTGTGGTTTACGTCTGTTAAGAAGCCATTTATGAATGAGGTATAGAATGGGTGTAAATAATATTGAATTCTGTGGTTTTTATATTTGTATATAAGTTTGATTTTGGGGCAAACTTATAAACAAGAATTTTATATGCATACTCAGGTAAAGGTGTGCGACGCACTGCTCGCCCAACCATCCTTCTCGGGTATGGAGCAAAGGTACATGATCCCCTAGATACCCGGCGATAAGAGGAATATTTGGTGTGATGAGGTCCACCTTCAACTCTAGGGCTCCCTCTCCGCAGAGCATCCCAACACCTCCGAACAACCCTACGCAACCTGATGAAGACTTAGACATTTGGATCATGGATTCCAACAGCGTCTGGATGAAGGTTCCAGAAGGAGTAGATCCAAACTCCCCCGTCCTCTATGCACCGTCAAGTCTCCCCATTCACACTACTGCTGAAGTGGAAGGTGCCAAGGAATTGGCCATCGTACAGGCCCCTGCATGTGCCATCCTCAAGGATTCTCCCCACCGCAGTGATGATGAGGACTCGTAATGTTTGTGTTGATGTTCAGTTCTTTTTTTTTCTTTTTTCATGCGTGCCCACAGGGCCACACTATTATGTGCTCCTCTCATGCTCCTAAATGTATCAGCGCTACTATGCACACATTATTTTTTTCTCACAAGTTTTGTCTGGGCCAACCCCTCCCCCTGCAAAGATCCCGTAATCAGTGTAAAAAAGGAAGTGATTGGTTAAGCGCAACTTAACATCCATGCCTATCAACTATGTACTTATATGTTTCCAAATTAATAGATTAGCACAACTTACAAAAAAAAAATCCATCTTGTAACTTTGCCATTAGTAATAGATTTATTCATTAAGTATCTAATTGCAGAGTGATCTGTATGAACAAAGGTTTCATAGCCTGTTATATAATATCTGAATTTGTCGATAGCATGAACAATAGCTACGAATTCCTTTTCAGTTACAGTGTAATTTAACTCTACGGGAGTCAAATTCTTTCTTATGTAATAGATGGCATAGGGGATCAAATCTTTTTGTCCTAATACAGCTCCTAAAGCTATATCTGAAGCATTTGTTGAAATGTGAAAAGGGAGTTTCCATTTTGGACCTCTTAAGATGGGTGCTTCGGAAATTTTTGCTTTTAAAGTCTCAAATGCTAACTGGAAATCAGGATTCCAACTGAATTCACAATCTTTGGTGAGTAGTTTGAAGAGTGGGGATGCCATTTTGGTGAAATTTTCTATAAATCTTTTATAATATCCTGTGAATCCTAGAAAACTTCTAACATCCTTTTAGAAACTTGGAATTGATAGTTTGGAGATGACTTCAACTTTAGATTTATCAACTTTATTTCCATCTCCTGAAATATGATGTCCTAAAACAATCCCTTCTGTAAACATCATGAAACATTTTCCATGGCTTAGTGAAAGGTTTTCTTCCTTGCATATTTAAGAAACTTTTCCAAATTTTATAAAGCTTCTTCAAATGTATTACCATAAACTGTAAAGTCATCCATATACACCTCTACAAAATCATGTATTAGATCAGAGAAAATTCCTAGTGCTACTCTTTGGAACGTTGTAGGTGCATTGCACAATCCAAAAGTAAGTACTCGGTAGGAATAAGTCCCCCATGGACAAGCAAATGTGGTTTTATCTTGATCTTCAGGTGCTACCTGAATCTAATTGTAACCACTAAAACCATCTAGAAATGAGAAATACTTCTTACCTACTAATGTATCCAACACTTGATCTATAAAGGGTAAAGTAAAATGATCTTTTAGGGTAGATTTATTCAATTATCGATAATCAATGCATACACTCAATTTACCATTCTTTTTAGGTAGAATCAATAAATGGGAAACCCACTAACTATCTGAAATTGGGTAAATGAAGTTTAAATTTAGCAACTTTTGCAACTCCTCTTTCACATTTTCCCTAAGATTTGGATTCATCCTTCTTTGAGGTTGTCTGATAGGTTTGCAATTTTTCTCAATGTAGATTTTATGTATACAAGTATTAGGACTAATTCCTTTCATGTCAGTGTATTCCCATACATATGTAGAAGAATTTTGTTGTAATGTTTTGATTAGCTTTTCCTATTGTAATTTTTCCAAGTTTTTGTTTATGTTCAAGGTTTTTCCTGGAAAGATTTCAACTATAGAGCTACCAAATTCTTCCATAGAATAGAGAGACATTTTCCTAGATGAAAAATATTCAATATTGGAGTTTTCTTGAAATTGATCATGTTCATATTTTGGAGATGATTCAAAATTTTCTATTGTATTTAAGATTTAACTATCTTCACTAATGGTTGAAATAGTAAAGAGAGGTCTTATATCATTTTCATCATCAATCCATTCTTTGTCATCTATCTCTGTGATTGTTCTTGCTGGAGGATATAGAGTGAATTTCTTAGTTGAGTTACCATCAGAAATATACATGTCACCAGATCTACAGCTAATGAAAGCATCAGCTGTAGCCAACCAAGGTCTTCCTAATATAATTGGATGTCCTCCTAGATTTTTCTTAGGGGTTACGATCATAAACTAAAAAGGGTACTCCCAAGAATCTAAGGACACTAAGATATCTTCTAACACACTATCTAGCTTGATTACAGATCTATATGCTAATTGCAGTAATGTAGGTGTATAAATAAGATTAGGAAGCTTTAGTTGTTCCATGGTCTGTTTTCTCATGATTTTTATTGTTGCTCCTAAATCAATCAATGTATTTGGAATTTAAACACCATTGATATGTCTTTTTACGACTGGACTTTTTGGATCTAAATATTTTTTAATGGTAGTTTTTCCCATCATTATTCTGCTATGTTTCCTACAAGATGAATTCTTTTTATTTCTTTTGTTTTTCTTCCCGGTTTCTTCATTCTCAACTCCTTTGTTGTTTTATCTAAAATCGGATTTTCCTTGATGGCTTGTAACAAAGGGATTTTGATACAAACATTTTTCAATTCATCTAGAAAATCATAATTAGGCAACATAATATGTTTTTATACCCCTCTATCAACTTGTAATATTTCAGGAAAAGGAGGTGTAGAAGTAGATACTGATGGTTGCTCTATGATAGGAGTTGAGTTTATTGGTTATTTTTGTTTTTCATTTTCAGAATTTTGGTTTTGAAGAGATGTTCCTTCTTCAAAACATTTATTGGGCTATAGAGAATCTTCCTCAGAATTGTCTTGTTCATGAATGATTACAGAAGGCTTTTTCTTTTCTAATATCCTACCAGATCTAAGTTGGACATCATTAAGATCTAGAGGAGTAATCATGTAGGCTATAAATTGTTGTCCTTCTATCATATATGTATTCTGAGTATTTTTATTGTTGGGGTTTGGTAATGGTTGGGTAGGTCACTGATTTGGTGTTTGAGGGAGTCATAGTGAGAGTTGTGGATTTTGGTTTTGGTTTTGGAGTTGGGGTTGCTGATTTTGTTGAGGAGTTTGTTGGGGAGGATAATTTGGATATCATGGAGGACATTGATAGTATTGAGAGAATATTCCATAGGGATTTTTCATTCCTTGAGTCCAAGGTTGAGATTGAGATTGAGATTGAGGCCAAGGTTGCTGCCAAGAATTCCAGTTTGGTGGGGGTTGAATATACATTTGGTTATTAAGACCTTGAGTTTGTGGCCCCTGCTATGGCCTTCAAGAGACAAAGCAAAGATATTTTGTTGGATTTGAAGTTTTTTATTCTTGAAAAACCGCCTTAAGACCAGGAATTGAAGGACAACTTTTAGTCTCGTGACTTTCTGAAAAAATCATACAGGTCTCTATGACTTTTGCATCAAGAGGACATTCTCTTAAAGCATGCTTATTTCTGAATTTGGGATAGAAAATAGCTAAATAATTAGTCTCAAATTTCTGCTTGTTTTGTAACTTAAGGCTGTCTATATGTTCACTAAGGCTCCCTAAAATGTTTGTTATAAATTCATCAAAAATGTTTCCAATTTCTGCCCTACTCACTGTTCTAGTTGCAGATTTATTTACCCTAGCAAGAGCAGGATCTCTTGGACCTTTCCCAGTTTTTGATTTTTCTCTTTAGAGATGAATACATAATTATCCAATGTCAGGTAATGGGAGTTGAGAGATGTCCCCCTTCCCCATCATGTTAAGGATGTCTATCCACTCATCTCTAATGGCTTTCAACAAAATATCATATAAAGTGTCTTCATCTAGATTATCCATTTTTTCTCTTTTTATATTATAGTTGAATCTTTCAATTAAATCCTCCAAATTTTCATCCTCTCTTTACATCATTTTAAACACTTCATCCTTGTGATTGATAGGTATGCAATAATCCAAATACCTTTCTAGAAATGCTCTCTTCATATCATTCCATGTCCTAATAGACCTAGTGATTAGACTGATGAACCATTTTAGAGCTCCTCCTTTCAATGTTGAAGGAAACAATTTGAGTTTTTGAGAGTATTGTAAATAATCATAAGTTCTGCACAAGACTTCAAATTAAAGCAAAAAGGTTTTAGGGTCTTCAATTTTCAATCCATGAAAGTTTGGGAGGATAGAAGGTGAGATATTTTTCATCGTGGCATTTTTATCTTCATCAACTATAGGGAATCCAAAAGAACTCTCAATTACCCTATTTCTTCTGACTCCTTCTACATTTCTTCTACCTCTCCCTCTGTCTTCTCCTCTACCTCTACCTCTTTCTCCTCCTCCAAATATTACATTTTCTCCATTTAGAATTTCTCCTTCTCCTTCTTCTCCTCTTCCTGCCATTATAGATTCTTCAGAGCTGATATAAGAGTCAACTTGTAAGGTTAACTGCTCCTCCTCTAGTTCTTCTGTCAATGGTATGTTGAAGAAATTTTCTTCTTCTTCCTCTCCACTAGGAATTTCTAATTCTTCAGCTAAAATGTGTTCTCCTGTAGAGGTGAAAAAGGTTACTCCTTCTGTTGGAGATCTAGGATCTTCTTCTTTTAAGACTACCTCAGTAGATGAAGTAGGGGTTCCTCCTAATTGGATTTATTACCTTAGAACGTTTTGAAGTATATGGATAGTGAAATATGGAATATGATTTTTATATGGAGGTGTATCACTTCTTATTCTTGGGGGAGTGAGTGGTGTTGTAGGGATTAAACTCCCGCCTCTAGCTATGTGTTGGAACAGGGTCTCCTACGAGCTGCGAAATTGGTCCATTTTTTAATAATTTTGATTAGATTTAGTCTAGCACAGGGGTTTTGGGGTGGGTCAAAGCCCCAAAAGCATTGTAACGGGTAAAAGGGTAAACCAGGGGTACGAAAACCATGGTTTGTGGACCATAGGAAAGTCTAGGATAGATTATTATAAATAGAGGAACATTTTGTATTAGAAGGTAAGAAAGAAAGAGCTATTGAGGTGAATTGTGGTTTAAGTAGTCTGTTTGGGTTTTTGGGGAAAGGACTCCTACTGGCTATGTGCGCGAAGATCTAGAGTCCAAGTGTGCGAACCCTCGCTCGCCCGTGTGCGAGAAAGTCGGGGAAGGGGATTGTAAGAAGGAACTGATGAATTGATGAATAAGAAAGGTTGATAGAGAAACTCGAATCTATGAGTACTATCTCAGTGTGAATCTTGGTAATTATCGCATCGTGCGCATTCTATATTTAAGCCGCGAAATATTTGTGTAAGTGCGTTTTCCGTATCTAGATCTCGTCTCGTTTCCGTTTATACAATATTGTGCTACCGTCATAAAAGTATATAATTATAGATCTAGCGCACGTGGATGTGAATAGAGACCTCCTCAGCCCCGCACGAAACAAGGCGATCCGTGTATCTCAAGGCCGAACGTAGTTCTTCTTGCCTTACCTATCCTTTCTCGGGGTGCGAAACATGGTTCCAACACCCACCCATACTACTTCGAGTGTCGACTTTGGCCCGCACAAGCGGTAATTGCTGAAAGGGCTAGTAGCATAGGGGTTTGTTGGCAAACCTTGAACTCCGAACTCAGGGTCAAGACCGCTCGAGCCAACAAATGGTTCCGTTGCCGGCACTTGGAGCATTTTGAGAAAGGGATTAGGTAATGAAAAGAAAAATATTGGAAGCCTAAAAGAAAGAAAGTTGAGGAATGGTTCGAAAAGCGTATCCATGAATTCGTGGTAAAAGAAAATATCGTTGAAATGTTAATGGTGGAAAGGTGGAAAAATAGCTACATTCTTACGAGAAAGTTACGAAATATTCTTTGTAACATTTGCGGGTGAGCATTTCAGGAGTGGCTATCCGGACTCTTAGAATTCTAGAAGTGTTGGAAGGATGAACAAGTCACTCGCAGAGACCCCGAGAGCTCGATCCACTAACTAGAAAGAACCGATAATACTATCACGTGCACGGTAGATCACCGGGGTGGACAAGTGTGCTAGGAGGATTTGTGACAAAATTTTACATTGATTATTTTTTTCGTGTACTCCGAGGCCAAACAACGATTCTTTAAAGGGTTCCGGGGAAAAATTTCGAGGATATTACCATTTCGATTAAAATATTACTATGTGAAAAGAGAATTCCGTGTAGTCATACCGAATGAATGACCTCGCATCTAGAACGAAGCGCGACGCACCGTGGTAAATACTATCGCACCAACCTCGACGCGTGGGAGATCCACCTATAATCTATTGCAAGAACCAAATGTGCAAGATCCCCCCGGCTACACCACCACCCAGAAACACAAAGGTAAGAACTCACCCATACCACTCACCCCCGCCGGACGCCGATATGGATGTGCACCCGAGACTAGCTACCTTCAAGGGGGTAGGGGATGAGGATATGGACAGATTTTGGCTTGCTGCGCATTCCATCCGGACTACGCAAAATGTGGCAAACGATATGGTGAAAAGGCGCACACTGATCCCCGGGCGTTCGAGGACAGAGCACCGGATCGGTATATGAGATACATTGCCCTGAATGGGAGTGCATCTATTCAAGATATCAAAGACGCTTTGAAGAAACAATTTCGAAAGCCAAAATCTTACTCTCAATTGGTAGCGAAGTAAAGGACTTCTAAGTAAGGTGTGTCCGAATCGGTATGGGAGGCTTTTCAACGATTGAAGGGAGCAATCAGGGAAGGAGGATTCAAGTATGACGATAGACAACATATGGAATGTTTCATCGCTATGTTGTTACCTCATCTGCACACGGCAATGAGTCACTAAACCTTTGAGTTGTAGGAAAAAATTGTGGATGTCGCTATGAAACTAGAAGCTACACCCAGAGAGGATACGTCAGTAGGGGTCTATAAAATTCAGGAACAGCTGGGAGCTATGCATATGGAAATTCAAAACCTACCAAAGGAGTGAGGAAAGGATGCCTGTGCAGATCTATGGTGCATACAATGTCGGGTATCTGGCCATACGAAGGATCAGTGCCCTCTACTGGCAGATTACATGTAGGTGCGATGACCTAGTCCGGTATGCTCAGGAGCAAGTGAGGAACCCACCCTGTCACGACTAGGCTCAAGTGGACCTACGCTGTGGTGCGACGACTCTCGTGTAGCAGGACTGCATGATACGAACCATTGCCCTCGGCTAGGTGCGTATGTCCCGTGAAACTGAAGCAATAATGGTGCAGATTCTCGCGCTCGGGTTTGAAATACGATGAGAAGAACTATCACACTTATGACTTGATGATAGATCATGGGAACTTGTATAGGGTCCAATAAGACCCTGCATTTCCAAGAACTTTCACGAACTTCGGAAGCTCCCCAGCCAGGGGCAGAGGAGGTTGGGGGGGAAAGCACAGGACGAGGACGTGGGCAGCTAATCTGTTATAACTATAGAGAGGTAGGACACTTCACCAGAGAATGCCCAAATCCCACCAGGCCATTGTGCAAGTATTGTAGACAGCTGGATCATGTGGTTGAGGATTGCCCAATCTTAATAGCCAAGATGGAGGACAAACAACCCACCCCTACGCAGAATGTGCAAAGAGTTAAAAACAAGCTAATAAATGTAGACCTCAGTTTGAAAGTCATGACATGCAGTGGGATGGTCACCCAGTGAGCAAAGGAAGTACTTGCCTCTCGGGAAGGATTGAACATCAAAGAGAAAGAAGCATTAGCAGCCCCCGCATAGCTGTTGACACACCTTAAGCTAGAAGAGGGGGTTGAGACCTTTCTGCAGGCATGTCTGAAGCTGCTACGTAACCCACAGGACATAGAGAACCTTCAAGCATTAATGAATAGCTACGCAGCTCGGCCCAATCTGATTCCCAAGACCAAGGATGTACACAAACTATACATCTATAAAAAACGCACCGGAAGAGAAATGCGGTTGATTGCGCAGATTGATGACTATGAGATGGATCAAGTTATCTTATATCTTAGATTAGATGTGAACGTATTACCGAAGCACACATGGCAAAAAATGGGAGAGCCTAAATTGGAATGGTCCACCATCTAGCTGTGAATGACCAATCAACAAAAAATTATCCCTCTAGGAAGGCTGCCAAGAGTCATCGTCGATATCGCAAGGGTAAAAGTTCTGGCTGACTTTGAAGTAATAGAAATTGTGGAAGATGTGGATCCCTACCTTGCACTCCTAGGACTGGACTGGGCTATAGACATGGGGGGTGTCATCAATCTCAAAAAACGCAGCACGGTGTTTGAAAATAATGGTACGCACGTAATAGTACCACTGGATCCCGTAGAAGGTGCGTGGTATACCGAGCCAACACGAGACAAGGAGGAAATAGATCAAATTTACAAATTGACTACACAGGTCGAAGTCTAGATTCACCCCATGGTAGAAGGAGTAATCTTCTGGTAAAAGGATAGTGAATGTATTTCCGAATCTAATGAGGAACTCAAAAATTGGCAAGGTCGGTTGCATGAGGTTTCGGTGCTACAATGTCTTTGGGTCACCAGGAACTTCCGTCGCATCTCTGCCAAGGTAAAAGACCTACCCTACTGTGATGACGCAGGTAAAACTAAGGAGTTCTTATGAGAATTTGAAGCCAAAGTTCTCAAAAAACATAGGCTAGAGGCACTTCCGCTAGCCCTGCGCGGACCGCCTGCACGTTGGTGGGATACATAGGGATCAATATACCGCACTTGGGAGGAGTGCCAGGATAAGATGATCCTGTGACTTGGAGCCCCATCTGGGAGATGGGTCCCGAGGTTCTTTGGGTCAGTGGACCCACACAGATGGTTACTGGCCCAGGAAGCACAAGGATGTGATAGGACCCCAACTAGACAAGCTCACCTGGTTATGCATGACCTAGGCTTGCATTCGACTGCGTGGTATTTAGATGCGGAGCTGCACCGGCCCATGCGCAACTGGGAGAAGTTGCGGGTTGAGTCTCTGCGAAAATTTCAGGTGATAGATAGCACAAGGATGCTTGATGCAGCCCTGCCACACACGAATGTCCTGACCAAGGGAAAAGTGTGCATGTCAAGGAGTATGGTGGCCAAGCTATTGGAATGGTACCTGAATCGTATTACGAAGCACCTGGTGTTAGCTTTCATTCGGGGTATGCGAACAACACGCATGTGTCATCCAAAGTATGAAGATCCATGAGAAAGCCCTTAGGTATGAATAACGACCGTCAGACCACTGCACTTTGGTAGGAAGGGAACCTTACCGTTACGCAAAATGGGTGGCTGGCCATCAATGCGGCAATTTATGGTAAGTCTGTTCTGGATGATCGATGGTAAGTTTCAAGTAAGGGTTACTCTGCCATTCGATAGCTTCAGATAGTATACGGTCAATAGGATAACTTCGCAACAGGCTCCATATTGTATCTTCACCCTACCTCTGTTATCCTCCTACTGGATTTTTGGGATCATTGATGTTTTCAGGGAGGCCTATCCTTTTGTTGCTATGGCGGTCCCTAACCCGCTGAATGCTTCAGCACCTACCAATTCAACACCCGCAGACATCATGTTGAGGGGGTCTAGGGATGCTGAGATTGATCAGATGATTGGTCGCTAGCCCCCTACAGGGGGAATTGACTTTGAACCCCGCACGGGGAGGAACCACAACTGCACAACGGGAGTTCTCGACCTTCACAACCTGGGAACGGTCGCAGGGCCCAGCCGAATGGCCTCGGGTGATACCACAAAGGAGGATACATAATTTCTCCAGTTCACCACCAACACTGTTGCAGTCAAGTCATAGCTAGTCTTGCGCAAGGGAGGATTGAAGCAATATAGGGATATGTTATGACTTCACCGCTATCCCAGATTACCGACCAGCAGAAGCCATATTTTTTCGCTCCCTCGAATTGTCATAGTTATTGACCATGCCCCAACAGCCACAGACCTAAAATTAGATTTGGTGTAGCTATCCAAAGAGGTGCTACGAGGATTATACACCGCTGTGTTGCAAGAGATCTGTCACCGTGGCCAGACTGCACGGCAGCAGCGTGAAATACCCCCAAAAGTTTGGACACAACAGGTTGCATGGATCGCAGAAGAAACAAATATTATTAAGGAGCAGCTTACTCAGGGCGTTTAGTTGGTCGAGAAGGCTATGAAACTGTGGACAGTGGTCCAGTTCCACCCCATGCTTCGGCGTATCCAGGAAGACTTATGACAGATGGAATTTTTGTTCGATCAGGTTAAAGCTACCTTGCCCTCCCACATCTCTGCGCAGCATCTAGCCTTCATGAATACGATTTCGGATCTCCACCATGCCAAGCACGTTGTTAGGAAATGTTTGAAACCTTGGGGTGATACCACCCTCCAGATCTCCGAAGATGGTCATACTGCCATCGCACGCCTCCACCGGATGTTAGAACAAGTTACCATGACTCCGAATGGCCTTGCCTCCCTAATGCTTATCAAAATCGCACAACGAGCTGCTGCCCAAAGTCAAGAAGTGCTCCCTCTGATCCTCATCCCTATCGATACCTTGCGTGCGCAAATAGCAGCCGCACCTCCACAATGACTTGGGATGAGTGACAAGATTATGTTGGGGGAATGTTGGAACAGGGTCTCCTATGAGCTGCGAAACGGGTCCATTTCTTAATACTTTTGATTAGATTTATTCTAGCGTAGGGGTTTTTGGGTGGGTCAAAGCCTCAAAAGCATTGTAATGGGTAAAAGGGTAAACCAGGGGTCCGAAAACCATGGTTTGCAAAACATAGGAACTTCTAGGCTAGATTATTATAAATAGAGGAACATTTTGTATTAGAAGGTAAGAAAGAAAGAGCTATGGAGGTGAATTGTGGTTTAAGTTGTCTGTTTGGGTTTTTGGGGAAAGGAATCCTATTGGCTATGTGTGCAGAGATCTAGAGTCCAACTGTGTGCACACCCTGCTGCTATGTGCGTAGGCTGGGAAGGGGATTGTAAGAAGGAACTGATGAATTGATGAATAAGAAAGGTTGATAGAGAACTGAATCTGTGAGTACTATCTATGTGAATCTTGGTAATTACTACATTGTGTGCATTCTATATTTAAGCTGCGAAAGATTTGTGTAAGTGCATTTTCTATATCTAGATTTGTTATGTTCTGTTTATGAAATATTGTGTTGCTATCATAAAAGTATATAATTATAGATCTAGTGCACGTGGATGCGAATAGAAACCTCCTTGGCCCTGCGCATAACAAGATGATCTGGGTATCTCAGGGCCAAACATAGCTCTACTTGCCTTACCTATCCTTTCTCAGGGTGCGGAAACCTAGTTCCAACACCCACCCATACTACTTCGGGTGAGACTTTAGCTTGCACAAGTAGGTCATTGCTGAAAGGGCCAATAGTATAGGGGTTTGTTGGCAAACGTTAAACTCCAAACCTGTAATATGAAGACTTATTCCCAACCTCAGTAGCGGAGCTAAAGGGAATAAAAGGGGACATGGGGGAAATGCGCATAATCTTGAAGCCTGATGCAAGATCAGTGAAGCATAGACCTTACCGTCTAAATCCAAGGGTAAAGGAGAAAGTCAAGGCAGAAATAGATAAAATGCTGAAAGCAGGACATATTTTTCCAGTAGAGGAATCAGACTGGGTTAGTCCCATTATCATACAAAGAAAAAAGGAAAAATCTGAGATTAGAGTATGTGTTGATTACATGAGCCTAAACAACACATGCATACATGATCCAATTCCCACTCCGTTTAGTGATGAGGTGCTCGACAATGTGGCAGGAAACGAATCCTATTCATTCATAGATGGTTTCTTAGGATATCATCAAGTGAGAATAGTCAAACAAGACCACTTTTACAATTGAGTGGGGATCATTCACATACCATGTGATGCCCTTTGGACTGAAGAATGCGCCAGCGGTATTTGCACAAATAGTGATAGTAGCATTTCAAGAATATATCGACAAGTTACTCAAGGTTTACGCGTTGACCAAATCTTTTTTGATGTGATTTTCACCAAAAGATCTCAAGCACAATTTACAACTTACTGAAAAATCATGCAAACTTGCTGAGAATAATGTTCGACAGATGCAGACAACTCCAAATTTACCTTAATATCAAGAAATTCATCTTTGCAGTACCTTTTGGGACGCTGCTAGGACATGTTGTTTGTAAATAGGGTGTCTATGTGGATCTAGCAAAAGTAGCATTCATTATTAACATAGAAGCGCCAGAAACTGTGAAGCAGTTGAGATCACTACTCGGACATACTGGGTACTACAAAAGATTCATCCGCAACTAAGCCAAGATAACAACACCATTAGAAAAATTGTTGCGAAAATCAGAGTAATTTAGTTGGATTGATGAATGCACTAGTGCTATCAATACATTGAAAGAAAATATAGTAAGTGCTCCCATTTTGGTTCATCCTAACTAGGAAAAACAGTTCCATGTCCATATTGATGCCTCCAGCATTGCATTAGGAGCAGTGTTAGCTCATCCAGGAGAAAATTCTATTGATCATCCAGTCTATTTTGCAAGCAAGAATTTGTCAACGGCCGAAAGGAACTACACAACAACAGAGTGAGAAGCTCTTGCAATGGTGTATTCCCTTCAGAATTTTTTCCATTACCTACTAGGAGGTATGTTCAAATTCTTCACGGACCACTCAAAATTAAAATACCTGGTTAACAAGCTTGTGCTTGAAGGAAGGATCTATAGATGGCTCCTACTGTTCCATGAGTTCACCTTCGAAGTGATAGTGAAATCAGGAAGGTTAAACGTGGGTCCCGACCATTTATCAAGGCTGGAAAATGGAGAAAATGGGGGATCTATGGATGATTAATTACCATATGCTGATCTCTTCAGAGTAGAAGCCATATCGGACTATTTGGAACAGATAGCAATTTATTTGGCAACAGGATAGTGCCCGAAGACATTTGGTAGTGAAAATGCAATCAGTATCAATTAATAGCAGGACAACTGTATAACATGGGGTTGGACCAACTATTACAAAGATGTATCATGGAACATGAAAGAGAGGATATATTTTGGGAGTGTCAGTGTCTAGTTGCAGGGGGTCATGTCGGTGCAAAGCCCACTGCAAGAAAGATTATGGTGGCCCACCGTGCATAAGGATAGTAAAGCATTTGTAAAAAAATGTGAGGTCTGTCAAAGAATGGGACATCCATCACACGGAGATGAACTTCCAGTTAAACCTGTAAGAGCACTGCATCCATTTGAAAAATGGGTCATTGATTTCATAGGACCAATCACACTTGTGGAAATACATTCACAAGAAAGGTACATAATTACCGCAATAGAATATCTTACCAGATGAGCAGAGGCGGTACCAGTGAAAGATTGCATAGCATAAACAACAGCCATGTTCATTTTTTGAGAATATCATTATTATATTTGGCTACCCTGGAAGCCTAACCAGTGATCAAGGTACACAATTCATCAATACAACAATCAAATCTCTGTTACATAATTTTATGGTGCAACATCGTAAGAGCAGTCTGTACCATCCTCAGACAAATGGAACTGTTGAAGCATTTAATAAGATCTTAGAGAAAGGACTGACCAATATTTTCAATTCCAATCAGGATGACTGGGATGAGTGCATATCAAAAACATTATGAACATACAAGACAACTGTAAAAAGATTGCACAATCAAACTCTTTTCTAGCTGGTGTACGAGAGAGAAGAAATGGTACCTGCTGAATTTATCATACCAAGTCTATTAATTGCTTCAAAAGTACATCTAACAGAGGAGCACTCAATCAAGCAACACCTCCATGAGCTACAAGAGCTTGAAGAAGACATATTTTGGTGGAATTCCATTAGACAGTCCAAAAATAAAGACAGAAGGCTTGGCATGACCATCATATCAAACATAAAATGTTCACAATTGGAGAAAAAGTCTTGTTGTACAATAGAAAATTTCAAAATTTCCCGAGAAAACTTAGAATGCACTGGATGGGACCATACCATGTCATTGAAATTCAAGATTCAGGAGCAGTTCGGTTGGCACAGCTAGATGGCTAAGTATTACAAGTATGGGTGAATGGCACACGCCTGAAACTTTATCACGAGTAAGTTTCATAATTTAATTTTCAAATAACTCTCGCAACTGAGAGGAGATAGTAGGGTAGAATAGAAATAGATTGAGTCAATAACTCTCTCGTACCCGAGAAGAGAATAGAATAGAAATCACAATAAATAAAATAATTAAAGTAACATAGAGAAAAATCCACCTATTGCAATGGGGAGACCACATCGCAACTGATTGTGGTCGGGGGGATGGTAGTGTCTAATGCGTCATCCGTGTTAGAAAGCCAAGCGTGTCAAACATCATTCCATCATAATAAACCATCATGTCGATGTCATTCCATAGGATCACTTGGATTTGAGAATTAACTGCCATAATTAGTAACAACCATACCGTAATAAATTTTCCATATTAAGCCATAATCATTACCCATCACTTCTACCCAAATCCCCAAGACATAGTCAGTAATGTCAGAATACACCTCATCGTGGTAACTAATCACATGATTATAGCCGCGGGGGAGACAGAAAAAGTAATTAGTTATGGGGTCTTATCAACCTCATTCGTGTTGGTTACATTACTTAACCCGCATGAGAGAAGAAAGCACGAGAATGCTGGAAAATTCCGAGTTAGAACAAGAAACAGCCACCACAACAAGTAAAATTTCATCGAGGAAGTTCAAAGAGATAGAACAGTAGCAGGAATTCACAAAAATATACTAGGGATAGCACTCCAAGTATATAAAAGAAGGACAAATACGACGAAGGTAGAAATAGCAGTGGTTGAGCCTGAGCTCAACGAGAGAATTAAAAAAATGGAATCATTAGTGGGAACGTATGACAATGCGTCACTGATCGATACATATTTCATAGATTCATACCAATTTCTATCTATGAAGATATGGGTATACATAGAGAATTATGCTATAGAAGGAGGAGGTGAAGCAGCGAGAATGAATCCAGAGTTTAGAGGTATCCAAAAATCGACAATATTGAACCTCAAAAACCTCTCGGTGTTTGGAACAAGGGGAGCAACAATGCAATGTACAAAATTCCTGCTGAGTAGACTCTAGAATGGACTGTGGCTAGGGTGGGAGATACTGATACATGCAGAGGATATCAACAGGCTCACGGGATTATCAGCAGAGGGGAAGGATGTCTCCATGACATTCCAGAACGTGTCAAAGAGAGCCAAGAAAGCGGGAGACTGTGATTACTATAAGAAATATGAGACCGTAAGAGGAGGGAAGGGGGGCAAAACAGACTCATCAATAGTCTAGCTAGTCAAATTTTCCCTGTTAATTACATAGCAGTAAGATGACGAGGCACTACACCAAGGGCTAATGCATCCTCGACACCATTTCGCTTTGCGAACATTGCCTCTAGGGAACCCGACTCGAACCGGTGTATATTTTTATTAAACGAGCTATTTGAGGCATGCGAAGATAACTACATAAGGGCCATAGGGTTCATATATGGTTACCTCATAATGGCATTTGCAATGTGGAAATGGACTCACCCGAGATTAAGACAGCTCGCGGAAACCACACCTGACCAGCCAATGGCGACGAAGTTTACGCCCTCGAAAATCTCGGGAGATCCCATCACAAAGGAGGTTAATGAGGAAGCTTTCTCATTCTGGTACAGGAAGATGGTGGATGTGGTGGTGAGACAGCAACAAGTTTTGAGGAACCTGTTGGACAGATATTCCTCACAGATATGGTTTTGGGTCACCCACAAGTAGACATACATTAGACCCACTTGTGTGGACGAAACCACGTTCAAAATGATAAAATTGAAAATTTAGGTTGATGAAAAGGCATTCCACACTGAATTTTGTTCATGGCCAGGAGTTGGAATGGAGATCAAAAGTGGAATACATCACTATTTGTTCGAGGGCATGCTACCAAGAGCACTACCGGGGGAGACACCAGAGGAATCAACGAGTAGAGTTTCTCGACTACTGCTAACACCTTTACTAGAAGAGTTGGACACGAGGGTTGTTAGGGTCCTATAATAATAGGATTCATAATTTTTTAATTGACTATGACAGTCTTGTAAATATGTACATACCTTGCTTTCTGCAAGTTGTTTTCCCATATTTTGAAAAAAGAAAAATAATAAAAAATAAAAGAGGATAAAAAAGTCCTAAAAGAATGATCAAAGGACTTAGAAAAAGATAGACCCCAAAATAAAAAAGAGATGAAAATAAGACCCGAAAGTGAGCAAGTCAAAATGCCACTACCATTTAATTTTATCGCAAGAATAATTATTATGTGCAGATTTTCAATTAAATGCCATAATCCATGATTAGTTAAACAGTTTAATCTTAACTTTTCATGCTTTGAATTTCATGTTTTAGATAGAGAATAAATATGTGTCAAACAGTATAACTTGACAAATCAGTAGATAGTTAGAGAATAAATGAGGAGCTCAATAGTTTAATATGAGTCCTTGGATGAGATAAGGTTAGACTTAGATCATTTTTATGCTTTGAAAGAAAATGGATTTAGGGATTCAAGCTTAAATGCACCCATGAAAATGAAGTAAAAATGTTAGAAATAAAGATGGGTAGGTAGAAAGCAGTTGTGCAAGCATGCAATAAAGCATCATCGGGAAAAAATCACTAATTTCCCATCCCCTACCATTATTCATCATTCTAAAATATTAGTTAAAGAGGCTCAGACCATTTCTCTGACTTCTGTTGGGAGCGGACCCAAGGCTCGATGACTGATTGGTTAAAAATATTAAATTCCTACACAAAACCCACATTCATCAACATTTATCCTTCATTCATAATCATAATCCCTTTTTTCGAAGTAAAAACTCATGTTTATTTAGGAAAAGTGAAACCCTAAATAACTAATTTCATTCACTTTCAAAAATCATTCATAAAACCTCAAAATGCATTTATCCTAAGTTAAAGTGTGAAGTAATACAACAAATACAAACTATGTTATTTACAATTTACTTAGAAGTTAAACATGTGCTTTTATTCATACACTATCACCTACACTTCAACCTTATTTCATATTAACTTCTAACTATATATTAATTCCTTAAGTTACACATTCCCATATAGTATTAAATCACTTTTATATTACATAACCCACAAACCCTTTATTTTATGTTTTAACCAATGTTATAATATTCCATGTGCAAAATATAAATCCCGCCCCTATCCCATTTGTTTAACATATCTATAAGAACTTAGCCCACCCCCTATAGTTTAAAACAACTTTCAAAGGTTGAAAAACTATATAATATTAAATCCGCACCCATATGTATGATTGAAACATTGGCAAATGTTTTAATTAACACATAAAACTTATCTGCCGCATCATATTAAACCTAAGGTTTTAAAATTTGTTTTAAATGATTATTTCTAAAGTTTAAACCTCCCCGTCGCGTTATTAGACCCTAGCCCCACTCAAAATCTTGACGCAACTTTCACAATTGATCTAGGCCGTTTGCAATCAAACCCCACGATCCCATGGATAAAAAACAATATCACAAATAAAATAGCGTGAAATTCCCCGTCTCATTTCTAAGCGAAATGGGAGGTATTGGGATTTTCTCTGCCCTCCACATGGTCAATATTATTGGATCGCGTTGGTTCAGTACAAAACAGCTTACTACCCAAATGCCATGCGATAACCGTTCGTGGTTTTCATCCTTTGAACCTGAAAACCACCAGTTTCGTGACTTAAACTCCATTAATTGATGGCGCCATTTAAACCTAATATGCCTAATAAACATAGGAAATGCATTCATTTCCTCTCCTACTGCGCGTAAAGCTTGTATAAGCCCCCCGATTGTAAAACAAACATTTTTTTCCATTTTTATACCAAAAGACTGTAAATTTTGCCTGAACTGATTTGAAGACTGCCAAAAAGCTTTGCATCGTTACAGAGATCAAAAAGATACCACAGAAGCCATTCAACCCATTCAAAACCTTCAGAAACCATCTTCAAAATCCAATACCTGTGTATAACAGGTATTCTTCAAACAAATTAAGCCTGTTTCAATTTGAAATGATTTGTTAAAAATAAAATTACATTCAGAGTTCAAATTTAACCACATAACCCTATCAAAAATTCCAAAAAGCAAGCCAAACCCTGTCAAATTTTCTCCAAAAAACCCTCTTTCTTACTGCGCGTTGTTTTAAAGGGAAACTTTGAGTTTTATAGTTTCTATAAACTATTTAAAATCTAAATTAAGCCAGAAATCCTCTGAAGGTATCCTAAAGCCTCTTTGCCCAATTTCAAATGATTTTTAGCCCAATTTCTCCATGAAAAAAACCCAAGAAACCCCTGTTTCTTATGTCTAAACTAGTAAAAGCCTATAAATCCTATTGAGAATCCAAAATTGAAGAATAAACCCAAGAAAGAGACCATACTTTTCCCATTTTCTATCCAAGAAAGCTCTGCTAAAGTAAAATTACTTCTGCAAACTGTCTAAACTTACAAAAGTAGCCATAATGACTAAAAAGCAGAGTTCTAGCAACCCTGAAGGTTCCAAAGTGCCAAAATCAATTCCAACCATGTCTTCTAAGACTGCTATTGCTGTAAATCCTTTGCAACCCCCTATCATAGACATTGAGCATATTCCATTAGCTGATATTGATTACAAGATATTAGACCCAATTGTTGAATTTAATCTGCTAGAAATTCATACCTAGAGCTATGAAAATCCTTAGATAATGAAGAATAAGTTTATATTTTGGAATCACACTTGCCCAAATATGTTGTTCCAGTAACTCATCCATGTCAAGAGTTCATTAGGTTATGTCAACAGTATTATGTTCCTGAGCAGAGAGCCATAGTAAATGCCAACAAAGAAGTGATTTTTACCATTACTACTGAATCCATCAACCAAATTCTACAACTTCAACCTAATCCTCAAGTAGTACCTTTGCCTATAGAGGATCTTACCAAGTTGTATATTGGCCTAGATTTTCCTAAGAGATTCCTAATATTCCAAAAATTTATGCCTTTGCATGTACAGATTCCTCAAATTAATCCTCCATATTCCACTTCAAAATTTCCAGAGGGTTCAAGGCATGTAATTTCCATGCTTTCATTCATTATAGGGCATTTCACTGATGAATATATAGATGAATTTGTTTTAGGTTTCTTATCTGAATTTACCCTAGGTCAACCTCCATCTGTTATTTTTTATTATGTTGGATAGATTGCAATTAATATCCATGACCAATTGGTTAAATTTCCAATTGAAGGAGTGTTCATATACACTTCTTTCCTCCTCCACATGTTATTATATTTCCAAGCAGATAAATTTCCATTTGCTCTTCAAAAGCTTGATGTAGAGGGAAATCCTCTTTCAGTTATTTTCTGGACCTCTTTAATCAGGAAAGAGTCCACAGAGTTCACATATGCAGAGTTTTCAGATTCATTCATCCATCCATTAATCAAAATATTAACAAATACAGAGAAGCCAAGGATAAATAATGAGACGAAGAAGTTTTTATAGTTGTCAGAGCAAAAAAATACTGGTGATTGGTACCTATATGAAAAACATATTGAAATTAGAGTGTTTGGATCTAATTTTTTGCCCTCTAAGCTGCCCAAAAATGTATCCATGAGAGTTTTTTCCTTGAAGTATATCAGACAAATATTAAACTCTATTTCTATCAATCTTTTAGTAGCAAAGAAGAAAACACAATTCAAATTGAAGAATCAAGTAGGACCATTCATTTGCAATCAGAGGGATGCAACGACAGAAGTAACTAAACAACTATTGGAGTGCATATTTGAAGAAATATTTCCTTGGAATTATGATCCACAAAGGATCCTAATTAAAATGAGTGTTAAATGTAAGTTAACCCCTTCATTCATGAGAAAAAGATAGAGATAGAAAAATATGAAAATCAGACAGAGTGGATAGAGAATACCTTAATAGATGCAGTAAAGAAAAGTGATACTAGTCACACTTTAGAGACTATTGAACAAACAGAGAAATACACTAAGAGAGTAAGAGAGGAAGGTACCTATGTTGCTGAAAGCATTACTAAAACAAGGTTTAAGATCAAATATAATAAAATTCCTAAAACAGATTCAGTAGGTAAATATAAAGTAACCATTGATGTGGAAGAAATAGATCTTATAGATACCAACATAGATGTTGCCATTGTCATCATCAATGAGCCAGTTACTAAGAATCAGAATGAAGAACAAGTTGACAATGAAAATGCACAGTTAATAGAAAAGAAATAGAGCATGGAAGCTTCATGCTCACGGGAAAATGAGGAGAAAGCTCTAGACATCAAAGAAAAGTATAAAAAGACCAAGTTAAAGAATGAAGAAATAGAAAACAATACCTACTCCCAATATCTAAAACAAACACCAAGTGTGAAAAACATACTTCTGTCTGCATTTGATTATTCAAACAAAAATTTAATCCTGTTAGTATTGTAGCCTACAGTCAAATCCCCAAAGACAGTGGAAGATTATAAGAAGGTTGATTTGGAAGTTCAAATGGAAAAAATACATGCTCTTGATCATATTGAATTCCATAGATAGACTTTAGAAATGTTGTACTCTACTGTTACAACTAAATCCATGAGTGCTCAGAAACTCCAAAACACCATCTCAAATATGAAATATCAGATGAAATTAAACAAAGCATCCTTGTATGCTAAGGATTTAAGAATCAAATCTTTGGAAGAATTTTTCATACAGATTGGATTTGACCCTGCAAATTTCAAGGTAGCAGAAAAATTAATAGATAAAAAAGAATGAGGATATTGCAGCTTTTGAGGAAACAACTTAAACTTCCTCAAAGTGAACATCCTCAAACTAAGGAAATAATAGAAGAAAAAAATGAGAAAGATGATATGATGAACATAATATTTCAGCTTACAGCACAGATAAAAGAAATGGAGATTTAGATGGACAAGCTTGTCCAGGAAAAAGAAACACCAAAAACACAGGAAGCACCTACAGTCATCCCTATGGTTACTACAGTTGTGCCATCAACTCTAGCTAAATGTTTGGCACCTAAAGTTCCACTGGCTACTGCAGTGCCAGTGACATCATCCACAACATCAGCTACAGAGTCATCTACAATAGCAGATCATCCTACAGATGAGGCCAACAAAATGGTAAAGGGCATGGAAGAAATGTCTCTTAAGACAAGTAAAATTAACAAGTTGAAACGGATGATTGAAAATCTTGAAGATCAAAATAAGTTGGCTCAAATTAATGCAAAAACTCATGAGTAAAAGGCCACCAGATTAAATGAAGAATTGAAGAAATTACAGAAGGAATTGACCTTGAAGGAATAGACTTCCTATGTGAAAAATAATTTGTGGAACAAGATCATATAAGCCATCAATGATGTATGGCCCTCCATTTAAGTGATTTTTGATCAAAGATGCTTACTAAAAGCCTCATTAGAATAGATCCAAAAGACTAAAGAGGAGTTGTATAACAAACCAGAACAAGCTTTAGAACTGATAAAGTTTCTCAATAGCAAGAACATAAAAGAATTGGAAGAACTTGAAATTATTGATAGAACTAAAACTATCCTTGAGATAAAGAAGGTTATAACCAAAAAGAACCTGATGAAGCAGTTAGAGGAAAAGTGTGAGAACATGAAAATTTCCATAACGAGGTTTATGGTCAAATTTAAGAATCTAAGGAAAAGAAGTTTGCCTAATATTTTGGTCATCAATGACAAATTAATGCCTCGGGAGGATTATAATAAAAATATTAGAGAACATGCCAAGGAGCAAGTTGAAAAAGCAGGTGTGGACAAGGCATTTCAACAGGAAAAGTCTTACTCGGGAGTTTTGAAGACTTATTTTACTTGCAGCATGAGATAGAACACTTGTTTGTCATTAAACCAACTTTTTCCAGGTACACAAAAGAAAATGAAAACTTTAGGAATATGAAGAAAACAAAAATTCCAAGTGAGGAAGATTAGCAGCCATTAACAGATTTACTATGAAGAGTAAGAAGGAAGAAAGGCAACAATGAAAATAGTTTTCTAATTTATCAGTCAAAACATATTTTTTACAGCAGTAAACATGTTTTACAAATGGTTAAAAAGTATCAGTGATTAAAAGAGTATCAGTGAAATGGTATTAGATAAGAAAATCAGATTTCAAAACAAACTCGAAATATCTAAAGCCAACAAGCAAGACAGCAAGACAACCAACTGCATCTTATCCACAATCGGTTTCTATTTTATTTGAATTAATAGTACAACTTGTTGATTTTTTGAGAAGTTGTCTCTATTATTGATGTAAACATATTTTATTTCCCTTAGATAATTCCTAGAAGCATTCTAGGATATTTTGTAAACAATTATGTATAAATACTTCATCTTTACAAGTATTATTGTGGAATAAATTGCTGAAGATTTCTATAGTCATTTCTGTGGACTTGAAGGCTTTTTGTGTTTCAAATTTCAAGTAGCAGACTAGATCAGATAAACTAGCATCATATTTTAGGATTCATGTGATGAGCTATTTGGAGTGAAGTATTTTCTACTTGCCATTTTTATCTTTGTTTGTTACATGCAATCCATTATGTGTTCTAAATTTGAATGAACGAATAGGAGGATTACTTCAAGATTTTTTAAAAGCACCCTGTCTTAACTATTTCTCATTTATATGTTATCTTCTGATTTCTAGAGTAGGGAACCCTTAATTTCTCCCTCTTTCGTTTGACTTTTGCCTACTACTACCCTTTTCCAGATCAAAGAACCCTTGATTTCTCTTTATCCTGATCATATCACCTCACAAAACAACTTTCCAAGATTTCCAAGGGTTATCTATCTTGACCTGAATACATTTGACTTTTTGGCCTTGATCCTAGTTCTGTCTGCTTGACTTTTGACTCCTCAGCCCAATGGGCAAATAGATTTCCCACTATCCATCTCTTCTAGTGATTTTTCCCACCAAACCAATAAAAACCAAAACCAATTTCACAATCATAACTACCCTACTATTTTATAAAACAAACAAAGTTAAATCTTGTAGAGAGAGCCCTCTCTGAACACTAGGAAGGCTAGATCCTAGAGTTTAAAAGTTGGTCTGTGGTTACCTCTTGTTTTCTCAACTGAAAAAACAAAAATCTCACAACTAGAGAATTACTGGAGTGATAACACAATCCATTACAATATTTTATGAGGCCACCATTGCCTACAATGATTTATTTTGTCTAATTTATGTTTCTCCCAAATTTCATGTTGGTTTATTCAATTATGCTAATGTACTTGAGGGAAATATACCTTTTTACATTGAATCTAAAAAACAGTTTGTTAAGTTACAACTCTAAGTTGTTGTGACACATAGTGCTGCTACTCTTAGCACTTCATGGTGCTTCTACTCCTAGTACATCAAGGTTATACTACTCTTAACACATCATCATTTTTATACTAAAGCACATCATAGTAGTACTAATCCTAGTACATTGTGGTGCCGTTACTCTTAATACATCATTGTGATACTACTAATATATCGTGGTGCCGCTAATCCTAGTTCATTATGGTGATGCTACTCCTAATACACCATGGTCCTACTACTCCTAGTATATTGAAATATTTTTACTCCAAATATTTCTAATGCTACCATCCCTTCTTTTGATCATGACATCATTTTTTTTATTAACAATAAATGTAGTTGTAACCCCCTAAATTTCTACAAATTTGAAGGGAACGAATATATATTGTACAAATTGATCTTGTTAGCTATACCAATCATGCCACAAGTTTGGAGTATATCATGAGAAATAGTTATAAATACCCTCAGATCATTGTTGCATATATATTTATTTGTAATAGTTGATGTGGACATAACGTAATAAAAAAAAACCTGTATTATTTTAAAATGGCTATTGAAATTAGATTTTTATTTATTTGATGGGTTAGAACAATTTGAGAATTATATATTCTCGATATTATTCTTGAAATATTTTCTAAGGTCAAAAAACCAAGGAGGTGTATAAAAATCGTGCCCTCTATAGTTTCGACGGGATTTTGGAGAGAAAAAATTTCATTACAATGCCAATAGGTTATAAATCTTATGATTAATATTAGTATTTTCTAAGGTTAGAAAACTAATGAGGTGTATAAGAACCATACCCTCTCCACTTAAAATGTGATTTTGGAGAGAAATTTATACATTATAATTCCATTAAGCTATAAAATGATTTCTGATTAATATTAAAATATTTATGAATTCTATTTCATCCATCATGGTGTGAATGCAGATTTAATCATAGAAGTTGTTATTAATTTTTCTAGTGCTTCATCTAAAGAGGAAGGAAACCCTCTTAGAAAAGGCGTTATTACATTTTATTAGATTTTGTAGCTTCCTTTTGACTAGTTTTGTTTCTATTTTTTGAGTACTCCAAGAAATGCTACTAATTTTCAATAGATTTTTCTAGGTTTTAGATGGTTGATAACATTTCTTGATAAAGAATTCAATTGTTGTTTTGTGTATTGAAATCATATTCAACAATCGTAAATTTTTAGTTTTCACTATTATAACAATTGATTCAAGTTATCTATATGGATATAAGTGAGTAAATAGAATGAAAAATGAGTACCTATTTAGTTGAAGAAATAAAATTGTATATACTTCCTTGTAATTACTTGATCATATTATACTCTATTTTTAATCAAACATTATTTTAATTAAATCTTGAGTATACATCAATTATAAATTATAAATTTCATATAATAATTCCTTTTATATGTACAATGATACCTCTTTATGTTATTATATTTTTCAGGCCAAGTGTAACTCAATGAATGAATTGTTATTTTTCATTAAGAGAAAGATTGAATATATACAAGTGCTAGCCACCTATAATATTTTGTCAAAGCAAACAGGTGGCTAAATATGTTTCTGAGCCTTCAAGAGAAACATTTCCTTTGTAAATATATCATTCTTGAAGCCTCCATGTGTCTTCTATCCTTTAAAGAATCTTCACTGTTGTTTCCATTAATGAACCCTGTTGTTTGTGAAAAATATTGTTCTAAAAAAGGCCTCCATTTTCTCCATCTCACCCCCACAAAATCCCCCATTTTTCATCCTTATTTCCTTCATGAAATCCCTCAAAGTATCTTCATCTAACCTTCAAAATCATCAAAACTCCCTTAAAACCTTATATCTCCCCTTTATTTGGTTTTAAAACTCTTATTTCACCTACCAGAACCCTTACTTGGCCTCAAAAATCTATGTTTTGGCCTAAAATTCACTTTTTTACACTATATGGTTCTTAAGCCCCTGAGGGCTTATTTCCTTCAGCACCCATCCTTCATATGGCCGAAGCCCCACAATCGGGTGCTTAAAGGCTTAAAACCCTTTCCCAAACCCGACTTTCCACTGTTTTTCATTATCTCGCCGTATAATGGTGAAATCAAATGTAGATCGTTGAACTTTGCAGATCAATGGCCATCGAGCCCATCCTTCTGCCCCATCATCTCCCCTTCCCTTTTCCCCTTCCAAAAACTCGCCACCCCATATTTTAATCTAAACCGTCCGATCGCACAATCCACCAATCAAGACGTAGCGCAATGAACCAATATCCATTCACTACGCGGCAAGATAGAACATGTCATCCCTGACCCCACCACTTCTTCCGCCAGCGCAACTCTTCACCCATCACGTGCGATCTGCACCATTGGATCTGCAGCCTCTCATTCTACGATCCATGTTGTGTATCATGTAAATTTTGCGCCCAGAAGTTAACATTTTAAAATCACACAATATGAGTTGTTTTTAAAAGACACGCATCTCCTATTCTATGGAATCGTGTTCTTTTTGGGAAAACCACTTACCCCCTCAGAGCCCACGCGAAAACCATTAATGGTTTTCCACCATACCGCCTACCCCCCTCGCAATGTCAATTTTACTTTTAATCATAGTTGTAGATCATCCTGATCTAACGACCCACGTTATATCGTGATATCGTTCCTCATCTATTCTCCCAAATGATCCATCGTGCGATCTCCACCGTAGATCATCCTGATATAACGGTCCTAGTTTATCCTCATGGCCAAACCTCCAAAACACTTGGTTAGCCCTTAGATATGGTTTTTCATCCATTTTTTAGCTACATCCACTCTTCTCCTCACTACACCACCATCCCCACGAGCATCCGAAGCAGCCATCCTAACTTCCTCAAGTTTTTATAACGTGTTTATCGTGTTTTGCAGGTTTTACAGGTGGTGAATTCAATCTGTCTCCACAGTCACGGTCAGGGTGATATAGAGCATAGAAGGACTATCCCAGAGCCAAAGATCATGGAGGAAGACAACAGAGAGGGTTTAATATCATGTTTTCATTGAAGATTGGGTTATTAACCCTGACATAAACCCTCCAGCGCCTCTGTAGCTTGTATATTCACAAACACGGGTTAGAAGAAGAAACAAAGAGTATCAGAAGAAGAATTAAAGGACTAATGCCTAATGTTGAAGACTTAATTCTTATAATCCAATGTTAAAAAGGATAAAGGACACAGATAAAGACTCGAAGATTATCAAGGAGGCTTAATGAAGCCTAAAGCACACATCAAGCCATATCAGTGATTTAATATCAGTAGAATTTTCTTTCTCCTAAGAAGGACAAATTCCCACAGCATTCTCTATGCCTCATAGAGCCCATAACAATTACTATGCTAACAAAAAGCTCCCAGAACTGTCAGTGCATTGGTTATGAAGTATGGAAGACCTAAAAGACAGAATATTCACCTCACTTGTCACAGAAGATAAAACAAAGTACCAACAGCCAGAGAGTACTTCAAGAGACATACCTGAAGTTATTTTCAACCAGACAAAGACTTCTAAACCAGCCTAAAGGGTACCAAAATGTTAATGCAAAGCCATTAAGCAGAGTGGGCATTCGAATACCTCCTCCCCTCTGTCTTAATGAATCATTTAAGTTCATATCTACTGCTCCACCTCCTCATTCACCTATAAGTATTCATTGAAGATTCATTGTAAAGGGTTGGGATTTGATTAACTATTTGAACTATTATTGAGGGAAGTAGCCGAGTAGTTTGTAATATAGTAGGTTGGGAAGAGAAGATTGGACTGTAAAGAGCCATTGGACTCAAAGTATGTAACTGGTTTTGCACATCAATTGAACAAGCAGATTCAAAGGATCCTGGTCTATATTATTGGTGATGTTTTCCTTACTGTAATTGTCTCCTTTCATGTTTTTCATACTGTCCATTATTCTATGATAAAGAACAGCAAGCATATATTATAATGTACTATTGGAAGTATCCTAAATCTCACTGTTAATCTTTATCTCTATGTTTTCCTTTGATTGTGTACTTTAAGGATAATTCTATAGAGTATAACCAGTCAAGAAATGTTGGTGAGCCCATGTCTTGCTGAGTACAACTTGAAACATTATCCTTGAAAGATATTTTCATGGCATGCTAAGTAAAGATTGAACTAGGGAATTCTATGGTTAGCCCTGTCCTCTAGTTATTTCTCCAAAATTTTGTCTTGAAAGTTTCCCTGTGAGTTGGTGTCAAATGAAAATAAGGTTAAAATTATTTCTCTAATCTTAGGCCTTGCTCTATGTTTAATCTTAAATTTTTTCTACTATCTGAAAGAAGTTATGAGTATTGATGGATTGTTTCCCTTGAGAGTATGCTGAAATCATGTTAAGTTAAAAGTCTTTCCTTAATCTTAGGATACCCTCTATGTATTTATTGAGAGTTTCCTTTGAAAGTATGTCAAAAGAAGGATAGGTTAAATGTCCTTACCTGATCTTAAGCTGCACTTTGGTTTCTTTATTTCGCCCCATTTCTTAATGTTCCATCTCACCACCTATATAAAAGAGATCCTTTGGTATAGATGACTTGCCCTATGGAAACCCTTAGATAGTTTTTATGCGAGTAAACCCTTTTATGACTCCATAGCCCAATGGATTGGCACTTTTCTTGACCTATCTTCCCATGCTGAAACATCTTGCTACTTTTTTCCTTCTTCACTTCACATAACCTTCTCAGTTAATGATCTCCAACCAAACAAACAAACCAAAACCCCTATGCTTCATACCTAGCCTAATATCTTAATCTGACCTTAAAGATATATCATTCTTTGCATTTATAGAGAGATCCATCTCTGGATCCAGGAGGGCTATATCCTGAGATCCCAAAGTGGTTTGATGTTGTCTTGTCATTTGGTATTGCCAAATCTACCAAATCACAGGAACCCCAACATAATGGCGACTCCATTGGGGAAGAAGACCAATTAGCCTCGATTTGGTATAATTGCTGATGGTGGACAACAACCCTCATTAAAACATTGAGAATCCTCCACCTGGTGACTCCACAATTCCTAATAGACTCAAACACTCCACTGGAGGAAGAACCTGAAATATGACCATACATTCTAGAAGGATAGCACATTTAGGCCTGATTTGGTTTCAAGAAATCATTGTTTTTATCTACAACTATGTTCTATCCTACTTTAAGCTTGATCAAGTGTACAAATATGAGATCCACATTGATTATGGGAAAGATCTCAAGCCTAAGTTTTCAGACCATGAGCAGACCTATACACCTGTGAAAAACCTAGTGAAACAAGAGCCTCATGTTGTATCTCTTACCCCTAATGAAACTTCAAGTAGTCATAGGTCTCTTGTTGCACTACCTACACCCACAAAGGTCATAGAAAGATATAAGCCTCTAGTTTTGCCTCTTATCTTCCAACCCCTTCATGTAGGACTTACAAATAAGCTGCCCCTTTTTTATGGAGAAAATACAAAGATCACTGCTGAGCAACACGTTCAAAATCTTGAGGATTTAATTGACTTATTTGAAATAGAAGAAGATGATGTGCGTATTAGAATGTTTGCCTTATCATTACAAGGAAAGGTTAAGAGTTGGTTTAAAGACCTTACAGCTGTGAGCATTATCAATTTTCATCAATTCACTCAAGTTTTCCTTGATAAATGGGCAGTCCTGGGAAATGTTTTCCTCATCCTAGAAGAATACCAGAACTTGAAGAGACAACCAGGAGAGACAGTACAAGAATTTTCAGCCAGGTTCAATAAGGTATACAATGCAATACGTACTAAGATAAAACCACCCTTGGGATGGGCCCTATTGCACTATCCGAGTTCTTTTGGCCCTGAGGTGGAATTCCATATAAGAGAAAGAGAGCCTTCAAGCATGAAGAAATGCAAAACATAGCAATTACTGTCAAATACAACATATGGCACAGGGAGGAAAAATTAAACGCAATAAAGAAGGACCAAGCAGAACAAAGAAGGCTGATCTCTGTAGAAACCAAGCTAGAAATATTGATAGAGACAACCAACATCTTGATAAACATAAAGGAGGAAGAATATGAGGTTGAAACTAGAAATGCTTATTTGAAAAGACCCACACCTTGTCCTCAGGAAAACAAACTAAATCACTGCAAGACATAAACAACATGCAAAGCATGTATGATAAACAAGAACTTGCAGACTATTTTGAAGAAAGACTTGCTGAGAATCCAATAGGTTTGACTGGTGACATTGCTTATAATTATGATTTTCCTAATTATGATCTATCTGATGATGATTTTCTCCAAACAAAAGTTGATCTTGTAGGGCCATCATTAGTAGATTTGTGGGAGGAAGATTAGTTCCATCAACTTCAAGAAAGAAATAAGCCAAGTTAGGATATTTATGATACTGATGAAGAAAGTTATGAAAGTCTAGTAGCAGGTGAAGATTCATTGAATCTTCACTGCTTTATATTAGATCATCAGTAACGGTTTTCATGTGATTGGGAATCAACAACCATTTAGCTTAGAGGATGAGGAAGAAAGCAATGAAGAAACCCTTGAGCAAGTTGAATATCCTGAACCTTCTCCTGAAAGGGTTGAGGTAACCAAAGAAGCCCTTGCTCAAGAATATGTTAATATTTTCATAGAGCTCAGTCCAATGAATCAAAATACCCCGGGACTACAAGAGGACAACACTGCCAAATATGATGAGTCCTCTAGTTCAGATTACAATGAAGATGAGGGAGATTTTCTCTCTCAAAGGAATCTTTTTCTTGATCCAATGGAAGAAGAATTAATCCTGGTTGAAACTTACCTGCCAAATACTCCCGACCAGGTAAAGGATGATTGTGCTTTCAAGAACCACACTGAAGATGTAGTGATCAAAGTTTTCAAGGATGCAGATAGCCTATCAGCCATGGAAGGCCTAAAGGAAGAAATTTTATATCATGTTTTTGTTGATCCTATGGCAGAATATATGGAGGCCCTGATTGGCTCAAGTTCCCAAGCATTGACCCTTTGCAAGAGCTAGATACATCAGGAGTGGTCACCACTGGTGGTGGCCTTGGTTTTGAAGACCCACATTCAAAGTACCCTATGGTTATCTCTGACAAGCAGTCATATTTTCTATCCATTTTTGTTACTTCTTAACTAGTTGCACTGGCACTATTGTATCACACAGAGCATCATAGATTCTCAAGTTAGAATAGGGTAGGTAGGAAATCTCAATAAATATCAGCCTGTGAGCATTTAGTTAGTTGTTGATTTTACTTTGAAGAAAAATTCAAAAAATACAAAAATAGAAAGAGAAGGGTTCAGACAAGCTCAAAACTTAAACCAACAGAGAAAAGAAGGAGAAGCAGCTCTAACAAGATCAAAACTAGAGCTGAAATGAAGAAATAAAGGTGACTCTAAAAAGCTCAAAATATAAGTCACAAGAAGAAGGAAGGATGCTGGTGATTTTCAGATCTGAAGCCTTCAAATTTTGTTTTCAATTTTTGCAAAGTTCAGTCCATGTGCAGCTTGTCTTTATGCCATGGACCCATAACAAATCAGACAGTCTAATCCTGGTTTTTCTGTATTTAAATTTCTGTTTTAGAATATACAGAATGAAAATCTGTCAGACAGTTTAATCCTGGCAGATATTAGTTTACATAGAGAAGCTATGAGTCCAACTATTTCATTTGGTCTCATGGAGAAATAAGGGTAGCAGTAGATAGGTTTATTTTCCTGTTTGCAAGATAATGATGATGTGAAAAGGTCTGCAAGTCTAAATGCACCTTGAAGAAAAAACGTTAGGACAATAGGATGGGTAGGTAGTTGTTTGGGAAAATGTTTCTGCTGATATAATGCACATCATGTATGCAGCAGCTGATCAAAGAAGAAAAGATGGTCAATTACCAGGCATCTGGCCTACTTCCAAAGATTATATCTAAGATTCTTGACACCTTCAAGAAGATGCCATATCCATGTGGAGCCACTGTTAGCCACCTATAATATTTTGTCAAAGCAAACAGGTGGCTAAATATGTTTCTGAGTCTTCAAGAGAAACATTTCCTTTGCAAATCTATCATTCTTGAAGCCTCCATGTGTCTTCTATCCTTCAAAGAATCTTCACTGTTGTTTCCATTGATGAACCCTGCTATTTGTGAAAGAAGTTGTTCTAAAAAAGGCCTCCATTTTCTCCTTTTCACTCACAAAGAACTCCATTTTTCACCCTTATTCCCTTCACAAAATTCCTCTATAAACCTTCATTTCAACCTCTAAATCTTCCTAAAACCCCTTTTAAACCTTATATTGCCCTTTGTTTGGTTTAAAAATCCCTTCTTTTGCCTATCGGAACCCCCATTTTGGCTTAAAAATCACTGTTTTTTGGCTTAAATACCCTTTTCTGCACATAAAGGTCTTAAGCCCCCGAGGGCTTATTTCCTTTAAGCACCCTACCTTCACATGACCCAAAGCCTCGCAATCGGGCACTAAAGAGCTTAAAACCTCTCGCGGAACCTTATTTTCCTTTGTTTTTCATAAACCCGACGTTATGATTTGAAATGGATGTGGACCATTGATCTTTGCAGATCAACGAACATCGGGCCTTTTCTTCTGCCCGCTCATCCGGCTTTCCCTTTTCTCCTTTCAAAAACTCTTCGCCCCATCTTTTAATCTCAAATGTCTGATCGCACAATCCAACAATCAAGACGTAGCGTGATGAACCAATATCTGTTCACTACGCGACAAGACAGAACACGTCATCCCTGACCCCACCACTTCTTTCACTAGCGCAGCTCTTCACCCATCGCGTGTGATCCACACCATTGGATCTACAGTCTCCCATCTGACGGTTGCCAATGCGTTTCGCATAATTTTTGCGCCCGAGAGTTAACGCCGAAAAATTACGCGAAATGGGCGGTATTCGGAGGGACGCATGTCAAAAGGTGTATGGAATCGCGTTTTTTGTGGATACCGCCTCCCCCCCTTTTTGTGCGCAAAAACCACTTCCGGTTTTCCGCCATACCGCCCACCTCCCTGCAATGTCATTTCCACTTTAAATCATAGCCATATATCATCCTGATCTAACGGCCCACGTTATATCGTGATAACATTTCACTTACTCCCCATCGCCCTCCCAAACGACTTCATCGACGAATCCCCACCATTTATTGTTATAATCCAATGGTCCACAACTCACGTCGCACCCAAACTCCCATCAGACCTATTTTTTCCTTTCGCCAAGATTTTCATCACATTTTCTGTTGCATCCACCTTTCTCCATCATTTCTCCTCCATCCCCACGAGCCACTGAAGAAACCATACTCACTCCCACAGGTTTTTATAATGTGTTTATCATGTTTTGGAGGGTTTACAGAGTGATGAATTCATTCTGTTTCCACAGTGATAGTCATGGTGATATAGAGCGCAGAAGGACTATCCCAGAGCCAAATATCATGGAGGAAGACACCAGATATGGTTTAATAGCATTCTTTCATTGAATATTGGGTTATTAACCCTGACATAAACCCTCCAGCGCCTCTGTAACCTGTATATTCACACAAACTAGTCAGCAGAAAGTTTAAAGAGTATCAGAAGAAGATTAAGAAGATTAGTGCATAATATTGAAGACTAAGAATCCTAATCCATAGTTAGCAAGGATTAGAACCATGAAGATGATTAAAGAGGCTAAATGAAGCCTAAACACAATCAGAGCCAGATCATCAGAACGTTCCTCTCCTAAGAAGGACTAGCTACACAACCTCCTCCATTTTGCATCGAACACCAGAACAATTATTACATTGACAGAGGCTTTAAAAACTGTCAGGACAACAATTATGGAAGCATGGAAGACCTAAAAGACCTTCTATCACCTTACTTATCTCATAAGACAAAACAGAATACCAACAGCCAGAGAGTACTTCAAGAGACATACCTGAAGTTATTGTCAACCTGACAAAAAATTCTAAACCAGCCTAAAGGGTACCAACATGTTAATGCAGAGCCATTAAGCAGATTGGGCATTCGAATACTTCCTCCCCTCTGTCTTAATGAATCATTTAAGTTCATATCTACTACTCCAACTCCTGATTCACCTATAAGTATTCATTGAAGATTCATTGTAAAGGGTCGGGATTTTGTTGTCTGTTTGAACTGTTATTGAGGGGAAGTAGCTGAGTAGTTTGTAATAGAGTAGGCTGGGAAGAAAATTTTGGACCAAAAGAGCCATTAGACTCAAAGTATGTGACTGGTTTTGCACATCAATTGAACAAGCAGATTCACAGGATCATGGTCTATATTATTGGTGATGTTTTCCTTACTGTAATTGTCTCCATTCATGTTTTTCATACTATCCACTATTCTCTGATAAATAACAACAAGCATAGATTAGGACATACTGTTGGAAGTACCCTAAATCTCACTATAAATATTTATCTTTATGTTTTCCTCCGATTGTGTATTTAAGGATAATTCTGTAGAGTATAACCAGTCAAGAAATGTTGGTGAGCCCATGTCTTGCTGAGTACAACTTGAAACATTGTCCTTGAAAGATATTTTCATTTCATGCTAAGTAAAGATTGAACTAGGGAAGTCTATGGTTAGCCCTGTCCTCTAGTTTCTTCTCCAACAGTTTGTCTTGAAATTTTCCCTGTGAGTTGGTGTCAAAAGCAGTGAAGGTAAAGTCTTTCTCTGATCTTAGGCCTTGCTTTGTGTTTAATCTTAAATCTTTTCTACTGTCTGAAAGGGGTTATGAGGACTACTGGATTGTTTTCCTTAAGAGTATGCTGAAAGTAGGCTAAGTTAAAAGTCTTTACTTGATCTTAAGCTACCCTTTGTGTCTTTATTGAGAGTTTCCTTTGAAGCATTGATCCTAGCATTGTGGTACATGAAATTCCTACTTACCCCAGTTCGAAACCTATTCGTCAACGTCTTCGTCCGGTGCATCCTAGGAAAGCTACTACCATTAAGGCCGAAGTGGAAAAGCTTCTCAAAGTTGGTTTCATTTATTTGATTCCATTGACAGACTAGGTTTCTATTATTATTCCCATAGATAAGAAATAGGGAATTATTCATGTCTATTTTGACTATCATGATATCAATCGAGGTTGTCCTAAGGATAATTATCCTACTCCCTTCATCGATCAAATCATTGACGATTATGCCGAGAGCGAATTTTTTCCCCTTATGGATGGTTTTTCGGGTTATAATCAGATCAACATTCTCCCGACTGACCAACACGAAACTTCCTTCATCTGTCCTTGGGGCACATTTGCATATAAGAAGCTTCCTTTTGGTTTAAATAATATCGGGGCCACATTTCAGCGCACGATGTCTTATGCCTTTCATGATATTCGATACATCATTCAGCCTTATCTGGATGACCTTCCGACTCATTCAGCTAAGCGTAGGGACCATCCTGACCATCTTCGTCACATTTTTCTTCATTGTAGACACTATAACATTCGGCTTAATCTACATAAGTGTGTCTTCTGCATCGATTCCGGTAGGCGCTTAAGGTTTATCATTTCCAAAGACGAGAATCGCCTATATCCTCTCAAGGTTGAGGCTATTATCAATCTCCCCTCTCCTTCCTCATTGCATCAGTTGCAGAGTTTACAAGGAAAAGCTAATTTTCTATGTCGTTTTATACCTAAATATGCCGAAATCACTAAAGGATTCACACGATTGTTAAAGCAGGGCGTTCCTTTTTACTAGGATGAGATCGCTCAAAAATATTTTGATGAGTTGAAAACATTGTTTGTCAATGCTCCTCTCATCCGCCCTCCAAATTATCATCGTGATTTTTCTCTGTATTTAGATACCACTTTTAGCACAATTGCCATGGTTTTGGTACAATATGATAATTATGGTCATGAGCATGTTATTTATTACTTGTCTTGTAACATTTTTTACCCTGAAATGCGTTATGCCCATGTTGAGAAGTTAGTGTTGGTTGTTGTTCAATTTATTCAACGTTTTCATCATTATATTATTTTACGTACAGTGACGGTGATTTCTGAATGAAACCCCATGACCTACATATTGTCTCAACAATTGCTGGGGGGAAAATACTCAAAGTGGATTATCATCCTCCAAGAGTTTGATTTGGAATTTACTGCTGCCAAGTCTAATAAATCATTGGTCTTTGCTGATTTACTCTGTTCTCTCCCTTCGGACTCTGCTCCTTCTCGTTCGGAGGAATTTATTCCAGATGATTCAATTTTCTTGATTAGCACCCTCAATCCTTGGTACGGTGATATCATCGTCTATCTCCAGACTTCATCTTTTAGATCTAAGTTGGCGAAGGATGCCCACCGACACATTCGCCATCAGTCGCAACCTTATCGTATAGTTGGAGATACTCTCTATCGTTTTGGAGTCAATTCCATTCTTCGACGATGTTTGAATCTCGAGGAAGCTGAGAGAGCTTTGAATGATTGTAACAGTGGAACCTATGGTGGTCACATGTCCGGTTATGCTACTACACAGAAGATTCTTCATGCTGGTTATTTTTGGCCTTCTATTTTCAAAGACTATATTGTCGCAGTTCGTAAAATTTTCCATGATTGCCAGATTTATCAACACAAGTTGCGTGCGCCACGCATTCCTCTTTATCCTGTCATTGCCATTGGTCCCTTTGTGAAGTGGGGCATTTATTTTATCATGTTTAACCCTCACTCAGCCTGGGGGCATGCTTATATTATCGTAGCCATGGACTACTTCACCAAATGGGCCAAAGCAATACCTGCACTTGCCGCTGACAGTAAGACAGCTGCTCAGTTCATATTTAGTCAAATTATTGCTAGGTTTGGTGTCCCTCAAGCCATAGTTACCGATCATGGTTCCCATTTTCGATATTATATGGTGGCGGAGTTGACTTCTTAGTTTGTTTTGTGTCACGACACCTCAACACCATACTACCCTCAAGCCAATGGCTAGGTTTAAGTTGTTAATAAAGTTCTTGTCACGATGCTTCAACGTACGATTGGGATCCACAAATAAAATTGGCATCTCATGTTATTTTTGGCTCTTTGGGCATACCAAACCTTAGTTAAGAATGCCACTGGGCTCACTCCTTTCCATTTGTTTTATGGCCTGGAAGCTACTCTCTCGATTGAATGTGAAATACCTTCGCTCAAGTTAGTTGTTGAATTACTACCGAAAAATTCGCCAGAAGAAGAGCGTCTCCTTTATTTAGAAAGTTTGTATGAAACCCGCCACTTTGTTTCTCTCATTATTGAAGCACAGAAAAATTGGGTCAAAGCTCATTTTGATCAGTCAATTTCCCCTCGTTCTTTCGTTGAAGGAGATCTCGTCCTCCTGTATGACCAAGCTCATGATAAGTTGGGGGTAGGCAAATTTAAACCTATGTGGCATGGGCCTTGCATCATTAAACATGTGTTGCAAAACGGGGCCTATGAGATAATTGACTACTAAGGCCATCCTCTTGAACAACCTAGAAATGGGTTGTATCTCAAAAAATATTATGTGTGATTCATTCATGTGTAATAGGTGTACATATGTGTTGTTTTCATTTTTGTACATGTTTTTGGTTTGGTGTGCTTTGTGAGCATTTTCCTGCTTATTGGGTCTTGCTTATTGTGCAGATGTTTATTACCCCTTGTGTCAGTTTTGCGGATGGTGCTTCCCCCAGTACTAGGAATTTGTCTTCGGCAGCTTGGGTAATTCATGATCCTGCTGGTGAGTTGATAGATCTGTAAGGTATTTGTCTAGGACAAACTACAAACAATGTCACTGAATATAGCACTGTCATTGAGCTATTAACCGAGGCAATCAACCTCAGCATACGCGCATTGCTTATAAAACTAGATTCATAGCTTGTCATTCTGCAGCTCAATAATCATTATTCATTTAGAAAAACGCACATTCTGAGACTATATTTACGTATTCATTTGTTTGAAAGACATTTTGATTTTATTACCTATCAACATATTCTTAGACAAATGAAAACATTAACTGATACAGTGGCTAACATTGTATTAGATAGACATTTGCATAATTTGTAAAAAACATCGTCATATGTAAAATATCCATGTAGGGAAATAGATGTATAAATATATATATTGCATGTTTGCAACCATGTGTATCATAACTTCAAAAAATATATATGTGTTTTTGTTACATCTCGAGACATCATGTCTCTCAAATATGAAGATAAAATAAAACCTAGGTGTCTAATCAGCATGGTGCTCGTGATAACATGTCACTGCTTGTACTAGCCGCCTCAGCAAGCAGTGAATTCGGCTGGGCATCCCTATAGTATGTCTCTGGTAGGCACTAGGAACATCAACAAAACATGCATAATCCGGGACTCCTCGTGTGATCCCCTCTAGGTTTTGCACTATCTTATCTTCCTCGCCACCCTCGCCTTGAGGGTCGGAATCGTGAGGGATTCGCCTCGCTATCAGTGACATGCCGGCAAGTCTCTCTGGGCCAACATCTGCAATTACATGGCTTTAATGTCATAACATGCATAAATAAAATAAAATAAAATAAATCATAATACTCATAAAACTTAAAAAATGAGTCTCACCCAAATCTTCATCCCAATCTTCTCCCTACAGGAGTGGGAAGTCCAGATCATCAGTGAAATATGTACCGGAGTAGGGCCAGTCCTCCACGATAATCAGTTGTTGGTGGAGCCAATCAAAAAATTCTGGTCTCCAGGACATCTGTTGACCGCCCCCTACCCTTGGAATCAAAGCTACCAATTGAGCCATCCATGGTTCTCTTGCTGGTGGTATCGGGACTATAACCTCCTGTCACTGAAAAATGGGTAGTCGTTCTAGGAAGAACAATACCCAAATAGATCCATAACCAAATTGTTTCAATTTGGTCTTCTTGCATTTTTTTAGTTGGCGCTTCATGTTTATCGTCACGACCTCTTCCGATTTCTAGATGGTCGGTGCCATGCAGTCTACAGCAAGAAGCAACTGCATCTTTTTTTCTTCGTGCGGTGCTTGTGACCCCGCAGCATGTGTGATGGTATGTAGCACCACTCGTAGTGTCAAATCTGGGATAGTTTGAATGTCAACTTTCCCACTACCTGATCCCTTTCATGCTCCTGCACATACCCTGTCTATCACCATGGTCATGTTTTCCATGCAAGGTTGGGTGCCAGTTAGGATTGGTGTTGCTCCTCTCCACGATAATCTTGTGATGAAATACACGTCATAGACATCAATCTCAAGTTCTTGATCCCGAAGGATGAACTTCTCTTGATTTTCGTCCCATATGTTGACTAGATACTGTAATAACTCTAGTTGGGCTCATGGCGTTAGGAAGATTTTTTTTAGACCACAATTTCTGAGAGCCTCCATGACTCCCTCATTTTCCATGGCCAGCTCGTCTTCTTCACTATGTTCCCGTTCTTTCCATTCAATGACCATTTTTCTTCTTTCTACCTCCAAACATATTCATATGAGTGGTATTAGTCAATTTTGAACCTTAAATTTGTAAATAAGTGGGGTATTTGATCAATATTTTGTCTAGAAATTGTTTGCATCATTGGCACGACTATTTCCCAAATAGTCACACTAATGGGTGTGCCCTAGTGTAAAAAATCGGACAGTCGGCGCGACTCCGTGCCCAAAACCCGCGCCAACCACCAAGCCCTAATTTTTTCATTTCCTCCCCCAAAATTTGAAATTGAACATTGTAGGTAGCGAGAAATGACTCAAAATGATGAGAGGGATCTCGACTCTTACTTGGAGTTGACGGATTTGCGATTGGCTACTATCGTCGTCGCAAGATTGCACAGTAAAATGGGTAACTATTGCTCCACAAGAGGTAAAAAGTGAAAAGTAATTATTTTTACTGTTTTTGACATTTTATAAATTTTTCACAACCCTAATTAGTTTTAAGACTTGTTTTTTGATTATTTTATTATATTATTTTCAATAAATGTGTTTTGCACATGTCTCTTGTGCAGCGATAGGTTTTTAATGCGACAATGATGAAGTAATGAATTATATTTTATACTTTATGAACTCGGTAAAAACACGAAAAAGTCCTTATTGGAATCATATTTCCACTCTTTTTAAGACTCTCTAAAATTGAAAAGATTGTCGAGATTCTTGTCCTTTTTAACTTGTTAAATGGCTATGAAACGATGTCTACCCAATATACGTTTAACCCTTTTTCAGGCTGGGATGGATTATTTACGAAAAAGGAATATCTTAGCCTATCGTGACTAAGAGGTTCTCTCAAACACAGTTTTCTACCTTTTCGGATCTATGAGACTACCTACGAAAATGGATGTTGGAGTTTTCTTTTCTACCTTATTTTCAAACTCTCTAAATATGAAAAGATGTCGAGTTCTTCCTTGATCAAACTCGTTAAACCTTGATGACATCAGACTTTGTCATCATGACGTTATTCGAGTTCCTCCTTCCTAGGGCTCATAAAATGTACTAGGTTGGATTTGTCCAAAGGAAAAACTTACAGTGCAAGCATATGATATCCCCTTCAAGCTTGTTTTAAAAAATAATTGGGGTACTCACCAAAAATGGTGGGGGAAAATGGAACCAAGTTTTAGTTATGTTGGCAGTATGTCGCTCTTGAACATGGCACTTATTTACATTTGTATCGAGTTATGGGCATCTCGTTCATCATTTTTTGCCTCCATGGGTTTGGGTAATCTCTTTTGACCTCTCATCTTCTCTTTGCCACGTCATCATGACATCAGATCCTTTGATGTCAAATACTACCAAATCCAGTGTCGTGTTGTTGATATGTTCAAGAGAAGTTTTCCTCTTTAGTTGTCAACCTTCCTCTAATCTTTTTTTAGGCTTGATCCACTTTCATCATGTTCCTCTGTCTCGTGTCAATGATGTGGGAGACATTATGGCCCTCCTTTGACCAGGTCACTTCCTATTGACTTCAGCTCATTATTCTGGAATTTGATCTAGAGACTCCCTTTTGTTACCTTGGAGATTGCATGCCTCAATGGTAGGTTTTTTGCATTCGACACAAGGTTCACATCATTGACCTTCGATCGATTGATTCTACGGATGTTCGATGTTAGATAATTTTTCACATTCTATAGATTGTACCTATTGTACCTTTAGGGCCATCATCATCATTGGTGGTTTCTCTCGTGTCTTTTAACAACTTTCATCATTGGTTGGTAATCAAATGTTTTCTTGCATGTTCGACTTCAGCTCATATATTCGCATGCTCAAAATTGTACTTGTTCAAGTCGAGATGGAGCGCAAGACCCTGGGTTTTTCTGATAACCTCTAGGCTGCGGATTTTTTGTGGATTATTATGACCTATTGCATGACTCTCTTAATTAGATGGCTACAACCATACCTGAGTCTATTTATTTTATCCTTCCTGCCGGATGGCTGTGTCCATACCTCGGATCTCAATTTTTTTTATACTCTATTATGGATGGTTGCGCCCATGCCACATGATTCATGTATCACAGATATCTATTGTATTTTTAATTGTAGGTCTTCTTACAGCGGTGTTTGGTTCAAGCACGTTCTCATAAAGCATTTCACCCCGTCCCTCTCTCTCTCGGACTTCATGCTTTAGGGGGCAGCTGTTACACAGCGTTTTGTCACTGTCCCTACAATCCCCAACTCACACATTGGAGGGTAGTTTTTGTGACCAATAAGCAGTTTCATGCTTTGAAAATACCATCCTTACATCCCTTTTGATGAAAGCAACATTCTTCTTGTTGACATTTCCCTGAGCAGAGCTGTAAAAATCCCTATTTTTACCTTGGTGCGAGTAGCCAGTTACACCCTTGCGCCGACAGAGAAATTTAACATTGAGCCCATGCCCCTTGGTGCTTTGCGCCAGTTAGACACCCGTTCCAAGCTGTTTATGGATTTTTTTTTAAAAATAGAGGTGGAGGTTCCACTCCAACCACCTCGGGGATGAGTCATTGCGAGTGGTTGAACTGAAACAACCACGGACTTCTTCCTTTAGTTAGTAGTTTACACCTCCCTTGGAACTCTCCTAAAGGTTAGGACTCCCTCCCACCTTTGTATGGTTCCCAACCTCCTCCTTTTCCTCTATAAAAGAAACTATCTCTTTTGGTAGAAGCTAGTTGAACGACTGAATAGTTGAACTAGGAGAATTATACATACTATAGCTAAGCTGCTAGAGAGGATAGAATAAGAAGGATTATGTTGAGAGAGCTTGAGTCGAATACTTCTAAGAGAGCTTGAGTCCAAATTATCTTACCAACATTTGAGACGTGCTTCACCTGAACCCCGCTAGAGGAGACTGCAACATCAAAGCATCGGTTGTAATTTTCCTTCTATTCATTTATATACACGACTCTTGTTTGGTTCCACTATTGTGTTATGATGTTTATTTGATGTGATATGTTTAGCCCTCTTTGATTGGCTAATAGTTGTGAGTGAAACTATTCTATCGTATGTTGTTCTTGTTCTTTGTCCATGTGC
The DNA here is from genome assembly GCA_034641835.2 of Pinus albicaulis. Lineage (NCBI taxonomy): Eukaryota > Viridiplantae > Streptophyta > Pinopsida > Pinales > Pinaceae > Pinus > Pinus albicaulis. The sequence goes on from CM076581.1 coordinate 134,254,394, forward strand.
AGGTATCTGAGCTCATCAGCGAATGGATTGTGATTTTCCAGCGGGGAGCGAGCGAGAGGCGTTATTCTTTTCTGCAATGAAGACAACGTTGGATTCAAAAGGTATGTCAATTTACCATGTTTTTGTTCATTCATTAACTAGGAAGCGGCACTTTAGTGTGTCCTTTTGTTGCGGACCCACCCTAGGGCTAGAGGGATCGTATACGTAAAGTGAGAGGATTTCCCTTCATAAAATAATATGGACAAAGGCCTCACAACCAAAAGGCTTTAAAAAAGAATAGTTTACCTTTTTACCTGTCCATGCTTCCTCTGGAATACCACCATCCAAGGAACTTGAAGGCCCTCTGTTTATTAGATAAACAACAATATCTACAACATCTGCCCAAAATTGTAAAGGCAATCCTACATGCAATCTCATGCACCTTGCACGCTCCATGATTGTTCTGTTCATTCTTTCTGACACACCATTTTCTTGTGGTGTTCTTGGAACTGTCTTCTCTCTGCGAATTCCATGCTCTGAACAGTACCTATCAAACTCTTTGCTGCAATATTCACCTCCATTGTCTGATTTGAGACACTTCAAATTCTTTCTTGTCTCAATCTCAACCAAAGCTTTCCATTTCTTGAAAGTATCAAATACATCAGATTTATTCTGAATACAATAAATCCATGTTTTTCTAGTTGCATCATCAATAAAAGTAACATAATAAAGAGAGCCACCGAGAGATGATACCTGAGCAGGTCCCCATACATCTGTATGCACAAGCTCCAATTTTTCGCTCTTCTTTTCTTTCCCAACTCTAAGAAATCTGACTCTCTTTTGTTTTCCATAAATGCAATTCTCACAGAAATCCAAATCAACATTCTTCAAACCTGGCAACAAATTTCTTGAGTGAATAATATTCATCCCCTTCTCACTCATATGTCCGAGCCTATGATGCCATAATGCTGCATCTACTCCTTTGGAAGTTAAAGCATTAATAGAGTTAGAAATACCATTGCATAAATACAATGTACCAACCTTTTCGCCTTTTGCTATTACCAGGGCTCCTTTGGTGACCTTCCAAGTTTTATCTGTGAAAGTTGTCACACAACCTTCATCGCCTAACTGCCCTGTAGAAATCATATTTTTCTTCAGATCTGGAACATTCCTTACCTCCTTTAATAGCCATTGGTTTCTATTCTGTTGTTTTACAAGAACCTTACCCATTCCAACAATTTTACAGGGTTCATCATCACCCAAATGGACTTGTCCAAAATCTCCTTGAACATAGTCATGAAAATATTTCTTATCAGGTGTGGCATGGAATGAGGCCTTTGAATCTACTACCCAGGAATCAGTAACATTTTCGAAAGAAAGAATCAAAGCATCTTGTAACACATCACCTGTCACATTTGCTTCATGATTGTTTTCTTGCTGTGCGTCTCCTTCTTTTCCCTTCTGAGATCTACAGTCTTTCTTTAGGTGTCCTTTCTTTTTTCATTTCTAGCACACTATCCCCAATATGGACTTGGATCTACCTTTCCTTGATTTACTGTGATATTTTGAGCTCTTTCCTCTTTTCATTCTTCTTCTGCTAGACTCTGCACTTAAAGCATTACCCAATGTCTCACCGGAGCTTTTCCGTCGCATTTCCTCGCTAAGGATAGCACCGACAACATCATCAAACTTTAAAGTACTAGATCCAGAGAAAGGGTTACTAATGGCCATAATTAAACCATTCCAACTTTTTGGTAATGAGGACAAAAATAACATAGCTCTAACTTCATCATCAAATTTTACCCCTACAGAACTTAACTGAAAGGTAACTGTATTAAAATCATTTAAATGGTCTGCAACATATCCACCTTCCAACATCTTCATATTAAACAAATGTTTCATAAGAAATACCTTGTTTGAGGCTGACGTTTTTTCATATAGTTTCACCAATGCCTTAATCAAACCCTCTGTTGTTATTTCCTTTGAAATATTGAAGGCTACCGATGCCATGAGGCACAACCGTATTGTTCCGAGTGCCTTTCTATCGAGAATCTCCCATTCTGCGTCTGTCATAGCCGTTGGATTCTTTTTTTTTTCCGCTCAATGTTAGGTACAGATATTTCTGATACAGATAATCTTCCATCTGAATCTTCCACAGCGGGAAGTTTTGGCTGTTAAATTTCTTGACCCTAAACTTACCATCTTCTGCCATTACTCCCACTCGAACCAAGAATCCTTCTTTCTTGCGAGTTTATCAGCCAAATAGACCTTCAGCTTTGATACCAGTTGTTAGAAAAAATATATATTACAGAGAAATGCAACACATAAAATATGTGGAAAACACAAGCACACAAAACACATAAAACCAGAGAGACACATATATACGTGGTTCACCCAGTTTGGGCTACGTCCCCCCCCCAAACAACCAATCCTTCCTTTCTATTATCCAGCAAAATGAAGAGACACAACCTACAACAGATCCACTGTAATATCCTCTATTCTTTCTCACGGTCTCCCTATCTGTTTCTCGCTCTAAGAATACACATACAATACACAGCCACAATACAATACCCTCATACAAAGTGAGGGGTTGCCTTCGAGGGCAAAAAAACCCTAAACTAAACATAACTTCTACCATTAGATCATCTGCCTAATGAACAACCCAGATTGAGTAGAAATTACTATACTTTTACAAGGCAATTTTACATTTGTTTTTAGCTTCGGAGGCACTGCCCCTGAAACCCCTGCTGGGGGACTGCTGGCCCCCGGACCCCCCAACCGGGGGGGTCAGCCCCTGTGGACCCTACAGGGGGGACAAGTCCCCCCGGCAACCCTCTACTGTAGGGGTGTACAGTTTTCGTGTTGTATACATTCGGCTAAAACACGGATCTGAGAATCAGGATGAAAATCAGGCTCCACACCCAACATCACTTCATTTTTGAGAGTGTGTTTCATGATGAAACCTAACTCACTGAACATCTCATTGGATTTTATGGAACTAGTGGCCAACCGATTGAAATTTTTTAACCAAGCTCTTTGTACATGCCAAACACATAAGATCACATCACAACCTGTGATCCTCCTTCCATATTCAAGGCATTTTAGTGTGCCATTTTTTAGAAAAAACGAAAGTTTGGTTATATCATGACAATGTTAAAGTTACCTCAAGGCAGTGATTTCACCTAATGCATCATCTACCATGAAATCATTGAATTTCCAATTAGGACAGGTTTCGAAACACTTTTGCATGAGTTTCTCCAACCATATTACAATATCATTTGATGTGTTTCATGATGCCACGACCCATGCAACTGGCACCTCGCTTTGTTTTTCATCAATGCCATGAGTGTATGCAACTGATACTGTCATATTCAACATTACATAAAGTCAAATAAAAGTTATTAATCATATTGAATGTATACAACTTAAATAAGTATATTCAATCAATCATTTCATATGACTTACCCCATATTTATTTGTATTAAATGTTGAATCCATGGATATTAAGCTATTGTGTGATAGCTTGACCATTGTCTTCAACATCTACTTTGTTTGAATTGTTATTATAAAAGTGACCCCCACACCATTGGGTTTGTTAGTGTCAGAATATGCATTTTGACATCAGTGATCAATATCATTATTTTCATTTTCATTTTAGACGTCTCACTCTGAAATTTTTATTCATTCCATTAGGTCATGTTAAAAATTGTTTCACTGATGGTAGCCCTACTCAATAAAACTTCACTCTCCCTCATAAAATCACATTTTCTGACTCACTTTCATGTCTTCTTGAGCATAATAACACCTATGAAAAGCCCATTTCACCATGTCTTGTCTCGGTTAAAATCAACCATGGAAGTCAGGTTATTCAAAGTCTCATTAGGTCATTAGGTTTTTGTCTTTCAAGGTCCAAAAATGCATTATTCCATCCCAATAAAGTCAGCAAAAAATGTAAAAGTGACTCCATGAAATTTTATTTCCATCTTCAGAAGATCATCAACATGTAAATATTATATTTTTTAAGTTGTAATTTTGATTTTATATGATTTTCATAACAAAATTCCATTTTGATATGAAATAAAAAATGTAATTTATCTTTAATTTCCTATGTAATTTTATGTTTTATATATGTAATATTTTCACTCCCAAGCTACCAACTCAGGATACTCATGCCAAACTGAAAGAGAGAACAGACAAACTCCATCAACTGATCAACCTGCAAAACAAAAATTAAGAAGTCAAAGAGCATTAGTGTGAAAATTCAAAAGTGAAAAGGGAAACATAAGTAAAATGGGTTTTCAAAGCATAAATCAAATCCACTTAAGTATAAAAGCCCTTAACACTTCAAATCAAAGTTCATTTTCTTCCTACAACCTCAAGCAAACTCAACAAAGGAGAAATTTTTGAGTTTTAAAGTGAAATTGTGCAAAATAGGGTCAGAGGGCACATTTGGCCTGGTCACTGTGCATTTTCCAAGTGACGTTGCGCAGTTGGCTGAAAGTGCAATGTATTTTATAAACGGTGTTGCTCATATAAATAGAAAAATTCAGCTTAAAACCTTTGGTAGGACCCCTTGTGCCTTTTCGCATATCGACCATCGCAATATTTTGTTACAACACTCATATGCTATGGCTCCAAAATGTCGATGCGATATTATGTGGGACCCTTACCACCCTACCGCCACGTCACCGCCTCCTCCATCACCCATCGCATATCGGCCATCGCAATTTTTTGTTACAACACTCATATGCTATCGCTCCAAAATGCCGATGCGATATTATGTGGGATCCTTACTACCCTACCGCCATATCACTCCCATCGCTCATCACATATCGAAATCAGCGATTTATTAGTTTAGTGTTAAGACATCGCAATTAAATCTTAAAATTTGTGATCGCAGATAATCTCCCTTTGCCAATTTTCGATTTGTGATTGGCTCACCATTACCTACTCACGTCACCTTCCTTTTCGCATATCGCAAATTTTATGTCTCAAGACCATTTCTATCCTCTCTAGCTCTTGCGATTGTGATATTCTTCTCTTCCTTTTGTTTAATACTTCCGCCTTTCCACCCCTATACTCCGCTAAACCCCTGTTCTGCGCCTTATATTTACCATATCTATCCAAAAGGTTTGTTAATATATCGTCGTTTGGGAACTTCCAAATATAGTCATCCGTGTTAAATCTATCCAAAAGGTTTTTCACTAGTTCAAAAGGATATTTTTGTTAATAATAAAGGAAAAGAGTTTTCAATTAAAAACTCCGCCAAAACACAAAATTGAAGATCAAAACAGAGGCTGACAACAACACATTAGCAACAACGTAGCAGAGGAAAAAGGGTCAATTTGGCTCAACGGTCAGCATAATAAAACATATTATCAAAATTTATCCCTGTTCTCAAGGTGCAAATCCGGAGGGAGGTTTCTCCAAATTCTTCTAGATCATGAATTCGAAGACTCCGGAAAGTAGTTTAATTTATTTTAAACAAATAAACAGTTTTATGTTCCTAGAGGTTAGGAATTAGATTTGCTATTAGAAATAATTATGGATCTGAGATTGCCTCAGATTTTGTAAATTTGTCTATAAATTGCAAAAATTCAATGTAATATGGGTTGGAATAGTTGGAATCAGTTTGATTTTTGCTAGTTAATCAAGGAAGCTTTGTACTCAGTTTTGGCCAAGCTAATATTAGGGGAATTTTGAGGTTTAAAATGGGCCTCCTAAGGAAAATGTACAATCAAAATTCACTTTATGAGAACCAATCACATTTTATGGGATGACATCATCCCTAATGGTTGAGGTGGCATTACTTGAGTTAAAGGTACTTACTTGTCACATTTTCAATGGTGGATAAAAAATCATGGTTAACCATGGTAGTGATATAAGTACCTTTAAAGTCAAAGTAAAGTACTCATAATAAATGTTATTTCACATTTTTTGAATAAAAAGTATATTATTTTAATTTAATATTTCTTGAAAGAAACAATGCATATCCCTATACATTTATTATATTATATTATATTATATTATTTTATTTTATATATAGTATATTAATTACACATTATTATACAATTTAAATAATATCAATTTTAATTAATAGCATATAATATAATTAAGAATTTATAAATTTATATTTATATTTTATTTTAAGTTATTTGAGTACAAATGACAAATGCATTAGTTGTTAAATGATGATGACTTTTTCTTAAAAAGCTCATTCTTAGTTATAGTCACATCAATACAATTTTTGTATTAATTTTATTTTGGTACAACTTTTGAATTGAATTTAACCATGGTTACATGGATTGTGGTGCAAAAAGTGAATTGCAAATTCATAAATATTATTTTGTTTGTTTAGCTATTATTTTATTATTTCCTTAGGAGGCCCATTTTAGACCTCAAAATTCCCCTAATTTGAAAAAAGAGTTGCAACTACATTTATGGGATACTTGTGGTATCGAATGTTATCATTGTTTATTCACTATCATATGTTTGAAAGTATTGTGTTCATGTTCACTTTCATTTCTATGTTATGATCTTTTACAAGTTTGAAATTCAGAATACATGCTTGCACATGCTCTGTTTTGGGTAATTGATCATATTTTTTTCATCTTCTTCTACCTAAGAAAAATACATATCCTATGCTTTTCTTAGCTTTCTTACAGTTTCTAAACCATTCCATAACAATTATCTTCAAGTGATAAATATTATACCTACCCTACCCCATTGATCCCTGCAACCCTAACTCATTTTCCCTGACTTAGCTTTCCTTGACCTAATTCCTTCATCCAGTGATTCCCCAACCAAATCAATTCAAAACAACCCCCTTCACTTTATATGTAGCGTAAAAACCCTAATTGCTCAAACCCTCCTGGTTGTGACCCTTTTGGAGAGAGCCCTCTCTTGCTTGATAGGGCTAGCTATCAAGCGAAAAGCTTGGTTTGTGGTTACCTCTGTTGGGATTCCTTCCTCAGCCTTGGGAATCTGGTGGAGTGATAACAGGTTTTTTGGTAAAAGATAAAATATTCCCGATGCTTTTGATACTAAAGGTTTACACTCATTTCATCCTTTTGGTGAAGTTGATAAATTCCCTTCGCCAACCTATTATATATATTTACAATATATTTCATGCATAAGAATAAATCCCTATCCTGAGCTTCCAAATCCATGTCAACATGTCTCTTAATGTGGATTCTATACACTATATCAACAAGAACTCCCAAAAAGAAACAACTATCTACATATGAAACAATGTCCCTTGAAAGATTTGGCCTATGCAAGGTCCTGGTCTGACATGAAGTTTCATGTTGGCCATGAGAAGGCCAACCTTCCCCATCTTCATGTTCATACATATTGAAATTTAATATTTCTCTATCAATAATTTCATTCATAATCTTCACAAAAAAATAACTTTGGCAACTCATATTTTGCACAAATGAGGTCCTTCGTTTAGTTGGAGGATTTCCTCTTTTGTCCTGTTGGCCAAATGAACAATGATAACTACACCAAAAATTTCAAGTGTTAGTACATACAAAGAAATGTGATTTCAAAGGATCTAAACAATGCATTTCTGAAATACTCACATTTCCTCTTTCAATGCAATGGTAGCTCTTTATTTTGGTTCTTTGTTTGTTTTCCGTATGAACTTACATGGAGAAATGAGATTTTCTTCCTCTCCTTTGATAAAGTCAGAAACTCGTTTTAACGAGATTAAGGCAACTCGATTAATACTATTTGTTTTTTTTTATTTATTTCCATCCAAACCAAGAGTTTATTAGAAAAGGTGATTTTGTCTTTGAGGTCTTGCACCTCAACATCCATGATTTTCTACCATTTGCTTCAATTTCCCATTTTGAATTGATCTGGTCAAAAAATATGCAAGGACATCAGAGAAATAGGCTATATAGAAACATGTTAGGAGAAAAACTATCTATTCTATAGAAAGACAAAAAAATAAAATAGATGAAGCATATAGATTTGCTTCAAGACATATAGAGACCCATGTCATCCAAACAAATATCTTTATGTAGATCTATTCTCCTATAGTCTATACAAGAGGAAAAGGGTGGACCATTGAAATAATGTGACTGTTATTCTTTTGATATTGTAGGCGTTTATTTGTATTTTCATTTTATGAAAAATCAGAGTTTCAGATTTGAAACTCAGGTTCTTTAAGTGTTTACTTTGTGTTGTTTTTAATTTCCAGTGGTATGAGTAGAAAAATTTCTATTTAAGCTAGTAGTATGGGTGGGTTGTCAAATGAATTGATTTGAATTGAATGTAAGAATATAGACTACTTGGAGAGAATCATAGTTGGCATACAATATGTCCAGAGAAGAACTGTTAGTACATCAACTAAGGATGGCTACATGAGATGAAAGGATTTCATCTTCATCCTAGTTTCTAAAAAATATCCTAAATCTAATTGGAAGAGAGAATTGGGTCTGGAACCTATCATTGGCAATAGTGTACTTTGGATTTAAGTGAATCCATTCTCCCATGTAATATTCATAGGAGAAAGAGATGCTTAAACATATCAAATTAGACTATATAATATGCACTGGGCCATCTTTTGGATTCTTGGGATTCAGTTTTCATGGATGATAAATGGATATTTATCAATGAATTTATGTTTATTGCAACATAAATTGAATTTCCCTTCTCTTTCCATACCAATATTTATGCATGAATCTAATTTGCAGTCTGGAACCCGTGTGCTCTGATTCAATAATGAGGTAGAGATTCATCAGATAATATCTCACCATAAATTATATTTCTTATTCTTTGATCCACAATTAAATGGATATTATACTATGTCTAGATGCTACTAAGAATTCATTTACCAATATCTGAATTTTGATGGCCTTGCCTGCAGAATTATTCTTACATCACCATATATCTATGTAAGGCTCTGTGGATTTTTTGCGTTTCGAAGCATGAAACAATAAGCTAGCTAAAATAGTGCCATGTAAAAGAGAAAGTGGGGATAGTTTCTTTGCATTGAGCTGCACTAATGGACATTGAGTCATGGGAAAAATACGGTTGAGTCCACTACAAACAGATAATCAGATTTTTATTTATGTTCATGATCAAACCGATTACCAAGCTATTTCTAGGTAAGTGGGCTACCATACATGCTTGATTTGGAATGCATCTCAAGTAGGATCCTTTCTAGATATAGTCATTTTACGAAATTAAGTGTTTCCTTTCCATAATCGCTACTCTCATGCTGTGGAGACGAGGGTACAAAATCAATGCATACCAGGGGCAGAACAAGGGTGCAAACAATGAAAAAACCTAAAAACTATGAAATTGTATGGAATTTTATAAGTGTCCCTCCAAATTGTATTCCAAGAAAGCATTATTTTTATCTTCTAGAGCCTAATTCCTGAATCTATGTTTTTGATAACTTCTGAAGGTTAAACATAACAAGGATATTCAAAGATCAGCCTTGGAAAATGCTTATTCTAGACGATGCTCAAGATGTGAGAGGGAAATAGAACTTGAAAAATATGTAATGAGGTTTTTTTCATAACATTTTATTTGTATTCCCATAAGAAGAAGAAAATAATTTGGAGTTCTCATTGGATAGAACATGGGTTATGGCATTGACACGTTTCTTATGTAAACTGTAGATAGAGAAGCTAAGGAAGAAGCTTAGGTATGAGGAGAATGTTCACAGAGCATTAGAACGAGCATTTACATGGCCTCTTGGTGATGTTCCTTGGCTTCCACCGTATCTTTCCGCAAAGGTATAGATTCAAATCTTTATATATGTTACCAAATGCCAACTAAAATTCAGAATGATCTGAATTTTCTCATTTAGTAAGAGTTTAGGAAGTTATGTTAGGAGAGAAGACTATATATATATATAAACAACTTCATATGTTAATAAACAAATTTCTTTTTGGGGGGAATCTGCAATTAGCTTTTAGTCCAATAATTTTGTAGTTTTAGTTATTACATATCTTGATATCTATTGTAAAAGCATTCTCAGGTGCGATAGGCATAAACTTGAAGTGTGACATTTAATGCTTTCTGTGAATGGCCATGATTTAAATTATTTGTTGTTATGTTTGTCTATTCAGACACTGAAGCTCCTTGAAGAAGTAGCTATGCTAGAAGAGGAGGTTGTTCACCTTGAGGAATATATTGTACATTTAAGGCAAGGTTCGTATCAGGAGGTTGCTTATATCTCATTTTTTTTTTCTAAGTAAGTTTAAATTCTATTACTGAAACATATAGTACATTTAATCCATGGCCATTAGAGGCTTCATGAGTTTAGCAGAATGAAAAAAATGGGTTGCCCGCAAGGGGAAACCAGCCTAAGCAAAGTATATGAGCTGCCTTGAAGGAGGAAACCAGCTATGACATAACAAAAGACTATGACTTCCCAGAATAACAAAATGACAGAAAAACTGAACAAAATTACTTGGACAATGCCACCTGCACTAGAGACCATAATCTTTTGAGGGGGGTTCTTCTTCAATCCTGCACTAGTATCCATCATCGTTATTTGGAACAGGACATCTTCAAGCTACTGTTGCGCCTGCCTCGCTGCCGCCATCCTAATTGCCTTTATCTTGAGGAAGACTCGAGCTGCCATCGCCTGCCTTGAGAGAAACGTCTTTTTCCCCAGTTTGAGTGGGCTGCACAAGGTCGGAGGGGTCCGGCTTGTGAAATGGATGCGCGAGAGAGGGGGGTTCAAGGGATGCCTCTGGAATTTCCTTGAAGGTGACTGAAACAGTCACTATGACCAGGGGCTGATTGGTTTGGCATTGGAAATGGAAATGGGCTGTAGACAAGCTGCAAAGAGAGGCAGAGGCATCGGGATGGGAGCGGGGAGGCGATAGAGAGGCCGAGACACCACGAAAGGGGGAGGAAGGGAGACTGCGCCCATGCCCACGTCCACGGCCATTGCGCGTGGAGGGATATCTTCCATGGAAACTCTCAAAAGAAGACGACGAAGAGCTAGTGGAGGGGGAGCGGCGCCGGCCATAGGGGCGAGCCCTGGTGTTGCCCCGATGACATCTTAGACGGTGCCTAAGCCTGGGCATCTTGTCACGAAGCCTGTGAGAGCGAGTTGAATTGGCAGCAGGCGACAGAGACGGAGTCGAATTAAGCTGAGGCAGGGAGGTGAATTGCTGAGGGAAATACGGGCTGTGGGAGAAGTGAAAACCAGGAAGAAAATCCAGACAACATCCCAAGTGACAACGCTTGCCAAGGGAGGTGCGTGAGCTGGGAAGCTCAGCCTCTGGAGGACAACCAGACCCAACAGGCGGGAACCAATTCGGCATGGAGGCTATCAAACAGAGCTGAGACAGAGCCGAAGACCCTGACGCAGAGATGAAGAGTGACAACAAAGAACCAGAGGGCGGCATTATGCATTTCTTGCGGCCTCGGCCTCCCCACCGGCATAAATGCCGCATAGGGTGATGGCCCGGGGAATTAAACTACCTGGAGCTCCTTAACTGTGGTCTGCAGGAGGCCATGTGGCCTTGCCACATGCCGTTCCACAGGCTTATTGCCATCCCATCATCCAATTTCACTTGCATCGGGGGGTTGTTTATATCTCATTATCCATGAAACAAATAGAAATTTTTGAAAATTTTGAACAATCTATAACAAAGAAGCGAGAGTTCCTTAGGTCTCCTTGATATTGTCACCACTCTGTCCAAGAAAGTCAACGAGGAAAAAGAGATTTTGTTGCAGGAGGTTTGGTTCCCTCTGTAAATGTTTCTCACCTGATGTGGCTTCCCAAACTGGAAGTTTACATAAAAGGAAAGCATTCTCCTCACAAAGGAGTTGCAGAGGAGACCTCAAAACCGTCGAAGTGGGTGAAAAAGAGTTTGGGGCCATCATAGCCTGGCCATGGAAAAGAAGAACTTGTCTATCATGGCATGTTTATTTCACTAAATAAATTTTTAATGTATTATTTTTGCCCAACTTGCAACAATTACGGTTTTTTGTATGGGTGACAAATATATGGAAAAATGTCATATATCCCATTTATATGGACAAATGTATTTTGAGAAAAGTAACGAGTTCATGGTCTAAAAAATTATGGTGTTGTCTAACTGAGTTTTATGTTTTAGATTTTTGGCTAAGATATTGAAAAATATTTTTTTAAGTGGAAAAAATTATTTAATTTGTATCCATCTCAGAATGACAATAAAACAATTTTTTCCTTTGTTGCTAATAATGGAGCAAAGTGATTAACAAAGAAGGTTCTCACACAAGTCTTGTTACTCATTGATACTTGTATTTTTTCAATAATCGAAAGAAAAATTGTAGACTTTGTCCCATTGCCCATTACCTTGAAATCTATACTAAATTTATGAAAAATGATTAATTATTTGTAATATGTTGAACATCATATGTTTTGGGTTGTTATACCTAGTTGTATCTGGGTGTAACATCATGAACCGATATCATGGCAGAGGTATAACTCTTAAATGTTCTCATGGTATTGTTTCTTTTTGGAATAACAATCGAAACTTCAATTGTTGAAATGAACGTTTTCATTAGAGAGCTTTTGAGGTCTAAAATGGGCCTCCTAAGAAAAATGTACAACCAAAATAAACTTTATAAGGACCAATAAGATTCAAGATAATGATGTCAACCATGGGGGATGATTCACCATTTAATTTGGGGTAAAAAGTAAAAAGATTAAAAAAATAATAAAATAATATAACTAATTTTTAAACTTGTATTTTCAACTTATCTCCCTAAGGTTTTAGTAAAATTTCAAGTGGGAGTACTAATTGGATGCAAAATTTAATTCCTAATCCACGGAGTACCCATGTTGCATACTTCCGATGGACCCTGCTACACGAAAAATGAGAAATACATGAAAAAACATGATTGCAATAACATTTTTCATGTATCTCTAATTTTCGTGTAGCAGGGTCTGTAGAAATTATGCAACATGGGTACTCCTTCGATGAGGAATAAAATTATGCATCCAACGATTGTTCCCACTCGAAATTTGAGTAAACCCATAGGGAGATAAGTTGAAAATATGAGTTGAAAAAATAGTTTTTTCTTTTTTTCCCTCTAAAATTTGATGATGTAATCTAATATTATTTTATTATTTCCACTATTGTTTTATAATTTCCTTAGGAGGCCTATTTTAGACCTTTAAAATTTCCCTAATGTCTCATCCTTTTAAAGAGAAGAGAATTGAACATAAAGAGCATAAGAAGGAGCTCAATGAAATGCATGGCATTTATGAACCTATTAAGGGAATAGTTTTTTCCATTAAAGAACCCCCAAGAGAAGAATATATACCTTTACTCCTAAGACTAAATATTACAAGTATTACAGTGCTATACTTGACATTATACTCTGACATAACCCAGCTTAAGAATTAGGTGCACTGGGAAGAGAACTACATAACATGTATGCTCAACTTCTTGTACCTATTCATTTTTTCATGTTAATATCACACCTAAAATGGACATTAAACAATACATATTTACAACATTTTATCTCTCCTAGAATCTTGAGATCTATCTACATTCAGCCTTGCCTAGAATCTCTAGAACTTTAAACAGGTACTTGATTTTCTTCTCATTGAAGCACTATAGAATCCTCTTCCCTGTAGTTAACTATATTGTCCTCAATTTGTTTATAATACACTCGTTTGATCTGAGATCCATGTTGTTACCTTTTTCACTCCAACAATGAGGTATGATACCAATATCTACTAGAATATAAAATTCACCATGTATCTCCTATTTATTTTGTATCCGGATTTAAGGAATACATTTGGAAAACATATGTAAAAAGTTTGAAAATTGAAATCAATTGAAGTGGATTTTTCTCCTAGGTATGGGGAGAAAGTTGGATTTTATGTATATATTGATAAGAGCTCCCATATCCCCGATGGTTTCATCTATCAAGTCCTAAAAAATAATCATCTATATTTCTAATACCACTCCTGCAAGCTCTATTTTATGATCAACTCATAAAATTAAAATATCTGCTAGATCATTTCTGAGAAATGCACATATAGCATCTCAAATATATTCTGATGGAATATAAGGAAAACACTGAATTTCACCCCATACTTGTTGCAGAAGTTTCTATCTCGTGGGTCTTCTTTGTGTAGTTTTGTTTGGGGAGCATATCCATGGCTGTCAATGCAGATAAGGAGACAAATTCTTATATAGGATATCATTGACAGTGCTGAATATTTTATTTAATCTATTCTGGTTGTTGGATGTCATTTTTGGAATCATTTAGCATGTTGTAAGTAACAAGAAGGGGTTCATCTAATTGGCATTTCCTTTTTTGAAAGCCCATCTGATTCTAGTTGCCTAGATTAGATTCATGACGAGTTCTAGTCCCCTCCTTTGAAATATACACACTCGAACTGATCAAAATCTATTTCTTACTTATTGAATCATGAAACATGAATTGTTACAGCCATATAAACTGGGCATTCTAAAAAATGATGTGCTTTTATCAAATGTCCCTTATTTGAAGATAACATGATTAACATAATGTTTCAAAGCTTCATTATGTTACCTAGAAAAGACGCATTATTAAGGATGACTATCATAGGTGTTAATCATTTTCCAAATATGAGTGAACATAACACAAGTAGATTGCCCCTTATTAAAACACAATGGCGAGTACTCAACTTTTTATGGTTACTAGTACCTAAAATGCAATAGATGAAGTAATATGAGTATTTTCCTAGTTAAAATAAGTAATTCAATTGGTTAATGAAAAGATGAATCAACCCTAAAAAATATTTTACTCGTTCAACCTAGGGAACACACCATAAGTATCTATTAGAAAATCATATGTTCCAATGGCTGCTCAGGAATCTCTAAAGGGACCAATGATTTTTCACAATGATCTAAATCTTTTCCTCTAAGATAATCACGTTCTGCTTCACACTTATCATCTTCTCTGATTTTTACAGAAGATAATTTTTTACATGTGTATGTGTATACAAATCAAGGAAAAATTGTTAGAAATTATATTTGAATACTTAACAAGAATATTTTTCTTGAAGGTTGAAAATGTGTAATTTATTGTCTATTGTAAGGGAAAAAACATACCTCCAAATCTAAATTAGATATGTTGATTCTGTTACTGTCTGAACGTTGGGAAGTCTCATCTATAACATGAGGGTTAGAAAGGAAGGCATAGAAATATTGTCTTCAAGGTTTGGAAAAATATTATCAATATTAAATGTTGAGTCAGGATCATTATATTTAAGTTGATCAAGCATCAAAACCTTTCCTTGAAAAGGAATCATAATGAGATGAATAAATATAGAGGAATTGAATTTCATGGTACATGCCTAACTTCAATGTTAATTTTGTCAATTTTACCATCAAGTTCAACATTAAAATTTTGGAAAAGACTCATTTGAGAAGGAAAAAACTTAACATTAACCTAGATGTTGTATTTTAGAACATTGGTGTTGTATTATAGAACATTGAGAAAAAGGGTGCTCAAGATGAATATTTGGGTATTTTTACTCTTGATTTTACAAGCATGGTTGATGTCAACTCATAATCTGTAGGGTCATAAGCTGGCCACAAGATCTCTCATACAACAATGACACCATGTCTTCCTAGATACACTGAACAACTCATTTTGGTGGTGGCTGGCCATCATTCAGTTGACCTTTCACACGATATAGTTTGTATGACTTGTTCAGTATGGGAATCTCGACAAATCTGCCTGAAATTTAGTTTATGTTTCACAAACATGCGTGGTAATTATTTTAAACCTTGCACCACAACATTTGATGTAAATCCAGTTTATTTTGTTACTAAATATCTCCACTTAAGTTTGGAGCATCATTTTGAATACTAGTGAATAGTCACATCTCTATCATTCTAGTAGTAGAATGTGCATACCCTATCAATAATGAAGACCCTATGTAATAAACTATCAATAATGAAGTCCCTATGCAAATTATAAAAAATGTGCATACAGAAATGATTATAGAATAGGAGAATAATTCACTTGCTCAATGCTACGTCTCTTGACTCGTCATCCTTCATCCACTGGAATCCTTGAACCACTACATCATTGGACACTTTTAACCATTGCACCACAAACTGTACATGCCACAAATAGATGTTTCTTAATATAGACATACTTGAAAAAATAATCTACCTTTAAAAACCAAAAAAATCAAGAAATATTGAAATATGAAGGTGATGTCTATGTGATCATTTCCAAATATAGAACATATAAAGTAAGAATATCAATGATAGAAACCTGTTGTATGTGGATGAAAGTAGCTCATTAGATTCACTTTTCTATAAGGAACCCAAATATTTTCTCATAATTGGCATGCAAGCCTTGAATAGTCAGGAGTCGATGGTGTACCTCAACTTGCTAGAGAGAGAAAAAAGTAGAAAAGTATTGGGTTGGCTCTCAAAGACAAACCTACAACCAACTTTCCAAATGATGGATAAATCTAAAAATCAAATCTTGGAGAAAAAATAATGGACTTGAAAACAATCATTGCCAAACATTGCAACACGCTAATGCAACCTACTTTGAAAAAGGAAATCTTGGAGGCATATCATCGCTTTTATTTTTGTGGTTGTGCTCTATGTTAGCAATGATATCTGCATCCCACCCATCCCTCCTTATTTTAATCTAATTTAACCTAATATCCGTCATTTTCATTGACCTTGCTTCGTTTCTTAACCATTTTTCCCAAGGGTGCCCAAGTCATCATTGTTCACAAGCACCAACCCTAATTTCTTGTCCCATTAAACTAGGATTTTATATGGAAATGAGACAAGCAGAGGATACGTAAGGTAGGTCATATCATTAATTATGAGGTCATTTCATCTCATAAACATCATGTCTCCATCAATTTTTGAGAAGTCATTCCAAGAGTCAAGTCATGTGCCACTCATAGGGTCGGTTTTTCTTCAAACTGTGTTTCTGATCAAATAGAGATGAATTTAAAAAAAGTGAGAGACATTTTTGTCCCTCATAGGTCAAGAAATAAAAAACTCCTTCATATTTAACACACGTGTCATGGTTTTATAGAAATGTTAAAAAACACAGGTGCCATAGGAGAGTTGCTGCACTTCTAGAGTAACCTTGGGAAAATCAAGTTTTCTCATAGCTGGAGTGTCAAAATTATTTTCTTGACGAGTCAAATGATAACTTAACAGAGAGATATTTCCTATGAGATATCATGAGCTCAATTTGGAGTTTATGAAGGCCTCCAAAAGTTTCCTGCAACAGAACTCTGCATTTCTACACCCTCATTCAACACTTTTTAACCAGTATTGGGAAAATATTTTTTATACAATAAAAATCAAATCCAAACATAAACAAAAAGGTATATTTAGAAATTAGAGAGGATAAGATTTCCAACGAGCTATCATGGGCCCGATTTGGACACTGGGAAGGCCTCCAAATGTTGTTTGCAAAAAGGTGTTGCAGGGACGCTGCACGTTTGAGAGGGGTCACTATGCATTTGCAAGGGTCACTACATGTTTGCTCTGGACACTGCATGTTTGCTCAGAAAGACAAAAATCCTTCTCACAACTTGCCACTCCATCATTTCATGCCAAATATCTGCAAAAGGGTTCTTCAAAACTCCATTTATCAGTAAGTATCACAGCCATCATCTCATTGATGTATTGTTATGCTTCATAGTCATTCAAGCTTATTTCTACTGCAAGAAACCCTAATTATTATTTAAGCCTAATCCCTAAACTTTTATACACTTCCCCTCACATTCCTATAAAAATTTTCCCATTTCCTTGTAACCCCATTCCCTAGAACAATATCATCCCTAATAGCTCTAAATCCTAGGGTTTTCATTAACCTAGGCTCCCTTCATATTCCCATTCCATTCATTTCCCAACACTTCCTTTCACTTCACATTCCTCCATTTCACTCCATCACCCTAGGGTTTTTGACATCAACTATGGATAAAAAGGATAAAAGAAGTCATAGTGAGTTGGATGAAGACAAAACCAAAAATTCAGTAATATAAGGTAAAGAGGCTAAGATTAGTGAGCTCCAAGCTAGTCTTGAGAGGGCCAAGTATGTGATTCACTTCCTTGAGCAAGAAAATCAGCAGCTGAAGACCAAGCAGGCCATCAATGAGGTAACATGCATCAAAGCACAAAGTGAGGAAGAGAAGGCTAGAGCCTTGCTTGAGGAAACATTGTAAAAGTATGGTGAACTTTATGATGAGGAGGATCAGCCTCCAAGACAAAATCCAAAGACTATAGGGCTGAAGAGAGCTTTAGCTTGGGAAAGACAGAGAGAAGATGAGTTGGCAGAGCAGCTCACACCAAGTGAGTTTCTTGTCCTAAAGATTATCAAATATAGGGAACCATGTCTTGATAGAGCCAATATACATTTGGAGAGGTTACTTAAGAAGGCCAACAAGGACAATGACTTGTTGAGGGAAAGAGTCAAACTTGATGCACGAAAAGAGAGAATTTCATTAGCCAAGCTCAAAAGAGCTAATGAAAAAATTGAAAGTTTGACCAAGCATGGAGAGGAATAAAGGTTGGATATACTTGTTGAGGTGTCACTCCATGCCTCAAGCACTCAATGAGAAAGTACCCTCATAATTTTGGCACATTTTTTCACTTATGTTCATTTCAGTAAATTTTTGCAATTTTCAACACAGAAATTTTGCCAAAGGCGCAAATACTCGACACTACGCTCTTTTTCGGGGCCTCCAAATGCCAAATGGCCACCACCAACAGGTTTATAATGATGAGAAAATCAACCCTAGCACGTTTCAGAAGATTTGGAGGATAACTGGTCCCTCAAAAATGCAAAAAACCACCTAAAAATCGTGTTTCTGCCTCCATTTTGACTAGGTCATTGCGCATTTACCAGTCCTGGGATATTGGCTTTTTGATACAAAAAATCAAAACCATTTTGAAAACTAAAGATAGATCTAGAAAATATGCTCAGAGAGGTTTCCAATGAGCTATCATGGAGCTTATTTAGATACTGGGAAGGCACTCAAAAACAGCTTGCAAAATAGGTTATTTTTCCTGCTTGGACATTGTGCGTTTGCCAAGAAATTTCCAATTTTTACAATCTTCAACAAATCTTCTCTAGTTTGAATTTTCACTTTGGGAAATGTAATTTTACTGATTTAATAAGTGTTTTTTGATGTAATTATGGTTTACCTAAGGTAGATACATTATGTAAATGGCCTCAATGACATGTAATGAATCAGTTTGCTCAAATTTGGGATGAGTCACTTTGACCACCCTATTCTCTAGTTGTTAGTTCAGTATTTCTTGGAACAACCCTTACTCTCATGGATTCAAACCCCCAAACCTAGGATGAGTTGGTTTGAGGTCTATATCATGTATTTTCTCAGTCATTTGTAAGCGTTGGACTTCAGTTGGATTTTTGGATTTTGAAGAGACACACTTTTGTATCAATTCCGAGAAGGAAAATTAATCAAATTTGCAACTGTTTTTATGGGATCCATGTGGTATGGTGTTTAGTTTCAGTTTCTTCTTTTGTGCTTAGTTTTTATAATGCTTTTTTTTTTATTTCATCCGTCATTTCATTTCTATTAAGTGATTTTTTTCAAGTTTGATGAACAAAATCCATAATTTCTATGCTCTGTTTTGGGTAAATATTCACAGTCTGTAATTTCTTCAGTTTATAAAGAAACCACGATTTCACCATGCTATTTCTAGCTCCTCACCTGTCTTGATCATCCCACCATCAAAATCCTAAAGTGCTAAACCACTGTACCTACCTTGCCCCATATAACAACCTGCAAATTTTGACCTAATTTCCCTTGCCCTGACTGTTTTTCTCCTTCTGATCCAGTACAACCCTATACAATCAAAATAAAAAACCTTGTGCTACTATACCTAGCATAATATCTTCTTTCCTCGGTCATATTGGCTGTGATTTTTGTGGATAAAGCCCTCTCCTTGCCTAGTAGGGCTAGCTACTTGGCTAAGCGTGGTTTGTGGTTACCTCGGAATTGCCTTCTTCAGCCCGAGGTTCAATCCGAGTGATAACACTCTAAATGAAATTATTTATGGTCACTAAATTGGAATTTTGTCAGACCTTATGTATTATTGATGTGTTGAGTTATATTTGACCCAATTGGACTTGAAAATATAAGGCTTGGCATGCTTTGTTAAGGCCCTATATTACTAGTGTAGTCCCTTATTGTTGTTAGTGTAGCCCCCTTATTGTTATTGTTATACCCCTGTAATCCCCATATTGTTATTATTATGCCCCATAATAGCCCACTATTTTTATTGTTGTGCCCTTACATTATTATTGTTAGGACAACTAGGATTATGTTGTGACCCCATGGACTCCTATATATAGAAAGAAGGTTTTTTCATTTAAATCATCCAAGAATTTTTCATTTATGTAATGTAAAGGAGGTTTCCCCCTTGAAGTGGCTGATTTATAAGGTTTTGATCTCTATTTTATTCCATTTTGAGAGCTAGCTTCATAACATTTGGTATCAGAGCTTTGGATTCTAGGGTTTCGCAGCTTCAAACAGGTCTTCATGGAATTTTCACTATAACGTTTTTCTACGAAGGTTTAGAAGATTAAAAAAAAACCCATTTGTGAATGAATCCTAAGGAATGTCGTGTAAAAATTTTATTTCTTGGTTCGTAGTATTTTTGGAGATATGATCTGTGGAAGTTAGGGTTTTTGCAGGCTCCCGAATTTCATCTCAAAGAGGCGACCTTGGGAAAATAGTCATAACTCTCTCTCTAAGCATTAGATTGGAATTCTATAAAAAGTGACCAAAATTATATGGAATTTATTTTCATGTATATTGATTTTAGAGCTGAAAGAGGAATCAATGACACATGAAAAGTCGTAAAAGTTCACTCTACTGAACCAGTCCATAATTAGGTCATTGTGGGAGATTGGGCATAAATTTTTCTTGAAGAATCCAAATCCGGTCACACCTATGGAATTGGAAATAATAATCAGAGGGCTACTATAGGACTGAAGATAATATCTTGGGGTTCCTAAATTATAGAGATACATCAGTTTCAATATCGAGCTCCTCAAAAGCAAGAAAAATGTATGTATTTTTTTTTAAATTGCATGCCTTTTTTGAAAAATGAGTTTAAAGTGATTCCAAGGGCATATTGAAGCATAGATATCATTATTGGGTTCCAAAATTCCCCCTAAAAAGAATTCAACACCAATTAGGCCCTCAGAAGGCTATACTATGACTCATGAAGAGGAAGAAGTACAAAATGATATATCAAAATTACAAGACCAAGTGCAACAAATTTCGCTCTCGCAAAAAGTAACAAAAAATGAAATGGAAGCTAAGACGGATGGTTTGAAGAAAGGCGTGGAAGCTAAGATGAATTGTTTGAAGAAAGGCGAGGAAGCTAAGATGGATGGTTTGAAGAATGGCATGGAAGCTAAGATGGATGGTATAGAAGGCAACATGGAATATTTGAAGAAATGCATGGAAGGTTTGGAAAAGTTGCTACAATAAAAGCTTCCTAATGGTGAAAAGGTAGTAGAGGAAACTCATGATGCGAAAAAAATAAATGTTAATCATGATTTCATAGACTCTAATGTTGGATTTAAGACCCACCATATTCCAAAGATATATATGAGGAAGTTTGATGGCAAGTATCCCATGGAATATTTGAAGAAATACATGGAATGTTTGAAGGAATGCTTGGAAAAGTTGCTACAAGAAAAGCTTCCTAATGGCGAAAAGGTAGTAGAGGAAACTCATGATGAGAACAAAATAAAAGTTAATCATGATTTCATAGACTCTAATTTTGGATTTAAGACCCACCATATTCCAAAGATATATATGAGGAAGTTTCATGGCAAGGATTCGATAACTTAGATACTAAAAATGGAGCAATACTTTGAGCTCCATAAATACACAAAACACACAAAAGGTACACATTGCAACTTTGTATTTAGAAAAAAATCAGTTTGTATTGTATCGATGGGTTTGTTCTCGTAAACCATTGGTCACTTGGTCAATTTTTACGGAGGAAATGATAGCACATTATGAGGATACAAAGAGAAACACCTTCTTTACCCAATTGATAAATCTCAAAGAAAAGGGTTCAATGATGGAGCACATTGATGATTTCCAAAAATTGAATATAAGGGTAAATAATATTACATAGGAACATAGGATTGATGTCTTCATAGGGACTCTAAAATGTAACATCCAACATGAGGTTCTCCTTTTAGAACCTGATACATTGGAGAAGGAATTCAAGTTGGCAAGAAAAATTGAAAGAAAAATTATGGTGACAAGGAAGCCTATCACTCACAACTATAAAGATGGAATTGTTACTACTCCTAGACTTACACAACCTACAAGGTTGACACCACAACAATTGGAAGAAAAAAGAGAAAAATGACTTTGCTATAGTTGTGATAGAAAATACACTAAAGGTCATAAGTGTGCCGAGAAGAAACTATTGTACATAGATTGTGAAGAGGAGGAAGAAAAGGAATAAGAAAATTCAAAAGAAGAGGATATACACCAAGAAGAAACCCTAGAGGAAGAAGAAATCAATCCAACCATATATTGTAATGCATTGGCAGGAATCACCACTCCTCAAACTCTTAAGATAGAAGGACATATCAAGAAGAAAAATGTAATAGTGCTTATTGATTCGGGTAGTACCCATAATTTTGTTCATTGTAAGGTAGCCAAGGAATTGAATTGCTTCATATACCCAATGCCAAAGTGTCAAGTGATGGTGGAAAATGGAGGAACTATAAATTTCTCTGGAAAGCTCCATAATATCAAGCTAACCATGGGGGAATATGTATTGAGTATTCCAATGCTTTACATTCCAATGGGTGGTGTTTACGTTTTACTACGAGTAAAATGGTTACAATCTTTGGGGGTAGGAGCTTTTAATTTTCAAGAAATTTTCTTGAATTTTTTTTCGGAAGGAAAGGAATTTGAATTACGGGGTATCATATGGAAGTCAAGAAAGATAATAAGCTCTAATATCATGAAAAATCTTCTGAAGAAAGAAGAATGAGGTGTAATTGCACAATTGTGATCACTAGAAGTTCCAACATCAAAAACATATACTTCTCCAGATCTCCAAAAAGTATTGGACAATAATTCCAAGGTGTTTGAAACTCTCAAAGAACCCCCACCTAATCATGATCATGCTATTCATTTGATTCCAGGAAGCGTTCATCCAAACATCAAGCCTTACAGATATCCTTATGTTCAAAAAAGAGAAAATGAACATATGATTGCAGAAATGCTAGAGGCTGGTATAATTCAACCTAGTCAAAGTTCTTTCTCTGCTCCAGTAGTATTGATGCACAAAAAGGATGGATCATGGCACATGTGTCCAGATTATATGGAGCTCAATAAGTTCGCTATTAATGATGAATTACATGGAGCAATTTATTTCACCCAGTTGGATCTTCACTCAGGATATCATCAAATTAGAATGAAGACTAAAGACATTCAGAAAACAACATTTTGAACTCATGAGGGTCATTATGAATTTTTGGTCATGCCTTTTGGCCTGACCAATGCACCTTCTACATTTCAAGGGTTGATGAATTCCATTTTCAAACCCTTCCTTAGAAAATCTGCGTTAGTATTTTTTGATGATATACTAATATACAACAGGTCTTGGAAGGATCAAGTTCAACATTTTGACATGGTGTTCAAACTATTGGAGGAGAAACAATTATATGCAAAAACCTCTAAATGTTTCTTTAGAGTACAAGAGGTGGAATATATGGGTCATATTGTATCTCAAGAGGGTGTTAAGGTAGACCCTAACAAAATTACAACCATTGAGGAATGGAAAGTCCCCACAACCATAAAGCAGTTGCGAGGATTTCTCGGGTTAACAGGGTATTATCGTAATTTTGTTAAGAATTATGGGAGAATAGCAGCACCTCTAGAAAAATTATTGAAGAAATATGAATTTTCATGGACCCTTGAAGCAACTAAGGCCTTTCAACATCTTAAAGAGGCAATGTGCCAAGCACTAGTCTTATCTACGCTAGACTTCAAAAAAACCTTTAATGCGGAATGTGATGCCTCAGGAAATGGATTTGGTGTTGTTTTAATGCAAGAAGTAAGACCTAGTTCTTTTGAAAGTCATCCAATCAAAGAAAAGTATTTATAGAAATCTATTTATCAAAAGGAAATTTTGGCAATACTACATGCACTAAAGAAATGGCGACATTACCTAATGGGAAGACACTTCAAGATAAAAATTGATCATGATAGTACTAAATATTTTTTGGAACAAAGAATATTTTCAGAAGAGCAGCAAAAATTGGTCACAAAGATGTTCATTTATGACTTTGGAATCATCTACAAAAAATGGAAGCCAAATTTTGTTGCAGATGCACTCTCAAGAAAGGATGAGGATGTTGAAGCATTTCTTAGTGCCATTTCTATTATCCAACAAGATTGTATAACCGAAGCAAGGGAGGAATGGAAGAATGACAAAGAAGTATGGACACTCATTCAAAATTTGCAACGGGACCCCAATACATATGATGCATTTAGTTGGAAAAATGATTCCTTATGGTACAAATATTGCTTATATCTTTGTAAGAATTCTCAACTAAAAAAAAAATATTATTTTGGAATTGCACACCTCTCCCTTAGGAGGACACTTTGGATTTTTAAAAACTTACCATAGGGTGAAGAAATAATTTCTTTGGGATGGCCTTAAATCTAATATTCAAAAGTTTGTGGCGAAAGTTTTGGTTTGTCAGAAAAATAAATTTGAGACAATTAAGACCACGGGTCTGCTACAACCTTTATCCATTCCAATTCAAAGTTGGGAGGAGGTTTCAATGGATTTTATCACAGGTTTACCTAAGTCTAAAGGAAATAATGTCATCATGGTGGTAGTTGATAAACTTACCAAATATGCACACTTTTGTGCATTACCTCATCCATTTAAAGTGAGTACAGTTGCTACTGCATTTATGGAAAAAATTCAAAAGCTACATAGAAACCCAAATATTATTGTAAGCGATAGGGATCCCATTTTAACTGGAAATTTTTGGATGGAATTATTTTCTTGTTTGTGTACTCAACTAGCTCATAGCTCATCTTATCATCCTCAATCTGATGGGAAAACTGAGATAGTGAAAAAATTTTTAGAGGGATATCTTCATTGCTTTGTATCTGATAAACAAACATAATGGGTTAATTGGTTATCTTTGGCTGAATGGTGGTATAACTCTTCCTTCCATGCTGCAACAAAAATGACCCCATTTATGGAACTTTATGGATATCATCCGCTTTCCATCACATCATATTTAAGAGAAAATTTTGTGGAATATCACATCGAGCATCAACAACAAGTTCTAGAACTCTTAAAGGATAACCTAAATTTGGCACAAAATTGAATGAAACAACATGTAGATCAACATCACATCGAGAGAAGGTTTGATGGAGGCAACTGGGTATTTTTATGGATACAAACATACAAACAAATTTTTCTCAAGCAAACTATGAAGGATAATAAATTATCTGTAATGTTCCAAAATTTTAACCTCCAAGCTAAATGGAACATTAGAGTTGGCAGCAGCTCTAGTCGGTGAATAAATGGGTAGAAAATCCCACAAGTCTCCTAAGGAGGTTAAAAACACTCCAAGTGTGAAAGGAGTCACTCTTTCTAGCCTAATAAAACACATCCATGTGTGAACAAGGATGAAACCAAGCTGCTTTGACTAAGTCAACAACATAGTTTTAGTGGAGGAGGAATCCTAGGAGGAATAACACAATTTTGGAGGGAGATGCATATTTGGATAGAGATGACCTAATTGAGTGGAGCCAAGGGAAAAAAACTCATATCTTATATAAGGAAGAGGATGGCAGCATTATTCTGGATGTCTTAGTTTATCATTCTTGTCTGCCAAGACTTGTTGCTGCTTTGCTGCTTAGCAATGTTGCAGTGCTGTTTAGCACCGGGTGTTCCCGAGTAGGAATCCCACCTCTCTCCTTGAGGAGCTTCATTGAGAGAGTTTGTATTCATCATTCCACATCAAGTTTTCAGCCAAGCTTCATCCTACATCATCAACACAACTTTGCTGGAGATTTTGCAGTGTTGTTGGGTGCAGCAGTGGAAGGGATTGGAATCCTGGTCTTTGAGCTAGTTTCTCATTGGAGGAAGCTTTCCTTCACTTAAGAGATATGTTTGGAGAGCTCCAAGACTTATTTCAGATATTTTGTATCAGAACACACATTTTCCATACCCTCCCAACGTTTTTTTTCTAGGGAGTGCGTTATTTTGGAGGCAGTGTTCATTGCATGGTTTGGTGGCTCCATTGCTGAAGTTTGCTTGTGATTGAGACGTTCATCCTTTCATGGGAGGAAACCCTTGAGGGATCTACAACATATCAGACATAGTTCAGCCTTCTACACTCATGTACTTCAGTGATGCAGTTGTTATTCAGTAAATTATTGGATTTCCCATCTTATATGCAGAGTGTTTGACAATAAACCCTTGCCGGTTTCTTTGCATCTTGTATAAGGAGATTAGATATCTATTATTCAACATTATTTATCAATAAATGAGTAGATATATTGTTCTCCTATGATTTTATGTGTAAACCCTCTCTTATATTGCGCAGACCTTTGATGCAGCAACTCCGGTAAAATGCAGTTTTGGGGTTTTCCATCATTTTTAGCTACACTAGTGTGGGAGGTCTGTTTAGCCTACCTAGTTTGATTTGTTTCAGCTCTATTCTTGTATTTAGTTTGTATATTGACTAATCTAGAGGATCCAAGAGTCCATTTCACTATTTATTGCATATGTTGCTGGAAATGCATTTTTACTGCATGATTCATGAGCATTCCCGATTGTGGAACATTACATTATCTCCAAAGTAATATGGTCCTTACAAGGTGTTGCAAAATATTGTTACTATGGCATACAAATTGGAGTTTCCTGCATATTCCTGAGTGCACCCAGTTTTCCATGTTTCATGATTAAAGAAGGTTATAGGTGACAAACTTTTAGTTCAGACAATATTTCCATAACTTTATGAAAAACGAGAAATCATATTAGAACCTGAAGCAGACATGGAAACAAGAACTCGACAACTAGGAAATAGATCAATTTCAAAGTTTCTCATCAAGTTTAAGAACTTACCCACTGAATATTCCTCATGGGAGGATGAAAATTTTATACATAAGCATCCATAGCTACTCAAGTGTTGAGGAAAACACATTTGTGAAGGAGATGGGCTTGTTAGGGTCCTATATTACTAGTGTAGTCCCTTATTTTTGTTAGCATAGCCCCCTAATTGTTATTTTTGTACTATGTAATCCTGATATTGTTATTTTTGTGCCCCATAATAACACACTATTGTTATTGTTGTGCCCTTACATTATTATTGTTAGGTCGGCTGGGATTACATTGTGACCCCATGGACTCCTATATATAGAAAGGAGGTTTTTTCATTTGAATCATCCAAGAATTGTTCATCTATTTAATGTCAAGGAGGTTTCCCCCTCGAAGTGGTTGATTTATAAGGCGTTGATCTCTCTTTTCTTCTATTTTGGGAGATGGTTTCATAACATTCTTTGAATAGAGTTATGCTTTTCATACAAGGGAAAATCTAGTCTACAGAGTGAACTGATCTATAGTGATTGATATGTGATCAAGGAGCATACATTTTTGGGTGTGTTTCTTCCTTCACAACTTATATGTTTACATGTCTATGGGGGGCAACAATAATTCTCATGTTTGGAGACACAATTTTTTAGTTTAAGGCATGGTAGAATTATGTCCTATTGTCTTCAATATCAAATTTATTGTCAACAATATCAACCTGAACTTATCTCAAATGAACAAGACATATAAGTGATGTAAATTACCAAACTATGAAGACAACGATAGTTGAAAATAAAATATGCTACAAGAAAATTTTGGACAACTTAAATATATATATAAAATATGAAGTTAAAGTATATATTCCCAGCTTCAGATAAGTTGGTACAACCCTCCAAACTCTCCACATTTCTTATGATAATATTGGTTGTGTAATAGAGTCCCTAGTCACGTGCACACTTGTTTTGAGCTTCTTTTGAGGCCCTGGTTTTGAGCTTATTTTGTCATGAGTGCCCATAATACTTCTTTTCAGGACTACAGGAACCAGCTATTTCTAGTCCGTCACAATCCCAAATTTTGAAGATGTTCCAGGCATAATGTTGCACATTAGAGGATGTCGCAAATAGTAACAAAACTACAAGAAGTCTGCACTCAACAAATGAGCACAAGAAAAATGCTAAGAATCACATTATGTAAATCATATATATGTATATTGAATTTATTTTTTTATATGATTTTTCAAAACATAGAATTAGGTCTAGTGCACATGGAAGAATAAGGAATATTAAGAATATTTTACCACTCAAACCAAATAAATGAAATAACCTTATCCAAGTTACTATGAATTTAATTGGCCCATCACTTCGAAAAGTACATGCATACACTCTTAGGAAAGTAATTACCTATTGTTTGTTCATACCTCATTGATTTCCACTAGAGTTGAAGCCCTTCCATGGATGGTCAATCATGGTAGAAGACGATGCTTCTCCACTTGTTATATAGTTACCTAGAAAAGTTTCATATGTTAGTGCAATGAAATTTGCTAGAGCATCAAGGTATATGTGTGCACACAATGAAATAGAGTGTAAAATGTACCTGGAATGGAAGGTAAGTTTGAATGGTCTTGCATCTCCCTTTGGTCTTGGGTTATCGCCATGGTTGTGGATTGCTACATTTTTATAAAAATAAACATACCACATGTTAAAGAATGGTGATGAATAAATACTTAAATCTAAAACCATGACTATTCAACACATGAAACTAACATCGAACCGTAGACATGGAATTTTTATTTGATTATGGATTTCCTCGCTTATCAAGGTATCGAAACTCAAATGGTTCGTATTATGATGGACAACATTTAAATCAATTTCCAAACCATTGTTTTTTCTCCTGCATTTTCTTTTATTTGTAGGGTTAAGGAAAATCGTATTCCTCTTCAAAGATGAATCAAGAGAACCTGACCCAAGTGTGAAGTCAAAATCCATAATGTGAAAATTATTGGCTTCATCCAACAATTTTTTAAGCATACCAGTCAACTGGTTTTTCTTCGTCAAAGTAGTAGGAGGGTTATCTAAAATGAGATGTAGTACATTGCTAAATAACTCCTCCCTTGCCAAATGAAGTGCCTCAGAATTTGAATAAACAATATTTGTGGCCATAAGAGTAGCATTAACATCTACATTGTGGTTTTGGGGCTCTATATTGATCTTAGTTTGGTCATTGAATATGTTATTCTATCCATGCTTATGAAGCAGTGGACTTGAATTATCCGAGTGGAAATACAACCAATTAACCTTTATGACATGCTTGCAAATTTTTCCATGGATTGACCATGGACATTCACATGTTATAAAATTCATGCGATACCAGGTGACAAGGTATTTTTTATCTTGATTTTTCTGGTTTCTCACCCAGTAAGCACGACTTATGCTCTCATGAGGACAATAATCAATATCCAAAAATTTTCTTACTCGTTTCACTAATGATTCCAGTTGGTTTTCTCTCTTGTAGTTGTTTATAAATCCTTCTTCTTTTAAGATTTCCTTGAACTAGTAAAAAGGTTCAACGGTTGTTAGTAGCATATGAAACTACCAATCCATCTATCGGGCACATTTTTTCCTTCTATCAGAGATAAATGTTGTTTTAAAGTAATTATGGTATGGCTCAACAACATTATTGGTCTCTTGATTTGCATGAAGGAACTCTCAACAACCTTTCACCACATCCCTACTTGCAAATAGAACCATGTTAGTCTCAATATATCACCTTTATAGAAAACAAAAATGCATATAATGCGAAAATTTTGTTTACTTCCGCATCTTATCTCCAACAACCCAATTCTTGTGGAAATAGTCTAAGACCTTCTCTTCATTTGCAAATTTGATAAAAAATTGATTGATTGCATCTTCCACTTCATTGTTGAGAGTGTGTTTCATAATGAAGCCTAACTCACTGAACATTGCATTGGCTTTTATGGAACTGCTAGACAAACAATTGACATTTTTTAACTAAGCCCTTCATACATGCAAAACACATAAGATCACATCCAACCTATGATCCTCCTGCCATATTCAATGCATTTTAGTATGATATATTTAGAAAAAAATCAAGTTTGGTTATATCATGACAATATTAAAGTTACCTCAAAGTAGTGATTTCAGCCAATGCATCATCGACCATGAAAGCATTGACTTTCCAATCAGGACGAGTTTCGAAACACTTGTGCATGATTTTCTCCAACCATAGTGAAATATCATCTAATGTGTTTCATGATGCCACAACCCATGCAACTGGCACCTTGCTTTGTTGTTCATCAAATGCCACAAGTGTATACAACTGATACTGTCATATTCAACGTTACATAAAGTCAAACAAAATTTATTAATCATATTGAATGTCTACAACTTAAATTGGTGTATTCAATCAATCATTGGCATCTAACTTACCCAAAATTTATTTGTTTTAAATGTTGAATACATGGCTATTAAGCTATTGTTTAGTAACTTGACCATTGTCTCCAACATTCACTTTGTTTCAATCCCTATTACAAAAGTGACCTCCACACCATTGGGATTTTGGTAAAAAAAAGAATATTCCTGATTCTTTTTATACCAAAGGTTTACACTCATTTCATCCTTTTGGTGAAGTCTATAATTTCACTTCGGAAACCTATTATATATATTTACAATATATTTCCTGCATAAGAAGAAATCTCCATCCCGAGCTTCTGCGTCCATCTCAACATGTCTCTTAATGTTGGTTCTATACACTATATCAAGAGGCACTCCCAAAAAGAAACAAATATCTAAGTAAGAAACAATGTCCCTTGAAAGATTTGGCCTATGAAAGGTCTCGGTCTCACCTGAAGTGTCATGTTGGCCATGACAAGGCCAACCTTACCCATCTTCATGTTCATACATATTGAAAGGTAGTATTTCTCTATCAGGAATTTCATTCATAACCCTCACAATAAAATGGCTTTGGCAACTCCTCTTTTCCACAAATGAGGTCCTTCCTTTAGTTGGAGGATTTTCTCTTTTGTCCTTTGGGACAAATGAACAATGATAACTACACCAAAAATTTCAAGTGTTAGTATATACAAAGAAAGGTAAATGTTGTTTCAAAGGATATAAACAATGCATTTTTTAAATAGTCACATTTCATATTTCAATGCAGTGGTATCTCTTTATTTTGGTTACTTTGTTTGTTTTCCGTATGAACTTATATGGAGTAATGGGATTTTCTTCCTCTCCTTTGATAAATTCAGAAACTCGTTTAATGCGATTAAGGCAACTTGATCAATACTATTTTTTTTTATTATTATTTCCATACAAACGAAGTCTTTACTAGAAAACGTGATTTTTTATTTGAGGTCTTGTATCTCAAGATCCATGATATGCTTCCATTTTCTTCGCTTTCCCATTTTGAATTGATCTAGTCAAATAATATGCAAGGACATCAAATAAATAATCTATATAGAAACATGTTAGTAGCAAAGCTATCCATTCTAAAGAAAAAAAAACAAAAGAAAAAAGATGATGCATATAGCTTTGTTGCAAGACATATAGATACCCATGCCATCCAAACAGATATATTTACGTAGATATACTCTCCTATAGTATATATAGGAGGCAGATGGTGGAAAATTGAAATAAACTTACTGTTATTGTTTTGAAATTGTAGGAGTTTACTGTATTTTCAGTTTATAAATTAACAAAGTTGCAGATTTAAAACTCAGGTTATTTGAGTGTGTTTTCTTTGTGTTGTTTGTAATTTCCAATAGTATGTGTAGAATAATGTCTAGTTAAGCTATCAATATGGGTGGGTTTTCAAATGAATTGAATGTAAAAATATAGGTTTCTTGGGCAGAATCATATTTTCCCTACAATATGTGTCCAGAGCAGCAATGTAAGAATATAGGTTTCTTGGGCAGAATCATAGTTTCCCTACAATATGTGTCCAGAGCAGCACTGTTAGTTTCCTATCCTCATGTAGCATCAATTGAGGATGGCTACATGAGATGAAAGGATTTCATCGTCATCCTAATTTCTAAAAAAATCCTAAATATAATTGGAAGAGCGAATTGGGGTTAGAACCTGTCATGGGAAACATCGTACTTTGAATTTAATTGAATCCATTCTCTCATGTAATATTCATAAGAGAAATAGATGCTTAAACAAACCAAATTATATTATATAATATGTTATGCGTCATCTTTGGGATTCTTGGCTTGAGGCTATCTACATCTTTTCAGTTTTCATGGATGAGAAATGGAGATTTATCCATTGAATTTCTGTTTATTGCAACATAAATTGAATTTCCTTTCCCTTTCCATATCAATCTTTATGCATGAATCTAATTTTCAATCTGGAACCTATTTTATCTGATTCGGTAATGAGTTAGAGATTCATCAAATAAGATCTCACCATAAATTATATTTCTTATTATTTGAGCCCCAATTCAACTGGATATTATGCTATGTCTAGATGCTACTAAGAAGTCATTTATCAATATTTGAATTTTGATGGCCTTTCCTGCAGAATTATTCCTACATCACCAAATCTCTAGGTAAGGCTTCATGGATGGTTCACATTTCCAAGCATGAAACGATCAACTGGATAAACTAATTCCCTATCAAAGTGAAAGTGGGGATAGTTTCTTTGCATTGAGTTGCACCGATGGACATTGAGTCATGGGAAAAATACAATTGAGTCCATTGCAAACAGATAATCGGGTTTTTTTTTTTTATGTTCCTAATCGAACCAATTGCTAAAATACTGCCAGGTAAGGGGGATACCATACAGGTTTGATTTGGAGATCCTCTCAAATAGGATCCTTTCTAGATACAATCATTTGATGAAATTAAGTGTTTACTTTCCATAATATCTACTCTCATGTTGTGGATATGAAGGTACAAAATCAATGCATACCAGGGGAAGAATAGGCGTGAAAACAATGAAAATAATTGAAAACTATGAAATTGTATGAAATTTTATAAGTTTCCCTCCTAGTTGTATTCCAAGAAAGTATTATTTTTATCTTCTAGAGCCTAATTCTTGAATCTATGTTTATGATGACTTCATGAAGGTTAAACATAACAAGGATCTTCAAAGACCAGCCTTGGAAATTGTTTATTACAGACGATGCTCAAGACGTGAGAGGAAAATAAAACTTGAAAAAGATGTAATGAGCATGTTTTCACTAACATTTTATTTGTATTCCCATAAGAAAACGAAAAGAATTTGTAGTTCTGATTGGATAGAACATGGGTTCTTGTATTGAAAAGTTTATGTTGTAACCTATAGATGAGAAGCTAAGGAAGAAGCTTAGGTATGAGGAGAATGTTCACAGGGCATTGGAACAAGCATTTACAAGACCTCTTAGTGATCTTCCTCGGCTTCCATTGTATCTTTCCGCAAAGGTATAGATTCAACTCTTTATATATGTTACCAAATGCCAATTAAAATTCAGAATGATCTAAATTTTCTTATTATTAAGATTTTAGGAAGTTACGCTACGAAAGAAGACAATATATATATGTTCATCAATTTTTTTCTTGTTGGGGGAAATCTGTGATTATCTTTTAGTCTAATAATTGTGTAGTTTTAGTTCCTACATATCTTGATATTTCTTTTAAAATCATTCTCAGGTGTGATAGGCATAAAATTGTAGTGTGACATTTTAGGCTCTTTGTGAATGGCGATAATTTAAATTGTTTGTTTCTATGATTGTCAATTCTAACATTGGAGCTCCTTGCAAAAGTAGATATGCTAGAAGAAGAGGTTGTTCACCATGAGGAATAAATTGTACATTTAAGGCAAGGTTTGTATCAGGAGGTAGTTTATATCTCATTATCTCAAAAACAAATAGAACTTGTTGAAAATTTTGAGGAATATATAGCAAAGAAGCCAGAGTTCCTCAGGTCTCCTTGACATTGTCACCACTCTGTCCAAGAAAGTCAACAATATATATATATATATAACTTCATATGCTCATAAAAGATTTTCTTTTTGGGGGAAATCTACAATTATCTTTTAGTCCAATAAT
Organism: Pinus albicaulis; assembly: GCA_034641835.2. Classification (NCBI taxonomy): domain Eukaryota; kingdom Viridiplantae; phylum Streptophyta; class Pinopsida; order Pinales; family Pinaceae; genus Pinus; species Pinus albicaulis. The sequence continues at coordinate 134,288,515 of CM076581.1, forward strand.
TCTGTAGTTTTAGTTCCTACATATCTTGATATTTCTTGTAAAATAATTCTTAGGTGGGATAGGCATAAAATTGTAGTGTGACATTTCAGGCTTTTTGTGAATGGCGATGATTTAAGTTGTTTGTTGCTATGAATGTCTATTCAGACACTGGAGCTCCTTGCAGAAGTAACTATGCTAGAACATGAGGTTGTTCACCTTGAGGAACAAATTGTACATTTAAGGCAAGGTTTGTATCAGGAGGATGTTTATATCTCATTATCCCAGAAACAAATAAAACCTGTAGAAAGTCAACAATATATATGTATATATATACAACTTCATATGCTCATAAAATATTTTCTTGTTGGGGGAAATCTGCAATTAGCTTTTAGTCCAATAATTCTGTAGTTTTAGTTCCTACATATCTTGATATTTCTTGTAAAATCACTCAGGTGGGATAGGCATAAAATTACAGTGTGAAATTTCAGGCTTTTTCTGAATGTTGATTATTTAAGTTTTTTGTTGCTATGAACGTCTATTCAGACGTTGGAGCTCCTTACAGAAGTAACTATGCTAGAAGATGAGGTTGTTCACCTTGAGGAACAAATTGTAAATTTAAGGCAAGGTTTGTATCAAGAGGCTGTTTATATCTCATTATCCCAGAAACAAATAGAACCTGTAGAAAATTTTGAGGAATATATAACAAATAAGGCATAGTTCCGTGGGTCTCCTTGACATTGTCACCACTCTATCCAAGAAAGTCAATAATGTAAAAGAGATTTTTTTGCAGGGGGTTTGGTTCCCTCTATAAATGAATGCTCACCTAATGTGGCTTCCCAAACTGGAATTTTACATAGAAGGAAAGCATTCTCCTCACAAGGGAGTTGCAAAGGAGACCTCAAAACTGTCGAAGGGGGTGCAAAAGAGTTTGGGGCCCTCACAGCCTGGCCATGGAAAAGAGAATTAGCTTCATGTAGCTCCTAAAGGCTCCATATTCTTTGCCTCGATCGTCAAATTCAGGGAATACATCTCAAAAATGATCCCCAAAGGTCAACAAGGATACCAAGAGGTAGATACATACTTTAAAAGTATAGATATTCAACATGGAGAAATTCTTTAGATAACACTTGTTATATAGGTTATGGAAAATATGTCCATGTTATAATTTTGATTCATCTTTCAATTGTCTTCACTATTTTTGTTTCCAAAAATTTTCAATTACCATTCCAGAATCCACATAAAACTTTGAAATTTTCTGATTAGTTTTATTTAGTGTGAATTTTCGATAAAGTTCGACATGATTTTATATGGATGCTGAGACACATTTAATTTTGTAGTGGAAATATCTAGTCTATCGGTTATAACTGTTGAAATTTCCATCACATTATGTGTAAATTTTAAAGATATTGTCAAAATGTAAATGTAAAGTGTTACAGGAAGAATATAGGGTAATTTTATTCTAAATATTTGGAACTTTTGAAAATAATTCTCAAATCTTGTGTGTGTGGCTCAAATAAGTAGAATATTTTAGCTTGAAAAAGTGAAACTGTCCAAGTTCCGTGGGATAAGGATAAGTTTGCAAATGACTAGTGAGTCGGCTAGTCGCAGGGTCATGGGTTTGGAAATCAGAATATGCATGGCATTATAATATTTACATGATATTTTCTTGATCCTCAAAACAAAATAGTGGAATATCGCTTTGGCACCTCAGTTGAGGAATCGGCTAAGCATTCTTCAAAATTGGAAAAGGTCGAATGATACAGCACTTTGAAATATGCTTAATTTTGGCATAAAAAATAAGGAAAACGACCACGAAGTTCAAGGAACATACATTGAAAAGTCAAATTAGCATAGTCATCTTACTTCAATGAGGGAAGAGCATGAATTTTTCCATAACTATATTTCGTGAGCTGTAAGGAAATTTTGGATTAGTTACTTAGTATAAATACTTTGGGGCATCATTGACTCAGCAGGTCATGTTGTATCGTTTGGCGGTCACATTAGACATAATCAAGGAGTCTTGTAATAAATGGAGTAGTCTATCGACATGCATAATTATCTGACTAGACAGTTATTGATCTGATGTTCTAAATCATTGGTAGGGGGAATTTTCTTAGACATGCAGTACAACAATGAAGCCTCATTATCATTGTAAATGCAAAGGGATATGGGTTTAAATAATTATGCTTACTTCTATTCCATGTTGGGAGCTTGTGTTCGCTAATTTTAGCAGGAAATTTCTTCATTGTTCGAGTATTTCAATGAAGGGTATTATTGAACAAAAGACAAGCTTTGATCATGAAAAAGGAAGGAACTGGTTAATCTCCACTAACTTGGAAGAAGTGTTGGAATACTCGAAGAGCTTGTGCAGGGAGGTCAAGGAATTCTGGAGTTGATTGTCTCTCGATTTGCAGGGAGGTCAAGGAGCAGAAGAGGTTATGTGCAGTTTTGTTTTGACCTCTGTTTGAATTCAAGTCACCCACCCACCACCCTCATTGCATTAACGAGCGGAGTAGTCTGGCATCCAGCACCTCGCTGGATCCTAACAGTCACATCGGGTTGGATCCGATCAGAATAGAATGATTGTGATTCTGATTCTAACTTATTTTGACAAGCACATCAAATGAAGCAGTGTCAGAGGGGTTGGAGGAATGTTGGCCAGAGTCAGAATTTTTTCTGGCTAGGAATGGAAGCCGAGTAATTCCTCTTCCTGCCTCGACTACTCCAAAATAAAAGAACATGAAAATAAACTTTAAAAAACAAAAAAAAACAATTAGAAAAAATAAAAAATAGAAATTAAAAAAGAAAATGAATATATATATACATAATTAAAAAAAAAAGTTAAAAAAAAAATGAGTCCCCCACGGCCTTTGGGTGGGGCAAGGGTGATTCCTGGAATTGCCCTTGCCCCACCCAGAGCCCATGGGGTCACTAGGCTACGAAGGGAGAAAGAGTTATACATAGCTCCTCCTCCCCACCTAGCACAATAGTCTTGCGAGCCTTGGGCGAGGAGGAGTTGACGCAACTCCTCCCTACCCAACCTAATGACCCCACGAGCCCTAGGCAGGGCAAGGGAGATTCCCGCCCAGGTTGTGAGGCCTGAAATTTTATTTTATTTTATTTTAAATGTTTCTTTTTAATCTCTTTAATTTTATTATTTTTTTAATATATTATTACTATTATTATTATTATTTAAATTAAGTTAATTTTTTTTAATGTTATTTTTTTGTTTATTTATTTGATTTTATTTATTATATTTTTTTTTATTTTTTATGTTTTTTATTTTTATTTTTGAGATTGGTTATATATATATAGTGTTTGTTTGTTTGTTTTTAATTGTATGTTTATGTTTTTTCAACAATATTTTTTTGTTATTTTTACTTAAACTTTTATCTAAATCATTTTTTTTTGGAAAAACAATTATGTCATTATCTTTGGATATAAAAATCATAAAATTTTTATAAAACTTGTTATTTTTCTAACTTTTTTAATTCATTTTTTTCATAAAAATATTTTATCAAACATGTAATTTTTAGCGAAAAGTTTCTAAAATACGTATTTTTTAATTATATCTATTGAAAAATGTGTTTCTTTTTTAGTTTTTAAAATGATTTTTTTTAGTGACAATTATTTTTTATATATTGAAATATTAATTAACTATATATAAATATATAAAAAATCTCAACCTCAAAATATTGATGTTATTATTTTTTAAAAATTTGTAAAAAAAATAAAAATTTTAGGATACAAAAACCATTTCAAAGAAAAAACAAAAAAATGCATGTTTGAAAAACCCTTAAAAAACAACATCGTAGGATGAAAAACAAGAAGATGAATAAGACAACCTGAAAAATGGTAAAATAATAAACATTTAAAAAAAAATTGTGCATACTTAGGACATAAGAAAATTCAAAGTGTCAAAAATATGTCTTAAAAAAATGTTGATGTTTCTCAAAATCCACATGAAAATTACCAACATTTAAAAAAAATATTCACACTTAATACACTAGAAAATTTGAAGTGTCAAAAATAAGTTCTCTAAAAAAAGTGGTTGATTTTGCATCAACACTTTTCAAAATAAGCATGAAAATCACTAACATTTAAAAAAAATGTTCATACTTGATACATAAAAAAATTTTAAGTGTCAAAAATATGTTCCAAAAAAAAAAAGGTTTATTCTGTATCATCACTTTTCAAAATGAGGTGGTTTTTTTCTACCTCAAAAAAACGAATACTCGATATAGTTCCTGTTTGATAGTTTACATTGTTACTTCCACAATAATGCTCCCTTAGGTGGCAACATCAATCAAATTTAGCCTCTCCCTATCTTATCCTTGGGTATCATATGCTTCTAAGACCATAAAAAACCTCTCTCCACCATACTTTAACTAAAAGTAGGATTGTACTATTTTCTCCAAGCATTGAAATTGAGCTTGAATTGGAAATTGACATGCTACATAATAAATATGAGATCCTTTTAGAATTATCCCAACCATTGTAATTTTCCGAGTCAATGGAATGCCTTTATATTGTTAATCTTCCTTACAAGCTAATGAATCTCACAAAAAAATAGTTGAAAAGCTCCACTACAAATTGTATTTCGAGACATTGCATAATCACTCATCGACCTAACATGGTTTGAAATTATGTGAATCCATCCAAGCGTATCATTGAACCCAAGAAACCGAAGATTTAGATTATGCCGAGTAACCACCACACTTGACACCACGTACAGAAATTTGAGGCATGTATGAGTATCATCTATAAAGTCACTGTTTGATTTCAATGAAAGGATAATAAACAATGTTACTAATGAAATAGGTAACCTCATCTCAAAACGGGAACTCTAGCCCAAAAAGACTCAAAAAATATGAAAAAACACCTCAAAAAAAAAAAAAAGTGTATTCCAGAACGCACTTGGTTTTTTTTTAAGGTCAAATTTCAACATTTTATAAAATTATGCTAAAAACAAAATTGTTTCTTGAAAAAAATGATTGAAAAAACACTCTCAAAACAAAACCAGTTGACGCTGGAAAAAAAAATAAAAAAATAAAAATAAAAACAAAATAAAAATTTTAATTCAAACATTAAAAAAAACCTAAAATTTAAGAAAATAATAAAAAATAATAAAAAATTTAAAGATTAAAATTTCAAAATATATAGAAATAAAAAATAAAAATAAAAACAAAATAAAAATATTAAATTAAAAAGAAAAACAAGTTATAAAAAAGAAAGAAATTATAAAAAATAAAATATAGAAATTAAATTTAAAAAAAGAAAAAGAAAATGTTTATTAAAAAAAAAAAAAATTTAAAGAAATATATTAAATTTTAATAAATTTAAAACTTTAAAATAAAAAGTTAAAAAAAAACAAAAAAAACAAAAAAACATTATTGAAATTAAAAGTAAAAAAACGGAAAATTAATTAAAAAAAATGAAAAAAAAATATAATAAAAATATTAAATTTAAAAAAATATATATTAAAAAAACAAATAGATTTTAAAAAATATATTAAATTTAAATTATAAAAAATAATAATAATATATATATATATATAAATAAGAACTTAAAATGTTAATATTAAAATAACAAATTAAATTAAAAAAATAAATTATATTTTAATAAATAAATGAATAAAAAAATAAATTTTGAAATAAAAACTAAATTTTAAATATAAAGAAAAATTAAAAAAAAAAAGAAGAAGAAAGAAAGAAAAAGAAAAAGTTAAAAAACTTTAAAAATCAATTAAAATTGAAAAATTGAAAAAAATAAATTAAAAAAAATATATTAAATAAAAAATAAAATAAAAAACAAATTAATTTGAAAATATTAAGTTTAACTTTAAAAAAATCTAATTTTAAATACACAATTTTAATTGAAAAAAAATATATATATAAAATTTTTAAATACACAATTTTAATTGAAAAAAAATATATATATAAAATTTTTATGTAATTAAAAAAATAATAATAATAAAATTAAAAATTCAAAAAAATTAAAAAAAAAACATAAAATTTAATAATAATAAAAAAAAATATGAAAAAATTAAAAAAAAAAATCAATTAAATAAAAAAAAATACAAAATTTAATAAAAATTATTAACAAAATTTAGAAAAAAAAAATTAAAAACAAAAAAATGAATAAAAAAAATTAAAATAAATAAATAAATAAAATTTCAAATATAAAAATTAAATTAAAAATAAATAAATTTAAATTTTTTGAATTTAAAAAAAAAAAAAAAAAAAATTAAAAATATTAAAATAAATAAATAAATAAATAAATAAAAGAATTTTTTGATCATGGTGGCGCCGCCAATCGGCCTCCTGCCCAGGTGACAGCGGAGGCCGGCCGCTAGGCAGGAGGTCGATTTCGAGAATCGCCCTCCCGCGGTGAGAGGCCGATTCCGGGAATCAGCCTCCCACCGCGGGAGGGTGATTCCCGCAATCGACCTCAGGGCGATTCCCGGAATCGACCTCTCGCCGTGAGAGGGCGATTCCCGGAATCCGCCTCTTACGACGGGAGGGCGATTCCCGGAATCGACCTCCCGCGGTGGGAGGGCGATTCCCGGAATCGGCATCCCGCTACGGGAGGGCGATTCCCGGAATCGACCTCTCGCCCAGGTAGCGGCGGAGCATGCAGCCCCCCGCCCGCCCAGCGGCCGGCCTCCGCCGCCACCTGGGCGAAAGGCCGATTGGTGGCGCCACCACGATTAAAAAATTCTTTTATTTTTAACTCAAATTTTTTATTTTAAATTTAATTTGTTTTAATTTGTTTTGTTTTTTTTTTTTAATTTGTTTTTAAATTTAATATTTTAGATTAATTATTTTTTAAAATTTAAAATTTATTCATTAAATTTATTAAATTTTAATTTAATTTAAATTTATTTTTTAATCTTTTAGTTTATTTGGTTTTTCATTTTAAAATTTAAAAGTTGTTTCATTTAAAAAAAAATAGTAAATTTATGGATATTTGTTTTTTAATTATTTGCACGTGGTTTTTTTCATTTTTTGTTTTTGTTTTTTAATGATACTTTTTTTTATTATAATTCTTTTATTTTAATTTTCTTTTTCAATTTTAAATTTTGTTTTTTTTGTTTTTTTTTAATTTGTTTTTTTTTGTTAATTTTAAAATTTGTATTTTTGTTTTCTTATTATTATTATTTTTTAATTTAAATTTTTAAATTTATTTATTTATTTGTATTTTTTTTTTTTTTTAATCTAAATTTTAATTTTGTAATTTAAATTATTTTTAATTTTTTTTTAATTATATGTATTTTTTTAATAACTTAGAAAAAAATGTTTTTGATGTTTTTTTTTTAAATTTTTTTATTGTTAATTTTTGTTTTTTTTCTTTAAATTATGTGTTTTTTTTTTCAAATTTTGTCATTTCTTTTGATATAATTTTCGAATATTTTTGTTTTTTTTTTTTAATTTATTTTTGTTTAAATTTTTTATTTTTACGAGTTAATTTTTGTTTTTTTTTACATTTTTATTGGTTTTTTTTATTGTTTTTTTATATATTTTTTAATCTAAGTTTTGTGTTTTATTACCAATATGAAAATCACCACTCTAAAAAAAAAGTTGATGCTGCATCAATACGTTTCAAAATTAGCATGAAAATCACCGCTCTAAAAAAAAAAAGTTGATGCTGCATCAATACGTTTCAAAATTAGCATGAAAATCACTAACATTTTAAAACAAATATTCATACTTCATAAATAAAAATATTAGAGTGTCAAAAATGTGCTCAAAAAAAAAAAAGGTGATTCTGCATCACCACTTTTCAAAATCGGGTGCTTTTTATGCTACCAAAAAAAAGTAGGTAACAGTGCGGTTACCTATTTCATCGGTAACAGTGTAATAATCCACATAGTAATCATTAACCATTTTTGGCCCAACAAGAAGCAATATGCCTTACAGGTCCCCTTGAAAATGAGTAGCCTCATAAGATAACTTCAAGAATTAATAGTCATGACATGCAACTAAGAGGAGAAGGGTTATCCCTATTAAATGGAATGATGCAATATAATTTAGGTGACAGGGGATTATAATAAAAAACAAACTTTGAGGAAATAGAGGAGTTGAGACCATGGCCAGACATCAGCATCTAAACCCCAAAAATGTCAACATATTTATGATGGAAGGACCAATCAATTTTATAATAAACCTTGTTGAAGTTTATTTTTAGCAAAATTGACTATTGACTAGACTCTTGGGCCCTCTCCATGGCCTCCCATGTCAATTTCATGATGTATAAAGTAAGGAAATCATGCACAAACCTCTTTGTCCTCGTCAAATGACCTTGTCCATTGAATGTATACAAAGAATTGTTTCCTTTTCCATTATTTTGTAAGAAACATTGAATAAATTAATAAACTTCCAATCCCCAATGGTATTCCTAGCTAAATGCATTCCAAAATTACCTTGTAAATATATTGGTTAAGAGATTCAATGAATACACTAAGAAGAAAAAAATTCCATTTCCAAACAACATAAATCTTGGCTACATTGTCCCACATGTATTTGTATAACTTGCAAGGAAGACCATCCAATATAGATAACTTTCCATTCTTCATAGGATCAAGGGTTTAAAAAAGCCTCCAAGGGTCCTGTAATTAGGGTCTTGTAATTATGGGGGATATCCTTGAAATAACATTTCTTAACATCCAACACACAATGTGTTAAATTATATGGGGATATATATTAAGAAAGTGTACCTTATACAAACCCTTGTCCTTGGATCCTTATCAAGGAACCATATGTTTTGCATAAATTGAGAATGTTTTTAGGGACCACCTTCCTTTCTAAGTAGTGGTAGTAGAAACTGGGGCCCTCATCCCCTTCTTAGATTGATTACAAGTTGTAATGGATTAAAACCCACTTTGTAAATGTACTCCTATCTCTTATGAACCACCATCTTCATTTTTGTAGGGTTCCATTGAAGGACCACATTGTGGAGATATTCCCATATAGAAATACAAATGTGTTCTAGCCTAAATTGGACATCGTATAACTCCTTTCTTCTTTTGAAAACTATCATCCACCCCTACCCTTTCATAAATGTGATCCTTTGATAAAAAAAACCCACCACTAATGAAGTCAACCTCTAGCTCCTGCTTGTTGAGGAGGTATAAATTCTAAAAATAATATATAAGGGCTTGAAAATTTAGAGACTCTAGATAAGACATTCAACTTGAATAAAGTAGAGAATGTGGGGTTTATTATTTACTAAGATAATTGGCTAAAAAGAAAAATGATCTAAGCCTATCATATCCATCAAAACATCTTGTAGGGGAATTCATATTAAAAATGAGATGTACTCCCTTGGGCCATAAAGTTAAACCAATCTAGAGTGACCTTTGTCATTGTCTTGTTTGAAATTAGTTGAAGTGAACTGACCACCATAATTGGGGCTTGACTCCCTTTTTATTAATATTGAAGGAATACACCTAAAGACTTGAATTAAACATAGGTGAACTTTTCTTCATTCCATCAAATTGATCACCCTTCTAGAATCCATAGCTTGATCACCCTCCCACTCCACCATATTAAAATTCCCTCAATAATTTAGTTCATGGTAAAAAATGATGGGACTTTCTACTGAAACTGATTTGATTACAAAGTTCAAAACGAGATGATTTAACATCTTGAATGCATTAGAGGAATTTTGAGGTCTAAAATGGGCCTCCTAAGGAAATTATAAAGTAATAGTGGAAATAATAAAATAAGATTAGATTAAAACATCAAATTCTAGAGGGAAAAATGAAAAAAACTACTTTTTAAACCTGTATTTTCAACTTATCTCCCCATGGGTTTAATCAAATTTTGAGCGGGAACACTTGTTGGATGAAAAATTTGATTCCTCATTCAAGGAGTGCCCATGTTGCATACGTTCGATGGACCCTACTACACGAAAAATAAGAAAAATGTGAAAAACGTTATTGCAATCACATTTTTCATGTATTTGTCATTTTTCGTGTAGCAAGTTTCATCGAAAGTATGCAACATGGTAACTCCTTGGATGAGGAATTAAATTTTTCATCCAACGAGTACTCTTTCTCGAAATTTGAGTAAAATCTTAGGGAGATAAGTTGAAAAAGTAGTTTTATTATTTTATTATTTTTTAATCTTTTTACTTTTTTACTCCAAAAATGGCGAGTCACTCCCCTTGGTTGACATCATCATCTTGAATCTTATTGGTTCTTATAAATTTTATTTTGGCTGTACATTTTTCTTATGAGGCCCATTTTAGACCTCAAAATTTCTCTAATGAGGCACATATATAGTTTGATTCTTTGTAACACACCACACATGATTTTCTTGCAATTGGGAATCAACATGCATCTCACATTGCAAGATAATAATCATAGCTTCATTCCAAGGGGAGTAAAAGATTTGATTTATTGAATGATTTAGCCATCGCAAAAAAACTTTGAGGATTCCTATGTTAAAAGAGTAAATTGTGGCATATTTGTAATATTTAACATGTGGGTTACGACTTTCCTCCCATGCCCGCTAGACCTATGAAATTGAACTACAAAGGGTACTTCCTTCCACTTGATCGAATTCTAAAAGATACTTCCACTTGTTGGACTTCACTTGCCATCATGCCTCTACCTCCATTCTACTTGTTCCAACTATATTGGGAACCATATAAATGATGCATTTTGAAATCTAATTTTGCTAAGAATTCCAACAAATAATTACTAACCTAAGAGATGGAATTTTTGGATTACTAGGGTTAAGAGAAGAGCCTTGGCTAAACCCTTAAAGGGATTACTTGCACCCCCCTCTCTTGAAGGCATTGAAGAGCCACAGCCCTGAGCATCTTGTTTCAAATCCATAGAAATACCACCTACCTTAGCCCCTTAGGTTGTTGGAGAGGGAAACATCACTCCCCCCTCTCCCACTAAAGCCCTTGATTTATGTTTATGATGAAAGAAATCCTGAATGAGATGACTCAATCCTTTCAATAAAAGAATGCATTCGATAAACATTCATTTTATGTTTAGTTATAATTCTTAAGAAAATATTTGACTATAAATGTGTAATAATAGTGTTCACTAGTTTTGTATACCTTAGCCCATAGTTACAAAAGTTGGCTTGATATAAACTTATTGAATCAATTGGGAAAAAATTACCATGGGTGAATCAAATTCAAACTTGCCACCTAATTAACTTTATTTATGTATGGGTCAAACTTGGATTACTTCATGGGTATAAGTTTTGTAACGCTTATTTTAACAAGTTAATTTTCAATATATGAAGGTTGCAAACAGTTTGTGCTTCCTAAACAACATTACTCACATTTTCTAGAAATTAATATACATTAGAGCTTTCCCACTACTTTTATTTATCTAATCCTTCCAAACATTAATTAAGTTTTTCTCCCAACCTAAGTGTTTTTTTAGTGAATTTTTATTGTGTTTCTAGATCATTTTGATACATGTAGGTAACACACCCAATCCCCTAATGCTAAATTAGGGTTGTGGGATATAATTAGACCCGATATTCAAGGTACATTATGAAGATGAGGTTATCTAAAAATCCTCTTTCTTACATCACTCCAAATCACAGTTTTGATACCATCATTAACTTCTACTTGTTGATAGCTTTCCAATAATATTAAATTTATCACAATCCAAGCTACAAGCGCATAGTTATGCATCTTATAATTTTTTCCCATTTCAAGGCCACATTATCATTTGTACGCTTATGTGGAATCTATTGGCTAGGTGGTGCCTCCACACTGGTCCTCTTACACCCTTGTTTCATATCAACGAATTCCATAAGTGGTAGGGTTAAAATCCTTCGAGGATTTGATAGTCAATATGGAAGATAGTGTAGGTTTTAACCCTGAACAGAAATTATCTACACACGAATCTTATAACAGAAAATAAACAATAGCGAGAGAATAAAACATAAAACAAATAAACACAGAGATTTTCCCCTGGATCCCAAATCAGGACAACCAGCTTCATTTTTCATTATGTTCCTTTTAGTGTTACAACACATATATATACATGCCGAAGCATACATAAATCCTAATCCATTAACCCTGGATTAGAACATAATCGCAGTTCCCTTGACCGGATCTACAAAAAAATACTAGGGACTGAAAACCATCGTACCCCAAAACCATGTGCAAAACCATGCACAAAACCATGGGCGCTGACCGCCCACTGGAAATTAAGGACCAAAAAAATTTCGTCGGGGCACTGCCCCGAACCCTGACAGGGGGGGCTATCGCCCCCTCTCTTACCCCCCTACACGTGATTAGTCGTGGAAAGAATATAACACATACCCAACATTCTCCCACTTGTTGTTTTATTTCCGCAGGGGGCCGCAGGAGAGCTTAGTCATCGGCCCAATTCTTCAACACCCATTGTTTCTCTACACCAAGAGAACTTTTGAGTGCTCACAGACTTCTTCAATGCATCTGCAACATTCTTCAAAGTGTCCACCTTTACCAACAACACCCTTTTAGCCTCAACCATATCTCTAAAAAAGTGACATTGAACATCAATGTGCTTTGTCTTTGAATGATAAGCAGAGTTCTTAGACAAGAAAATTGCACTTTGGCTATCACACTCTATCCTTATAGCTTGTTGTACCAACCCCATACTTGAACACAATATTTGCAACGAAACTGCTTCCTTGCTTGCATGAGTGGCTACCATGTATTTTGCCTCTGTAGTTGAAAGAGCCACTACTGACTGTATTTTACTCATCCAACTGACTATGCCTCCAAATAGGCTAAACACATACCCACTTGTAGATCTTCTTTGGTCCAGATCTCCAGCCCAGTCTGCATCAACAAAACCACGAATGTCCAACATTCTTTCCAATCCTGGTCTTTCCTGGTAGCACAAGCCATAATCACTAGTGCCACGTAAATATCTGAAAACCCGCTTCACTACTGTCCAATGCTCCTTCCCTGGGTTTGACATAAACCTGCTCAATACTCCCACTGCATGTGCAATGTCTGGTCTAGTACAGACCATTGCATACATCAGGCTACCCACTGCACTTGCATATGGAACACGGGACATATCCTCTTCTTCTTCTTGTGTCTTGGGACACTGTTCAGCAGACAAATTTGCACCTACAGGAATAGGAACACTCATTGGTTTACTATCCTGCATATTGAACCTATGCAATATAGTCTCGACATACTTCCTCTGGTTTAACCAGAGCTTCCTCTTTGCCCGATCTCTCTTAATTTCCATGCCCAAAATATAGTTTGCAGCACCAAGATCCTTCATGTCTAATTTGGAGAACAGTTGGGTCTTCAAATCTTGGATAATTTCTTTGTCATTTCCAATCAACAACATATCATCCACATACAAGACCAAATAAATAAAATGGTCACCAATTAATTTAAAATAAACACAGTGATCCTCCTTGCTTCTGGTGAAGCCAAGTCCCCGTATATAGGTATCAAATTTCTGATACCACATCCTTGGTGACTGTTTTAACCCATACAGAGACTTCTTCAACCTACATACCAATTCTTTCTTACCCTTCACCATAAAGCCTTCAGGTTGCTTCATGTAGATCTCCTCTTCTAGATCCCCGTGAAGAAATGTTGTCTTCACATCCATCTGTTCTATCTCAAAATCAAATGTAGCAGCAACAGATAAAAGTAATCTAATAGAAGTAAATTTGGCAACAGGAGAAAAAATATCACCAAAATCAATTCCCGGCACTTGGGAATAACCTTTTGCTACCAAACGAGATTTGTATTTCTCCACCTTACCTTCTACATTCATCTTCTTCTTAAACACCCATTTGCTCCCAATGGGCTTCCTTCCAACCGGCAACTCCACCAAATCCCATGCCTCATTTTTGTGCAAGGATGCCATTTCATCAACCATGGCCTCCTTCCATAGTTTTCCATCCTCGGAATCTACTGCCTCCCTGACAGTTCTGGGATCATCATTAGTTATAGTTAAGGCAAAACCTGAACAGAAAGCAGATGGACTATACCTTTCTGGTTGCCTTCTTTCTCAAACTGATCTTCTCAAAGCTGGAGTTTGTGGCTCTTCCTCTTCTGAATCTTCTTCTGCTGTAGAGTCTGATTCATACTCCTTTAGCTCAAACTCTATCTTCTCAGGTTCCTTTGGTATGAATTCATGTTTAACAACATATTTCACCTCTCTAAACACCACATCTCGGCTGTACACAACCTTCCTTGTTTCTGGGTTCCAAAGCTTGTAACCCTTTAAACCATCCTTATACCCAATAAAGATGCACCTTTCAGATTTATTATTCAACTTGGTCCTTTTCTCCTTTGGAACATGTACATATGCATCACATCCAAATACCCTTAGATGTGAAAGAGAGGGTTTCTTACCAGTCCATACCTCATGTGGAGTCTTATCCTCCAACGCTGATGAAGGTGATCTGTTAACTAAGTAACATATAGTCTCCACTGCCTTTGCCCAGAATTCTTGTCCTAACCCGGTACCACTGAGCATGCTTCTTGCCTTTTCCATCAACGTTCTGTTCATTATTTCTGCAACTCCATTTTGCTGAGGTGTGTATGGAGTAGTCTTCTGCCGTGCTATACCACACTTCTTACAGAACTCTTCAAATTCCTTCTTGCAGAACTCCCCACCATTATCTGTCCTCAACGCCTTTATCTTCTTCTCTGTCTGGTTTTCCACCAGAGCCTTAAATTCTTTAAATTTGTCAAAGACTTCAAATTTATTCCTCAAGAAATATATCCATGTATTCCTTGAGAAGTCATCTATGAATGAAACATAGTACAAAGACTTTCCCAGTGATGGAACTGACACAGGCCCAAACACATCACTGTGCACAAGTTCTAATATCTTGTTTGCCCTCTTAGCACCAGAAGGAAAACTCACCCGATTCTGCTTCCCATATACACAATGTTCACAAAAATCGAAATCCAGAGAAAAATTAGACATACCTTCTACCATACCATCTCTATGCAGTATCCGAAGGCCCTTTTCTCCAATATGTCCAAGCCTTTGATGCCATAGCATGGTCTTTTCTCCAGAGACAGCTAGGCTTTCCGCTCCACTTTCAGGAACCACATAACTGTTACACCCATCAATAACAGTGCTACCTTGTAGCTTGTACAGAGTTCCAGTCTGAACTCCTCGCATTAATACCAGTGCTCCCCGAACCATCTTGCAGGCATCTTTCTCGAACACTGTTTTTACACCTGCATCATCCATCTTGCTTACAGAAATTAGATTTCTGGCCAATGCAGAAATATGCAGAACACCAGGAAGTGTTCTAATCCTTCCACCTTGCAGCTTCAGCTTGACCTTTCCACGTCCGATGATTCTGGCCCTCCTATCATCCCCTAGGAAGACATCACCACCATCATATTTCTCATACTCGCAGAACCACTCCCTATGGGGAGTGAAGTGAAAGGATGCACCTGAGTCAATCAACCATGAATCATGATCTACATGTGTATTTGAAGAAGAAGCCAAATACACATCCCCACCTTCATCCGAGGTGGTTTTTTCCTCTGCAGAAGGAGCATCATTAGATCCCTTTCCTTTCTCAGGAGCTTTAGATCTGCACTCCCTTTTGTAGTGCCCTTCCTTTCCGCATTTCCAGCATACCTTTAAAAACTTTCCAGGAGATTTAGATCTCCCTCTAGATTTAGATCTCCCACTCGAAACCTTATTCTTGTTTCTATTTTGGGACCTTCCTCGTACAGATAGGGCATCTCCATTTTGACCCTCCATATTTCTCCGTCTCATTTCCTCTGACAGCAAGGCTGAGACAATGTCATCAAAATTCAAGTTAGTTGTATTGCTACCTATTGCAATAACCAGACTGTCCCATGAATCTGGTAGAGAACACAACAAGCTGATGCACTTATCTTCATCTGAGATTTTAATATCAACAGATGACAGCTGACTTACCACAGTATTGAAGGCGTTCAGATGCTCTGTCACCGAGTCTCCATCCTTCATCCTTAGGTTATACAGCTTTTTCCGCAGGAACAACTTATTCACTAGAGACTTAGATTGGTACAAAGTCCCAAGTTTTTCCCACAAATTCTTCATCGTAGCTTCCCTAGATACATTCAACAATACTGAATCTGAGACACACAACCATATTGTGCTCTTAGCCTTCCGATCCAGTTTCTTCCAGTCTTCATCTGACATTGTCGTTGGTTTAGTACCTGGATCTACCGCGATCCACTGATCTTTATCCACCAGCAGATCCTCCATCTTGAGCTTCCACAACTCAAAACTCTGACCATTAAATTTCTCGATCTCTATCTTCCCACCGCTCGCCATCTTCTTTCACAGCAAGAATCGATCCTGCAGATCTCCCACTGAACAGGGTCTACCTCAGGCCCAAGCAAAAAACCCTCAGCAGCAAAGGCGTCCCCTTGAAGCCGAAACAACTTTGATACCAAATGTAGGTTTTAACCCTGAACAGAAATTATCTACACACGAATCTTATAACAGAAAATAAACAATAGCGAGAGCATAAAACATAAAACAGATAAACACAGAGATTTTCCCCTGGATCCCAAATCGGGACGACCAGCTTGATTTTTCATTATATTCCTTTTAGTGTTTCAACACATATATATACATGCCGAAGCATACATAAACCCCAATCCATAAACCCTGGATTAGAACATAACCGTAGTTCCCTTGACCGGATCTACAAAAATACCAAGGGCCGAAAACCATCGTACCCCAAACCATGTGCAAAACCATGCACAAAACCATGGGCACGGACTGCCCACCAGAAATTAAGGACCAAAAAATTTTCGTTGGGGCACTGCCGCAGACCCCGACAGGGGGGGCTATTGCCCCCCCTCTTACCCCCCGTGTGTGATTAGTTGTGGAAAGAATATAACACATACCCAACATTCTCCCACTTGTTGTTTTATTTCCACAGGGGGGCACAGGAGAGCTTAGTCATTGGCCCAATTCTTCAACACCCATTGTTTCTCTACACCAAGAGAACTTCTGAGTGCTCACAGACTTCGTCAATGCATCTGCAACATTCTTCAAAGTGTCCACCTTTACCAGCAACACCCTTTTAGCCTAAACCATATCTCTAACAAAGTGATATTGAACATCAATGTGCTTTGTCTTTCTTAGTCGTGGAAAGAATATAACACATACCCAACAGATAGGTTGATATATCGATAGCCTGGCTTGCCAATACACCCATATGACACCAACCATCCAACACTTTGATATGCTAATATGAAAATATGGTCGGTATGGCCAATATTTGGACATCAATGAATTCCCATAGACAAAGCTACCAAGCTAATGAGAACTTGACCGAGTTCTTGTTTTTTTAGGGGTCACATCAAATCATGATTTTCATCTTGATTTTGAAAAGTGGTGACGCAACATCACTCTTTTTTGGGGGTATTTTTTTTGACACTTTAAATCTTCTTATCTATAAATTATGGATTTTTTTTCTCAAATGTTAGTTTTTTAACTATTTTTCATGTTACCTTTTGTTTTTTTCTTGAAATGCTAATTTTAATTTTTTTCAAGTTTGTTTTTATTTTATATTTTCCATTTTTTAAATGAAATTAAAAAAAAAAACCCAATGCAAAATAATAAAAAATAGTTGATATTTTGAAATTAATTAATTAATGAAACATTGCATCATTAATTAATTTAGGATGCAATGTTTTTGAAATATACTATAAAATATAATTTTTAACACTTTTATCTTTATTTCAATATACAACAAATAATTCTTAATAAAAATAATAATTTTAAACATTTTAAAAATTATATGAATTTTGAATATAGATATCGTTAAAAATTTACAAAATTTGGGAGCTTTCTCTTTAAAATGGCATGTGAATAAAATATTTTTATAGCAAAAAAAGAAAACGAAAAAAATTTGGTTTGTTTATTTTTAAAAATAAATTTGATATTAAAATATGGTAATATTTAAAGTATAACTTATTAATAGTTTCCAAAATCGACCATAACTTGAAATCAATCAACAATATCCTACAAGAGAAATTCATCATTTTCGAGGGCCTTATTATCATTTTCTTCCATGGTATTATGTGTTTTTGTTGCATCATTTTCCTCTCTCAATGGGTTTTTGATGTCTACAAATCTCTCAAAGTATTCCTTTCCAATCAATCCATTTAACTGTAGTTGAGGTTCCTTGACTTTTTTTTCTCATGTGATTCAATTAATTAGTACATAATTGTTTTTCCAGATATTAATTACTAAATATATAATTTCGATGTTGTACCGTGAAATTTACATCCTTGATTTTTGTACTAATCCTAATTGTGTGTCTGAATGAAAAGCCACAAATCTCTAAAGTGGTTATGTTATAACTTCTAGAAATATAGAAACCATTATATTAAAAGTTTAGTAACTATAAGGTTGACTATCATATCCAATGTTTTGGAAATTGAAACCTTGAGCAATATTTGTATTTACTAAGGAGTATTCCTTCTTAAAAATGTGATATGCAATATTTTTTTATAACCGCCTAATATTATTTGATATTGGATATGTTGAGCCCATTCCAAATGTAATGATCAAGAGTGTAAACAAGTTCAACATTTTTAAGTTGTTGTTTTCTTTTCCTTTCTAATTAGCTTTTTGAATGAAGGTCTTGGGTACTCTATTTGCATTCGTCTTCAACATATTTAATGAATTAGAAAAATATATTTATAATTAATAAAATATAAATAGTTTACAAATGACTAAAATGAATGTATTAATTCAACATACCTTTTTGAATGCAAAAAAAATTGTTTCAGGGTTGCTATAAAACTTGCATCGATAATTACGCCTGACATCATCCAAAATCTCTTCATTTGACATTTTAACCATTTCTTTTTGTATTCTCATACAAACCTTGTCTCTGAATATATATATCTATCTATATATATATATATATATATATATATTATATATATATATATATATATATATAACTTGACAACCTTACTTTTGAAATTCACACACATTTCTTTTATTGATAATTCACCCAATTTTACACCAGATGATATTATTATGACAAGTCTTTCTTCCTTCACTCCTTGCATTTCTCTCCAGGGTGTGAAAATAAATATCTTCTAGAAGATTCTTGATTTCAGAACCTCATTTACTGGTACTACATGTTAAGGATTTAGACTTTATAACGCTTTGATTTTTTTATGCTAATATTTTCCCACGTGTTAAAAATGTTAACCACCTAATCCTAAAGTTTATTTAAATAATTAGATAATTAGTTTTCCTAGTTAAATAAACTTATTCTAGAATGTATTAGTTATATAATAATAACATGAATTCTAGATTTGTTGTATTTCTTAGGTGATAGGTTGGCCTTCTCAAGGTGATTATCCATGAGTTTTCAATCAATAACATATGGCATGTTTAGAGAAGGCTGGACAGGTTCTATATATGCTATGTCTTTCCCCATTTATGTAATATTTTTTTCTAACTAATCAAAATTATGTATGAGGACACTTGTGAAAATTTTATCAAAAAATATCGTTTATCAAATCCCATATCTCACCAATTTTATCCCAATTGGAAAATGTTATCCACAATTTTGAATGCATCACAAGTTATTTTGTGATTTTTTCCTTTAACATTTTTCTCATCAATTGGGAAGCCTATTTACATACAACATTGATTTGAAAACCTTGGAGTAGCATTTATCTTATCCCATCATATTGTTCTTCAAATTCACTATGAATAAATTTGACCCTTTGGATGAAAGTCATGGAAATCCTACACTCATTATCTATATTCTGATCTCATGTCAATAACTTTGGTTCCACATTCAATAAATAAATAAAAATGATATATTTAACTATTTGAAAAAATGGGTTATTATGATTCCCCTGCATCAATTCTCTTTTATTCTCTACAAAATGGTTTCTCCTAATCACTCAATATTTGTAATAAAAACATTTTTATCTATCAAATGCGAACCTCCGTTGGATCAACAAGAATCATGTACTAGTCAGACACATGTGGATATGGATTATACCTTATCCATGTTTAAAATTATGAACATGTAGGTGGTGTGGATTTATAATTTGGTATATAGATTGCCCTTATGTGGGCCTATAAATCATATTGACATTGAACTAAAATATATGACCCACATTAACCAAGACGATTTTCCTCAATTCATTTTAAATAACGTTTTATTATGTGTTAACAATACCATCTTATAAATAATCACCCAATGTTATGATTTCTCTACTGCCTTTAGAACTTTCACTATGAACTTCAGTGACAACAGTGATTTTTTCATTTTTTTTTTTTTTTATAATTTCTTCCTGTTATCATTTAAGAGATTTGATTCTAAATGAACAATATGTTGTTAATTAATTGGAATAATTAACATTTTTTTTTTATGGCTCTTTTTCTTTTCAAGAAGAGTGGTAACCTCATTGTCATCAATGACATCATCTTCTTCATCCTCTTTTTTCACATGTTGAAAATTCACCTTTCTAGCATTATTAGGTTGATGCATTTTATTCCCTCTTCCTTACCTGTGTGTATATACTCTTGTACTTTCAATTTTTGTCCCTATTTTCTTCTTTCTCCTAATTCTTCTACTTTATCAGTATATTAGTCTCTATATTAAAAATTTCCTCCAACATAACTGAAAGTGGTGTTGTGATAAAATGATTTTTGTTATATATATATATAAGTGTGTGTTATAATATAGTGTTTTAGTGCAGTGCTATGAAATATATTCATTAGCGGTATTTTGAGATATAAAATAGTCCTCCTAAGGAAAATAATAAAATAAGAGAGTTGAATTTAAAAAAAAATAAAATATTTTCTTATTGTATTTTTAACTTTTCGTGTAGGAATCTCTTGGATGTTGAATCAAATTCCACATCCAATGGATGTCAACACTTAAAATTTAAGTAAAACTACAAAGAGTTTTAAAAATATAATTAAAAAAGTAGTTTTCTTCTTTTCTATCTAAAATATTCTCCCTTGGGGATGACATCATCATCTTGAATCCTATTGGTTTTTTTTAAAGTTAATTTTGTTAGTACATTTTTTGGTTTGAGACCCATTTTTTACCTAAAAAATCCCCTAATGAAAGGAAGGAAATCACTTTAACATTAAAAAGGTGAAATAAATCGAGTCAATATTGCAAAAGATAACTTAAGGATGAGTAATATAATTAACTTATGGAGCGTGCAATCTAACGACGAAGAAGCAAGTGCGAAATCCCCCTCCCTCAAGTTGATGATTAGAAACAGGGGGGGTGTAGTGGGAGGTAATATAATCATGTTAATTAAATATCAATGACCTAGATATATTGTGGGGCCCTCTTCCACAAAACCCGAAACCGCTTGGGGGGGGGGGGGGAATACCATCGGGGGACTAAGGTGGTTTTGTCATAAATTTGGATTTTCAATGTAACAAAGGATCCTAAAGACAAACACGAAGCTACAATGGTCACACTTGGAGTTGAAAAAACCAAGAATTTTAACATGACATCTGAAATGGACAAACAACATGGAAATCCTAGTCAACATTACATCATGGTGTTGTCATCACTAACATCACTCAATTTTTTTAAATTCACGCCCAATTGAAATAAATTATATTGATAAGTGAAAAGAAGGAAAAAAATATAATTTTACAATGAACAAAGACATATTAGTAGCTTGTGAGTAAATTTCCATTCGGTGTTGCATTTCTCTCTATAGAATACATCTAGCTCCAGATCACAAACTTCAGGAACAAATCCCTAGTAGTTTCTTTTGAATCTCCCAGTCTTTAAAAAATAAAACCAAATTACCAAACCAAATAGCTTAAGCCACACACACCATAATACTATAAATTCTGATAATTTACCATGTTGGTCAAATTTGGCATTGATGTTAATATGGCATTGTTGGAGATGGAAAATATTATTGCAATAACCATTTCGTGATGTTGCCCTATCCTCATGTGATAACCCTTTCATGTTGTTGCCCTATCCTCATGTGATAACCCTTTCATGTTGTTGCCCTAGCCTCATGCAAACCCTAGGAGAAACCCTATGCATGAGATAATGCAAATTCCCTAGATGACGATTCCCTCATCTAATGATGCATGATCCAATGATGAATGAAGGATAATCTAATGATGAATCATTAGGGGAATTTTGAGGTCTAAAATGGGCCTCCTAAGAAAAATGTAGAACCAAAATAAACTTTGTAAGAACTAATAAGATTCAAGATGATGATGTCAACCATGGGGGATGATTCACCATTTTTGGAATAAAAAAAGTAAAAATAATAAAAAATAATAAAATAACAAAACTACTTTTTCAACTCACATTTTCAACTTATCTCCCTAAGTTTTTACTCAAATTTTGAGCGGGAGTACTCATTGGATGCAAAATTTAATTACCCATCCAAGGAGTACCCATGTTGCATACTTTCGATGGACCCTACTATACGAAAAATGAGAAATACATGAAAAAACGTGATTGAAATCATGTTTTTCATGTATTTCTCATTTTTCATGTAGCATGGTCCATTTAAATTATGCAACATGGGTACTCATTGGATGAGGAATCAAATTCTGCATCCAATGAGTGTTTCCTCTTGAAATTTGAGTAAACCCATAGGGAGATAAGTTGAAAAAATAGTTTTTTTTTTTTGTTTTCCCTCTAAAATTTGATGATGTAATCAAATCTAATTTTATTATTTCCACTATTATTTTATATTTTCCTTAGGAGTCCCATTTTAGACCTCAAAATTTTCCCAATGTCCATAAAACCCTCTTCTTGCATGTCATAAACTTGAAGGCCTAAAAAATAATATCCTAATGCCTTAGCCCTAAATTCTTGATTCATGATGCCCTATAGAAGCCTTAAACCTTATAAATGTCTTAATCCTAGAATAAGCCCTAACATTTTCCAAAACACAATATCCTAAAGGTTGTCATGATAAAATAATGATGATAGTTCACCAATTTAATTTTAGAGATAGGAAAATGATCTCATTGGAGGATGAAATTAACACCAACTTGTAGAGGACAATTTTCCCTTTCTAACGGGCTATCACTCACCCACTAAATCCTTCTAGATTATGAGAAAATGATTTTTCAAGTTTAAATATAATATTTTCAAAGGTTGGTCAACATGAGCCTACATGTCCAATTCGGTTCTTCCTCCAAAGGACATGCCTTTTCATTAAATATCAAAACCACTATAGATATAAGTTCAGACATTTCATTTCCATCATCATTTTCAGTGAGAAATTCATAGAAGGAACTCAAAGATAGAAAGGAGGCCGAGTACTCCAAAATTTACTACTTGGGTCAAGTTCTATAGTGAAGGTTGGACAAAATATCTCAGACTTAGAACAATGAAAAAGTGCAGACCAGTGATCCTTTTCTTGTGATCAGACAGGTGTGAGAGCAACTTAACTTGTGATTCTAGACTTATAAAATAGGTTCAGATCATTGTGAAACCTACAAAAAATTACTTGGGAAAGGCCCAGACTTATTCAAAACCACAGAGCACAAACCTGAGGTTAAATTATGGACAATTTTCTTTAGAACTCGAACTCTTTGAAGGTTGGATCAATGACTTGTTGGAGCTCAGAAAATAGGGTCATATCACTTTTTAGACAAGAGGGAAATCTCTTGTTTTTAACTTCGGATAGGTATCTTGTTGAAGGATCGTTTTTTAAGGACAACCATCTAATGTGTGGACAGTATTGTGGATGAAGGCTTGGTGGTAATACTACTGTGAAGAAAATTTGATATATGGTTCAGACCTATAACTCAGAGACTTGTTGTAATTATACATGTTGACAATTCAGAGACTTGTTTCAATTACACCTCGAACCTATTCTTGTGAAGGGATCAGACTTAGCCTGTGGAGGCTTGGACCTGTAGAAAATACTTAACTCATTGAAGCTCGTAAATGTAGATGTGTGACATTTTTGAATTAGAGCTTGTAAATTTTGAAATATGGAAGGGATAAACAAATTTTGTGGTCTTGAAACATTGAATAAATTGGACCCTTGGAGTAAATAAAGCTCAAACAGTGAAGTAATCAAAAGGTTGAACAGTGATATTGGAGGTATGAAAAATTTAGAGATTTAAGCAGTGAAGTTCTTCAATATTGGTGTATTATTAGTCTTGAAGGATATTTGGAAAATGAGGAATTTGGAAGTCTAGAACAACAAACTTGGAGGTTTGTGCAAGTTGAAGAACTTGAAGACCTTAGACAGTGGAAAATTTGGGGATTTTCACAAGAGAATGTTATGCAACCAACTCACAAAATAGAAGAAAATATAGATAAATGACTTAGTAATCAACCTCTTTGGGGGGGAAACCTCCTTTAAATTACATAAATGAACAATTATTGGATGATTCAAAGAAATAAAAAACCTACTTTCTATATATATGAGTCTAGGGGGTCCCATATAATCATAGCCTACATAACAATAATAATGTAAGGGCACAACAATAACAATAGTGGGCTTCTATGGGGCACACTAGTAACATTATGGGGACTACATGGGCACAACAATAACAACAAGGGGGCTACACTAACAATAACAATAAGGGGCTACACTAGTATTATAGGGACCTAACATGCCCCTCTCCTTCAAAAAAGTGTTTTCCTAAATGCTTGAGTAGTTATGGATTATTCTATATAAATTCTCATCTTCCCATGTGGAGTCTTTAGCTGGTAAGTTCTTCCATTTGATGAGATACTCTGAAATTGATCAATTTTGTAGCAGTCGAGTTCTTATTTATGTGACTACGTCAGGTTCCAATATGATTTTTCCTTCCTCATAAAGTTCTGGAAATAGTTTTTTAACTGTGATTTAGTCACCTATAACCTTCTTTAAGCATGAAACATGGAAAACCAGGTGCACTTGGGAAGATACAGGAAGATCCAACTTGTATGCCATAGTACCAATATTTGCAACACCTTGTAAGGACCATAATACTTTGGCGATAATTTATTATCCTTCTTATCTTGCTTGAGGGACATTTGTTTGTATGGTTGTAGCCATAAAAATACTCAGTCACCTACATCAAAACTTCTTTCGCTATGATGTTGATCTGTATGTTATTTCATTCGATTATGCGTCAAATGTAGGTTATCCTTTAAGAGTTGGAGAACTTGTTGTTAATGCTCGATGTGATCTTTCACTACTTGAACCTTAGAATTTTCTCTTAAATATGATGTGATGGACGATGGATGATATCCATAAAGTGCCATAAATGGGGTCATTTTTTCTGCAATGTGGAAGGAAGTGTTATACTACCATTAAACCAAGGGTAACCACTTCAACCATTGTGTTTATTTATCAGATAAAAAGAAAAGAAGATATCCTTCCAAAAACGTGTTAAATATCTCAGTTTTCCCATAATATTGAGGATGATAAGATGAGCTATGAGCTAGTTGAGTAACCAGACAAGAAAATAATTATGTCCAAAATTTTTTAGTGAAAATGGGATCTCTGTCGCTTACAATAATCTTTGTGTTTCCATGTATCTTTTGAATTGTTTCCATAAATGCAGTAGCAAATGTACTAGCTTTAAATGTATGAGGTAATGCACAAAAGTGTGCATAATTGGTAATTCTATCAACTACCACCATGATGGCACTCTTTCCTTTGGACTTGGGTAAACCTGTGATAAAATCCTTTGAAACATCCTCCCAACATTGAATTGGAATGGATAAAGGTTGTAGCAAACCTGTGGTCTTAATTGTATGAACTTTATTTTGTTGGCAGACCAAAAATTCCACCACAAACTTTTGAATATCATATTTAAGGTCATCCCAAAAAAAATCTTTCTTGACCCTATGGTAAGTTTTTAAAAATCTCAAGTGTCCTCCTAAGGGAGAGGTGTGAAATTCAAAAAGAATATTTTGTTTTAGTTGGGAATTCTTACAGATATATAAGCGATCTTTGTCCCATACTGAATCATTTTTCCATCTAAATGTATCAGATGTACTAGGATCTTGCTGCAAATTTTGAATGAGTGTCCACACTTCTTCTTCATTCTTCCACTCCTCCCTTGCTTTGGTTATCCACTCTCGTTGAATAATATAAATGGAACAAAGTAATGCTTCCACATCCTCATCCTTTCTTGAGAGTGCATCTACAACAAAATTTAGCTTCCTTTTTTTGTAGATGATTTCAAAGTCATAACCCAACATCTTTGTGACCTATTTTTGTTTCTCTTCTGAAGATTGTTACACAGTAATTTGTCACTATGATCACTTATGTCCCTAATCATGAATTTCCTTATGACAGATCATGTGTAGTATATCCACCTGGGAAAAATGCATAAATATATCCCCTAAAGACTCAAATAAAGATGTCTTGAAAGGCCACTGGAGAAACTTAGCCAAAACCCTAATTTTTAGGGTTAGCACTCTTCTCCACTGGCCTACCCGTGTTGATGGTAGGTTAACAGTTATGTCCTAGTGTTGTTAGTGCCCTTTTTTTCTGGGAAAACCACGATTAACCCTTTCTGGAAGTGTTTCCTCAAATGGAGGAGAATATTTTACCTTTATAAGTTCCAGGGTGGTGAGTTGGTTGTTATTCGGTGGTGATAGGGTCGAGCTCTCTGATTTTAGATCTTTGATCTTATCAATGGGGGTTTATCCCTTATAAAGTGGGCCTTCCTCCTTCTTTTATGGGTTCCCAACCTCTTCTTTGTTCGTATAATTGATCCCCGTCCTTCCACTATTGGTTGGTCATTGTTGGGTTGGTCTGATCATTCATTTCCCTTGCATCCTTGT
The DNA here is from genome assembly GCA_034641835.2 of Pinus albicaulis. Taxonomy (NCBI): domain Eukaryota; kingdom Viridiplantae; phylum Streptophyta; class Pinopsida; order Pinales; family Pinaceae; genus Pinus; species Pinus albicaulis. Next base: position 134,315,259 of record CM076581.1, read on the forward strand.
ATTATGATAATGCCTAAGCTATCTGGGAGAAGAAGTGCTTTAAGAGTTTCGGTGAAGGAATCAAACATCACCAAAGGGAGGCCTCCAACATCAAGGCCACAGTTTTAATCTCTCTCTTTGATATTTATTAATGAAACATCTGATGTTTTATTTTTATATTTGTCTAATCATCTGCACAAATAGGCTAATGTTCCCTGATATCTTAAATAATTGATATTCAATGTATGTTTTGTATTGGATTACATTTTTTGTTGTCTCTTGATCTCTTGATCTCCTGTAGGTAATTGTACACCACTAGTAACGAGGAGCAAGCCTGAGGGACTGTGGATCTAGGTTATCATCAAAGGATTCGAGCATAGCATCAAGAAGAGTTAGGCCTATTCCCTTTCTCATCTTGTTTGTAGTATTAGCTAAGAAAGCTTGCATTAGATTGTCTATTAAGTTTATAGACCCACTTTAGGGCTATAGAGATCACCTATGTCTTTAGAGGGAATTTATATTCACAACAAAATTGGTGACTCCAGTGGGAGCTTTAGCCTCTTTGCCTTCCCTTTCCCATGTTGGTTTCTGATCAGTTTGACTGAACATTGAGATCTAAGTACGATTGGGTCTCTATAGGTCTATATAGGATTTGATAGTTATTTCAGTGTGTCAGATTTGGTTTTGGTGTGAAGTTATTTTTTTTTCCTTGTTTTTAGCGCTCAGTGCATTTTCTTCCCTTACAGTAGCACTGAAAATTTCGTTTTATACAAAGCAGCTGCATTGATTCACCTTTCAGCACTATTTTTTTCATCACAGATGTATTGATCCCAGGGCTAGGAAATATTTAGGGTTTCCCCCTATCTTCCCAATGTGTCTTGACCCCTAAGAAAGTCTTTCAAGTTTGAATGACCTCTTGCCATTGTATTTGGCTTGTTTGTGTTGTTTGAATTGTTGGTTTTGTCTCTTTGACTTGCTTGTGGTTAGAGTGAAGTTTAAACATTCCCTAGGTTTCCTAGTCAAATTCTCTTCGCTTGTCACTTGTGTTTATTGTAAGAGAGTTCATAGGCTCTACTTTAGAGTTCTATTCCATTCAGTTCAAGCACCATCACACATCACTTTTGGCTTGTTTTGAAGTTGTTTTCATTTTCATTGGTCATCACCACACTTAGAGATCACCTTCAATTAATTGTCAAACATAAGATAGTGATTATTTGATTCGCAAGTTTGGAAGGGTGCGTCTTATTTAGTTCCCGAATTTAAAAGAGTAAAATGAAAGTGATTTTCTTCTTGAAGTTTGGATTTGGTTTGTTCACTTTGAAAAAGAGTGAAAGTGATTTTCATTCGTGTATTTTTTGAAGCGATCTTGTTTTCCATTCGATATAAATAAAAGTGAAAAATATTCTTTTGCATTTCTTTGTTCATTTGGTTGATTTTACTTTAGTTCACTGATTTATGCATTTTGAGCTTTCAAAGTACAAGAATTTTTTTTTTTTTTATGCATCTTAGTGAAAAGGGAAGAAATTTCATTTTTCAATAAGTTCGCATTGTGGGGAATAGCGAAAGTGAATTCAATCTTTAAAAGCGACATTTCGGTAGATTTGAACTAGTTGGAGGGGCATCATTTCTTGTTGCATTACTTGCACTATTAACTGTGTTTCTTCCCTCATTAGTTTAGAATTCATAGAAATGGAAAGGATATATTTTAGCATTTAGCTGCTTTATAGGGTTTAGGTGACATTTATATTGAGCCTTAAACTGAGACTTAAATGAAGATCAACTTTAAAATTTATCCAACTAACATTAAGAAGAATTTGAAATTAATGAAAACATTTAGAGGTCTAGGCTAGAGACATGTTCCAGTGTCATTAAACGTAGGAGTTGTCGCTAACAGCCTGTGTTACATTTTGCCCCATCCCATGTATGGAAGTATATAGGACTATGCTCCATGTATGAAAAGTATAAGGGGACGATCCCATCATATGGTTACACATTAAACAACACTACTATGGATTGGATTCCCACGTACCATCGAGTATATATGGGGAGACACAACTAGGTTGCAAGCCTGCCATAGGTAATCAAGTTGGCTGCCTTGTTGATGTGATACACCAAACAAAACATTCAGGGAGATTGGTTGTAGTACGTTAAGTCCTTGGTAATTTTTTCTATAATTTATCACCAAGGTGTATATTGCAGTTCACATATACCTAGTAATCCTTTATTCCTATTTCACCCATTTTGATTTATTTTTTATTTAATTTATAAAATCAATTTCCTATGATAACATCTCACGTGTGAAGTTCTCCGACCTCATATTTTCCTAGTTAATTGTAAATTTTAAATTACTCAAAATTGATTCACCTTTTCTCTCTTTGATCTTGCCTTAAAGGTCATCGTGGTTGAATCATCAGATTCACCTCCTTCCTCTTCTGAAGGATCTAAAGACCCTCCTCCTATGGTCCCCCAATTTCCAGTTGGACCCCTTGAAGCTCAAGGCACTAAACTTGGAATTGTCATAAGTGTAAAACCTATTTAGTCACGTTGGCACCACCTAACGATTTTCTTTCATTGTCATCTAAGGATCCTGAGCCAAAAAGTCCCGAACCGTATGCATAGTTTACAGTCTTTCCTCCAAATCCGATCTTCAATCTGATAGTGGTCTCGCCTCAACAGGCTTATAGTCCTTTTGATGACCCTAACATTCACCTTACTTCTTCTCCAGTGGCATTTTCACACTACTTCTCGTCAATTGTTTCCTCCTGAAATGGCATCTAACGCTGATGATATTCCATTTGTGAGTGCTATTTAGAGAAATTTACAGGAAACCAATGCAACTCATATTCCAGAAGACATCTCATCCATGTTTCCTCCTAAAGGCTATCTTTGCATCACCACTCTTCAAGATATAGGAAGTGGGACAGGAATACCCTCTAGTCAAGTCATATCTTCACTGCCGCATGGGTATACCTCTCTCGAAAGCCTTTTTTGGGAGATTCTGGAGCTACATATTTATTTTCAAATCCTTTTTGGTCAACAAGCATTCCCCCATCTTCCATCCCATTCATCTCGAATATGGTCGCTGCATCTCAACCTGTTGTTCCACCTACAGTAACTATAGGTCAAATGAACATTTCAATAGGATCTACTACCCCCTTGTCTTTCTCTACGATTAATGCGGTTCCACCATTGAGTGGAAAATCTACGGTATCATCTGTGCATGGGGGGCAGTCCAATTATCTTTACCCACCTCCCCTTTCGAGTGGGGGGCATCTGAACTTTGGACCTGTTTCGGGGGCGAGACAGCCTAATGCTAGTCAAGGTGGAACATTGATTTCACATTCAATAAAAACTGTTGTAGGAACTTCTCCATTGAGTGGTCAACGTACTTCAACTGCATTTGTTTATCAGCATCCCCATGTTCAATATTCTTTGGTTCAGTAACCCCATATCCAAAAATCAAACACACAATATCTGTATGTTCAACAACCCAACATACATCATCAATATGTTCAACAGTAGAATATGCAGTATCAATATTTTCCTCAGCCAAACGTCTCACAACAATACGTCCAACAGCCCCAACATCTAGTGGGTACTATTGTGACTAATCCTCAGTTTGGTCCTTACACCCAAACTAGTATGAATATCCCTTTGGGTCAATCTGGATCTCACCCCAATCAACTTGGTGTTCAATACCAGCAAATTCCTCAAGGTTAGAACCAAAAACCCCAAATTGGGCCTCACCCTGACACTCAATATCAACAGATCCCTCAGTACCAGCCGACCCAAACGAGACCCCAAGTTGGACCTCATGTTTATCAAGGACCTCAGACTGGACCATATGTCTAGAAAATAGGGAAATTTCACACCCAGCAGGGGCCTCATCAACATCCCCAACAGGGTCCCTACGTTCAGCAGCAGCTACAACAAGGTCCTTATCAACCATGGGGGCAGTACATGTATCTAGGTCAAATCCTGCCATATTGGGGGTAGAATATATATCAACCAAGTTGGAACCCTTAGATGGGTAGCTTCCAATGACCATTTTCTCCTCATCATCCTCCCTTGCCATTTTTGGCTACGTTGGAACTTCTAAATGTGTCCAAGCTCACAAATGACCCCATCCAACATATGTTGCATTGGCCACCAGTTCCAACCAATATTCCAGGGTATTGCTCAAAGTTTGAAGGTAAGTCTGTGGAAGATCCCCAAGCCCAAGCCATGACACACCACTTATGGTACTCTTCCAATTCTTGGGTTGACAATTAAATTCGTTTGCATCTTTTGCAACACACTCTCACAGGTGTCGTAGCTGGATGGTATATTGAACTCCATTGAGGTGTCTTCTTCAATTTTAACACCTTAGCCATGGCCTTCCTCACTCACTTATAATTACCTATTTGGTATGAAACTGACACCCACCTTCTCACATCGTTGCAATAGTCAACTACAACCCATATTTCCGATCACATCCAAAAATGGAGGCGTAGATGTCACCTCATCAAATTCGATATCCCCGATCATTTGTTGATTGAATGGTTCACGAAATATTTTTTTCCCCAAATTGTAAAATATCTCACCATGGATGGTTGCATGACAAAAGAGGAAGTTATTGCCTGTGCTCAATATATATATTTGTTTTATTCCCAATTTGGAACTCTGTATTGTTAGGAAAAATAATGGGGGGGGGGGTGAATCAGTATTTATAGCTCACTATAAAATTTTACTTTTTATTTACTGAATTCTATACGCGACTTTAATGGACCCAACTAGCGTATACATGCAGCTATATTTAAATAAACTTGCGTATGCCCAGAGATCTTATTATGCAGATAATTCTTTACTTAGATTAGTGCATCATTCATTCATCAGATGTTTAGTAAGAAGTAAGAATTTGCAGTAAGAAAAGAATAAATCATCACACATAAGAAATACACATGAACACCAAGATTTAAGGTGGAAATATAATTCAAGATAAAACCACCATTGTTGTCATCTTTGTCTTCAATATTTATTATAAAGAAAATTGCTTACAATCTTGTATTGGCGCAGACTCATACTAGCACACATGCACCCACCTGCAGAAGGCTGCAAACTTCTCTCATTCTCCAGCTCCAACCCCCTGATCTCGTTTACCAGCAACCACTGGAAGGGAGCTACCACCACCTGATCTCATTTACCTGCAAACACTAGAAGGGATATACGACCTCCTCACTGAAGGCTTTGACCCTCAGCACCACCGCAGACCACGTTTCATCAATTTTCACACTGGATCCAAACAGTTTCAACACAACACAACTTGTAGGCCTCTTTTCATCAGATTTTCAGAGTGGACCCACTCCACACATTTAAGCTCAAGGAAAATACATCAAACTGAAACTCATACTCTTATCAAATCATTCACTTAATCATCAATCAACCAACCAACAACTGATCTTTAATCATAATCAAATAGCAACACAATCAGTATTCAAACAACCCAGATCTATATGAAGACATCATTGACAGACAACAGCAATACAACAAAAAAAATCAGAAATTTCCTTCCGTACACTTCAGCAAAACCCTAGATTCCATACGTGCTTTTGCTGAAAATAACTTGCGTATATACGCGCTTTTACAGAGACTAACCTGCATATATATCTTCAACTATTTCAGGACTGTGCAACTCTTTAGAATACATAATCAGCTTAGATCTTACCCTTCACTTCAACAAACATTCGCCAGATCACAGATCTAAACATTTCATAAACAGATCTAGCAAATACATAGTCATTTCAGGTCTAGAGATCTTGATCTATCATTGTATTCATAGGTGCATTATTACTTCAGATCTATTAATAAATTGTGGCCCATTCCATGCAGATATACTTCAGAATGAAGTATTCATTCAATACCCAAACACCTGCCCACATCATGCACTATGATCTTCTTCTCCTTATATAGTTTTAGCCTTTACCAATACCATGAGCCAAAATCACACAAGTGCCGATGATATTCTTGGAAGGTATCAAATAGACAACATAGCGCTCAATACTATGGGATAATACCATGGTAATGCCCCTTGGTTTCATAATTTTAGAGCACAAAAGGTATACGTGACTTGGATTATGCATACCTGCACGTGTACGCGACTTCTCTTCATAAAAACTGCGTATATACTAATTCTGGATGTATATGCGGGTTTCCTGTATACCAAGTAACGTATAAATTGCCTTCATACATGGTTTACCTTCATCAAACCTGTGTATACATTGAGAAATATTTCATGTTTCATTTCTTTGGCACTTACTAGAATTCCTTCCTTTGTCACATCTGAACTAACCTATGGAAACATAGTTTTTACATCTTTAACAAATAGGTTGCTTATCAAAAGGCATCTCATTAAGTAGTTTTCCTTCAAGAACAACTTCATCAAGTAGGTTTCCATCAAGGACAACATATTGCATCATATTTCCAACATGTATGAGATCCTACTTGACGCACTGTGACCTTCAAATGATCTAACATTGTCTCAACCTCCTGCTACACCTCCTGTTTATGGTATTATTGGGTTAGTGGCCCATGTCCACCACCACCACTACACCCTCCAAATATTTAAATAACCATAAGAATCCTGGTAAAACCTCTAAGGTAAATGTTGTTCAATATACTATAGCACAAAAAGGGCAAACGAAAATCCAAATCCTATAACCCTAAATAGGATTTGAATAAGTCATCTGCTGACAATGCTTCCAAATGCAACCTAAATATTTTTTTTTGACATGTGATGATGACCATTACACCAAGGATTGTCCTCAGCATGCCGAAGTTGCCTGTCTCTTGAAGGGTGTGCTCGGCACTCTGACTGTCTTGAAAGAATCATTCCCATCCCAACAGGCGCAAATGGTAGATTAAACCCAATCATCTGGAAGCTCCCAAGTTTTTATAGCTAACACAAAACCTATTTACGTTTCCACACGATTGAAATATTACCCAAATCCATTGAAATATCCTATGGAACAGGATGTCGCAGGTAATCGTTCCTCTTTCATACCTCCTAGTTTTGGTCCTCTCTAGATTGAGCGACATAGTAGTGATTCCATAATCCGACCACCTCCAAAAGTTGTTCTTGAGAAATCGTCTTACAATCCGAATGCATGAGCTGCTCAACACTATAACATTGTAAAGTATTTAGCTCAGGCGCCTTCAACGATGTCGGCATTGGAATTCCTTCAGTCGTGTCCATCACAACGAAAGGTGCCATTATCTGCCATTGGAGGCATTGATATGGTGGATTCCAACCTCATTGATTTTTATCTTGAGAATTTTTTTCCTTGTCTCCCATCTCAGGTAGATTTTTTATTCAATTCACCATGATGGGGAAAACCATTCATATTATTTTCATTGATGAAGGCGCTTCGACCTGCAACATGTCCATCGCTTGTTGGAAATCCATTGGCTCTCCTCCATTGAGTCAGTACCAAAAAACTTTGGAAGCTTTCAATGGAAGAGGTTCTCGGTTGTACGGTATTCTCAAAGCTTTCCCATCCTCTTGGAGGAAAAGATAATGAACCTGGAACTGGAGGTGGTGGATGCCAGCCTGAATTATAACCTCCTTCTTGGACACAATTGTAACCATGTAATGGTTTGTGTTGTCTCCACCCTCTTCCGTGTTCTTTGCTTTCCTCATCAAGAGAATATTGTGACCGTCGATTAGCTTGCTTTCTTCTCCTCTGATTCTTCAATAAGAAACATTCCATATGTTTGGAATACCTGTACCCCCTATGAGAACGTTGGGTCATACATGTTCAAGGACTCGTCCCTTATGGGAATTTTCCACTCCCACCTCCTAATGTCGTCACTATCAACATGATATTATTTGGTCGAGATCCATGGATTGTTCCTAGTCCTGACCAAATTGAAAGCTTTGGTTACATTATGCCTCTCAGTCATGCATAACAAATGTATCAAAGCATTCTTCTGGCTTATGAGGTTGTCTCTGAAACCAACAAAAAATTGGTTTCATCTCTTGACACTTATGCACATTCTCCCTGGTTTGGTTCTTGGGATTCATATGATCCCTTGAAAGAGACATGCCCCACTGAAAAGAGTATTTTTGAGGTTATGTCTCTCAAAGAAACTCTGTGGGATGATGGTCATCATCGTTCCTCATTTCTCCCAAGCCTCGATGAGATCTCCACCTATCTTGAATCTCACATTTTTTCTGAATCAACCGGCCCTCTTCAGATTCCCATCTTGACTCATGAAGTGTTTTCTGAAGGAAACACGGGCAATATTTCCACTCCCATTCTTATTGAAATCTTTGTTAAACCAGGGGTTGTACAAAATGTCTATTTTCGGGTTTCTTGTTCTCCCGATGAGCTCAATATTTACATTGCTTTCTTCCAAAAGCGTGACCCACCCACACCCTTCGACCATGTTCTTACCATTTGGTAAATTTCCCACGCGAACATTATTTCCATGCTTCGTAACCCTTACTTGGCTAGGGGGAATGGGAAATTTATCGTTGTTGTGAATTTTATCACAAAATTGGCCGAGGTAATGCTCGCAAGAAATATCAACGATAGAACCATGGGTTTATTTCTGTCAATCATGACGGAAATTAGCCATCTGAGTTCATTATTGAACTCTATCTAAAAAATTATTATGCTTAATCACAAGAATGGTACATTGTACATTAGTGTGATATTCAGTAGCGTGCTTTTTTATATTTTTGGTGTGATTGTTTGCTTTGCAGACATGTTTCCTCTGCTTACTTAGTGCTCCACTTGGTTTGCAGATGCTGTTGAACCATTATACTAGTTTCGCTAATGGTGCTTGTCATAGCACACAGATATTATCTTCTGTAGCATGGGAAATTTTTGCCCCTGATGGAGATTTGGTCAATATACAAGGTATTTTTTTGGTCGAACAACTAATAATATCGTCGAATATAGTGCGGTCATTGAACTATTATTGGATGCAATCAATCTCAGTATAAGAGATTTGGTTGTCAATTTAGACTCAAAACTTGTTGTGTTGCAATTAAATAGTCATTATTCAGTTAGAAACCCCAATATTTTGTGCATGTATTTACATGTTCGATTATTGGAAAGATATTTTGAGTACATTACATATCAACACATTCCAAGAAATCTGAATACATTGATGGATACATTAGAAAAATATGTATTAGATAGACATATGTGTAACATGTAAAAAACCAATACACCATCATGATACATGAACCCTTAGTAGTTGTAAAAACATGCATGTATATATATATATCGAGTCTGTCAAGTGTGTTACATCAAAATATTAAAAAAATATGTGTTATGTGACACAAATGGCTCTGTGATCCTACATCAGTACAAAAATCTAAACTAAAAGCTGTTATCGGCCCAGGGGATAAATGCCTCCTGTCATGTGAAAGGAAGCGCCACTATCCAAATACCACATAGATCCCAATGCACTTGACACCATGCATGCGATCAATGAGAAGTCAAGCTCAAATTGCAAGGCAAGAGCCTCACCAACTACATATCCTCCAGCCTTCTTGTTCTTTTTCTTTTGTGGACAGTTAGTATCAAAATTCCCATGCTCGTGATAGTGAAAACACTTCACCTTGGACATGTCCTGCTTCTTGCCATTATTGGACTTGGATTTGGAATGGAATTTATTCCCCTTCCCCTTCTTTGCCTTGGAAGCCACAACACAATCCTCTTCATCTTCATTCTTAGATGAAGATCCATCTCTAGTTTTCTGTCTAAACTCCTCCTACACCAAATCCAACCACAGTCGTTCCCAATCTAGAAATTTTTCCCTTCCATTGACAGAGTCTTGATAACTGTGTGAACTATTGGGAAGTCCTAGGAGAGCGAAACTCACTAAATCATCATCAAAAAATTTTATAGCAACTCTCCCCACTTCATCTCGACATTGGACAAACATTGTTAGATATTTTGGTGTGGAGTCGCCCTTCTCCATCTTGATCTTCTTGAGTTTATATTTGAGAGCTAATTTCCTATGGTCACTGCTGCTCTGGAATGCATCCGTCAAAGCCTTTACATTGAAATTGGTGTGGCTTTCCCAATGGAGGCTTGAGACAATGTGGTCTCGTACTCCCTCCAACAGGATCCTCCTCACCTTTGCCACTTTATTTCGCCATGCATCAAGATTTGTAGCATCTGTCACAGTGGGTTTAGGAACATCATTGTCAATGAATTCCTTCAAGCCATTGTCTTCGATTACTACCTCCATCTTGTCCTTCCAAGAAATATAGTTTGAGTTTTCCTCGAGTGCATACTCCAACCTCAAGCCATTGAAAGCCATTTCTATCTTGAATCAATTGTAGCACAAAGAAAGTCTTTCTGTAAATTCGAATTTTATCTAGTCACAAACTCAGCTCCTGCTTCACTTTTGCAATTTCCTATGCTCCGATACCATGTAGAAGTTATACAACATGCATGTATTTCTTGGATTCACCTGATATAACAATTTACTAAAGTTAAATACTGAATATCTTCTGAAAATATTTTGTGGAATTAAAAACACAATCGCCAATCACATGAAGTAAAGAAGAATCAAATCAACCACAACATAGATAATTTCTCGGGGAAAGCTTGCTACTCAAAACCCCACTATCTTCTATTGTATATTCAACATGGATCATGAACCAATTACATACAAAACTCTTCTTGCAAGAGCCCTCTAGTACTTGGCTAATTGTCTCACATTGTCATGCAAAAACTGACCATTACTTGGCCAATTTACTACCTCCAGACAGCCTACCTTGCTTATGAAATCCCTAAAAGATAGGAATTATGGCCTTAATTGACTGCACAATTGTCATGGGCACTCCAATGGGTGTTTGTTTGCATGTTTTCAACCCAATAATACTACAACCGATAGTAAACTTCCCTTTCACCTAGATCTCAACTAGGTCTCCACTGGATCTGACATGCATGCAACTAATAATAGTAAGTCCTTAGTTGCATGTGAGATCACTGATTTTGAATTAATTAATATTTAATTCACTTGATATCTCACTAGTGTATCTTCAGTTACAACTAGAAAAACTGATTTTAACTCACTTAACTGATTTAAACTGATTACAACCTACATTAACTAATGCACCATTGCACTTCGAACTCTGTTACAACTAGAATTACTATGCATGCCTCACCAACTACCTCTAACTCAAAATACACTAGCTAAATAAGTTTATCAATCTCAATTAACTATTAAAATTTATTATTGAGAATATATTACAATTTATTTTCCATATTAATTAATGGATAACTAAAATAGACATGCACCAAAAATAGCATTGTGGGCCCCACCCTAGTGTAGGTGCTTAATGCACTAGGAGTGGGTGCTGAAATTTTCTTGTTGAATATCAACACCTGAAACCATATGACATGAAATTATAATGTTAAATACTAGGATACATACCTCATTCAACTTTAGGTCATCTAGACTTCTTTCAACAACTTCCTTGATCGAAGATCTTCAATCCCTTGGTCTGCTTCATCTCTTGTGTCATCATATCGTCATCCCATGAATTCCATAAGTTGGAATTCCTGATGAAACACTTGATTCATCTATGGATCGATGAATATTTTAATGAATATTTCATCAGATAATTTTATATGATGAGCCTTGTCCTGGATGACTTCCTTTCCTTTAATATCCAATGAGGTTCCCAATAGCTATATCCTTCACATTTGACTATCATAGATTTCACTGCTTTTGTCCTTAATGATTCTTAATGGTGAGGTCACGAGCTCTTGTCTTTAACTATTTCATGATGCCACAATTCATCTTATTATTTATTATAGCCATATCCTCTAAAATATTTTGGAGCTATGATAATACCTTTTGTGAGAGAGACTATCTCAATCATAACAAAGATCTTTTAATCCCTCTTTCCTTGGACTTCTTTTCTTCAGCTTCCTCCATATTTTTGGTGATATGAGCTTCCTTTCTATAATGTCTGAGTCCTTTATGTTTTAACACTTTTTCCCGCAACTTGATTTTTTCTATCTTGCATAAAAACCACAAGTTGATCCAGATCTCATCCCAGATATTTCAATTGAGATCTTATGGAGATATTTCTTCATCCTTTGATTCCTAAATTTTGAGTAGATCAGGTCTAAGTGATATGAACTGCTTATCGAATCTTCATAGAATAGTATTTATCATATATCTCTTTGATATATCCACTCCTGATATATATAGGGATGAGAGGACCTTTGACTGATGTCATAAGAATCCTTTGAGTCCTTTGATACCTTTACATATATTCAGAGGATACCTTTCCATTGATATGTTCAATGACTTCATTTTATTTGAGGATTATGTCTATCCTCCTTTCTCATGCAATAAATCTCGATAACCTAACCAACTTATAGATCTCCTTGCAAACACGAAGTCATTTTACCAAATATGATTATAGAATAAGAGATACTTGAAATCTAAAGATGAAATATTCACCTTTGTCACTTTGATGGTGGTTGAAGAAGATGTATTGATGCTTCCTTGAATGATATTCTTCTACAGTAAGGATGATATCCTTCCTGCAATGATAGGGATTTTTTCCTTATTTCCTTCTCACCTTTAAGATACTTCGACTTCTTTGGTAGTGAATGGGCACAAATCCAAAAATGCTTCTAGGATCTCCAAGATGATGTGATCTTATTCCTAGAAATGCTTCTCTATATTTTGGACTGCTTTTCTTCATATGTCTCTTCATCTTGATGGTTAAAGTCTTGTTGGTGAAGGCTTCTAGTTGCCTTGATTAGATTGATGATCCCAAGCCTTCTTCTTGAGGTAGACTCTTCTACTTCAATGTAGATCCTTCAATTTGATGTTGATATTATTAGACCTTCTTTCGAAATGTGGCAAGGAACCAAATTTTGTGATATAATGTGACCGTTCCTACTGCGTTTGATTTTAGCACTGAGATATGTCTTACCTTTGTCATGATCTGAGGTCTTATTATGGAACTTAAATTTTTTATTTAAGAAAACAATGAAGCTATAACATTGTGATTTCACTAAGAATATGTCAAGATCATATCATTGTGAGTTCTTCGAGATTACATTATTTGAACATGACCCATATTTACTAAAGGAGAACTAAATTATGATAGCATTAACATACAACACCAAACTGTGTAATTTTAGTAGTGTTATTATAGAAAATACCAAACCTGAAGTAGCGCTGATATATAGTGTTGGGACAGTGATGATAAGTCACTGTAGTGTATTCGCAACTTCTGTGTTCCAAACTACATTTTGATCTTTGTGATTTTACCTAGATAGAGTGTTGTCTTGACTGAGCTCCTTCTTGAGATAGCATCCACATTTTTGACTAGTCCTTAAGTGCCTCTTAGATTCCCTTTCTTTTACTTTAGCAACATAGCACTGATTCCATGTTGAGAAATCTAGGGAATTTATCATTAGGATATTTCTCTTCATCAATGATTGTTTCTGAATGCATTTTATTTCATTATATTAGTATATTATTCTTCTTATATTTATTAGTATTCTTATTCATTAAATAGTAACCAATAGATGAACATAAAATAAACAAGATACATAACATGAAGGCTATGAGCCATGGCCAAAACCTCTCACTCTTTGAGAGGAAAACCCACACCAAATTATTCTTATAGAGATTCCAGTTGACGAATACCAATACCATGACCATTGACCTATGTTTCCACTCCTAGACCAAGACACATTCATCCTTATTCCTTGATTCTCTTCGATTTCTTCATGGCACAAAAACATGACCACTTGAAGCATCATCCAAACCTAGAGACACATCACTAAATTTTGGTCTTCCTGAACTGTGGTTTACTGTACATCATATCATCATACTTTTACCACTGCACTGAGATGCATCATGTAGCACTGAGCATTATTGATTATGACTGTACCACTGAGCACTGCACCTGGTAGCATTTATTGTCACATCACAAAGATCTTATGCCACTGTGATATATCCGCATTACAAAGAATATATATATATATATATATATATATATATATATATATATATATATATATATATATATATATATATATATATGCCAAGGTAGCGAGGAAGATATTGCTGTAATGTTACCCCAAACCAGTCCACAATGTGATCATTGTGGTATCTAAACTCCTTGTTGTTATGACCATCGAGAACAACAGAAGTATGCTAAGGATGCTCACTGTGATATACCTGAATTATGTCATTGTTGATTTGTGGTTTCCCTCCGAATTGTACCCATCTGAAAATCTCAAACTTGTATCCGAAATTTCTATGGAAGTGCGAGGAGCCTAGCCTCCTATCTATAGTGGTTTGTCCCTATACTTGAGCCAGCATGAACATTCGAAGGGGTGTGTCTCCATATGTGAGTCGACATGAAATTTGTGCATATGTATTGAGGGTGACATGAAGAATATGATTGTGCTTGTATTTTGGAGGGCTATCTAGACACTTCAAAGTGTAACATGACTTCATTTACATGAATATAATTATCTTTATGACAAGATGACAAAATCCTAAAGACATCAAGAAGAATCCTTTTACCTATAAATAAAATTCTTTCTCATGAAGCCCATGATGCAAGTAACAAAATGAATACATTTTATTTTCCTTTGTATCTTCTTTACATAAAATCATAATTACATGTCATTATGAAGATCGAACCTAGTTACACTTTTTAACACTAAGTGCCTTGCAGATCATTTGAGGGATATTTTTAAGGTGAAGAGATTGTCAGGGCTCGTTGAAGAAGATATTGGGAGCTGTGAAGAAACATAAACTTATATTGATGAATTGAAGTTGTGGAATGGATCCCTAGAGGATAGGAGTCCTCAAGAGACCTGGTTTGTGCCTGTACCAAAGATAGGGTTGGATCCCTAGAGGTTGGAGCCTCAAAGTGACAATGTTGGAGCCTTGGTTAGATAGGGTTAGAGCCCTAGAGGTTGGATCCTCATGAAGTCCAAGTTGGTTATTGGAAAAGTACAGGTTGGGGCCTCGAAGATTAAATATTGGTATCTTCATCTAGGGTTGGAGCCCTAAAATATTATTATACTTGATTCATTTTAAATAAGAGGATTTAAGTACTCGTTATATCTGATTAATAAAATCATTTATTCTATATTGTTCATGTTTTGTTCTAAGTATAAGTTATCTTAAATGGTAAAAATAAATATTGATTCACCCCCCTCTTATTATTTCCAACATACCATTAGTAGATATGGAGGTCGACGTATATGATACTTGTTTTAAATTCGACTTGTTTCAAGTCAAAGAAGAGACTTTTACTAAAGCCATTAATCTTGTTGACTCATTTCAAATTTGGGAATTTGGTTTGGGGTTTGTCACCATTCCTTAGGCATATGATTTTCTTGAATTCATTTCTCAGTGTGGGATGTCCTTTGTGTCTAGTAGCAGGTATATTTTTTCAAAAGAGGGTCATGTCATTACTCATATTTCCCCATAATATACGCATAATATGTTATTCTTAGAACCTGTCAAAAACCCTCATGTTCTAACCAAAGAAAGAGTGGATAAATTATATAAGGAGTTACTAGAAGCTGACATGAAAAAAATGCTTGAATCTATGTTTCCCCCTGATACTCTTGTTCCTAAGTTGAATTAAATAATCCTTTTAAACTCATTTTCAGATCCCATTCAAGACATTTTGTCTTACATTGTTTCTTTCTTGAGGGCTGATGATGTAAATGTCATTAATGAAAGTTTCCTAGGGCTTTTCAGTACTCTCTCTTTTGCAAGCAAGACCAAAGTAGATTTTTACCTAGCCACTTATATTTGAGATACAATTAGCTTCCAGTTAATTGATTTAAGGGAAACCATATATTTTAGATACCCATCATTTCTAGTGTACCCTATACTATTCTCTTGAGTCACTAAGTTTACCAATTTTGAGTTGCAAGTCCAAAGTCTTGATGGTCAATAAATTTTATTAATATATTGGACTTTAATAATATAAAAAAGAAGAATAATTAAGGTTTTGGGGATTATTTGAATCTTTTTATATCTGTGATGTTCTCAACCATTTGTGATGAACTCCCACCAAGGATTTTCTCAAAGATTAAATATATTTTGCAACTCAGTAAGGATAGTAGAGTGGGATATTGGTTTGTGTATAAAGATTAAATAGAAATCAAGGTGTATGGATCAGAAGTATCCCCTTATCAGTTACGTGTGTTCATACCAATTCAAATTCCTATCTTGGGATATATTTGAAAGCTAATAAATTCTGATTTGGTGCACTTTGTTGCTAGGAAGAAAGAAGTGGATTTCAAAATTCAACAAGAATTAGGTCCATTTATGGTTAAGACTTAGAAATATTTAAAAATAGTAGACTAAATGACGGCCGCAATGGATTTTTCTAAAGGCAAGGCCTAGGCTTATGATCCTCATCAGATAATTTAAAATAGAAGAAAAAAATTCTAGGCAACCCAATATCAACATCGTAGTTAGCCAGGTATTGAAATATTGTCCAAAAAAGATGTGTGGTTGTTGAGTATGTTTTCATTGATGTCAAAGCGGGAGCAGGTGAAGGACGTGGCAGGTGCAGAAAGAAGAGTGAGTGTAAATATCATTATTGATTTCTAGTTGATGCAACATGATGTGATCATGTGATAAGGTCATTATTATCATTGATGTCCATAAGAATTTGTAGTTGGATGATGAAGGTTAATGAAAACCTATCCACAAGATGAAACCCTAGCACTAAGGTTTAGATTCCTTGGAAGTTGATCTCACCTTGAAGTTGTTTGAGTTTTGAGAACATAGATCATTGATTTTTCATTAGATATTCTCGCCATTGGATTTTTCTCGTCGAGCTAATTTTGATGGTATGTGGAGCGTCCCATCGGCCTTCACAGTTTGTGAGATAAGCCCAGTCAAAGTTGAAGTTCTGAGTTGTGGTACAAAACCCCAAAGGGTTGCTAAGGTGGCATCATAATTTTGGTTGAATGATGTTGAATTTCCAATGGCATGATGATGTGATAGTATTAATTCGATGATGTGGCATCCTATTTATTTGTTTGATGACATGGAAAGTTGTCATCAGGTTGGAAGAAGCTCATCATGGAAATCACACTCAAATATTGTGAAATGACAACTTATTCTTAGTCCATGTTAGGTCCCTATATTACTAGTATAGTCCCTTATTGTTGTTAGTGTAACCCCCTTATTGTTATTATTGTACCCCTGTAACCCCCATACTTTTATTATTATGCCCTTAAATTATTATTGTTAGGTCAGCTAGGATTACATTGTGGCCCCACTAAGATTACATTGTGACCACATGGACTCCTATATATAGAAAGGAGGTTTTGTAATTTGTATCATCCAAGAATTGTTCATTCATGTAATGTATTGGAGGTTTCCCCCTTGAAATGGCTTATTTCTAAGGTGTTGATATCTCTTTTTTTCTATTTTTGGAGCTGGTTTCACAACATTTGGTATCAGAGCTTTGGATTCTATGGTTTTGCTGCTCTAAACAGGTCATCGTGGAATTGTCGTTATAAATTTTTTTCTACGAAGGTTTAGAATCTGAAATTTTTAGGGTGAGAAGCCGAAATCCTGAGGAAACTCATCACAAAATTTCAGAGCTTGGTTCGCAATATTTTTTGAGATATGATCTGTGGAAGGTAGTGCTTTTTCAAGCTCCCGAATTTCATCTCAAAGAGGTGATCGTGGGAAAAGATTCATAACTCTCTCTCTGAGCATCGGATTGGAGCGCCGTAAAATGTGGTCACAAGTACATGGACTGTAGTTTCTTGGATATCAATTTCAGAGCCAAATGATGAAACAATGACACGTGGCAAGTCGTACAAGTTTGTTCTACTGAACTAGTCCATAATTAGGTCATTGTGGGAGATTGGACATAACTTTGTCATGGAGTATCCAAATCAGGTCAGACTTGTGGCATTTGAAAGAGAATTCAGAGGGATACCTAAGTAATAAATTTTGGATATTGAAGAGCCTCAATCACAGAGATAATACAATTTCAATATCGAGCTCCTCAAAAGAAAGAAAAAGGTGTGTAATTTTTTTCCGAATTGCATAAGTCTTGTTTAAAGAATCAATTTGAATTGATTCCAAGGGCATATTGTAGAATAAATATCAATATTGGGTTCTAAAAAATTCCCCGTAAAAATAATTCAACACCCATTAAACCTTCAGAAGGCTCTACTATGACTCATAAAGATGAAGAATAGCAACATGATCTATCAAAATTACAAGAGCAAGTGCACCAAATTTTTCTCTCGCAAAGAGCATCAAAAAATGAAATAGAAGTGTTGAAGAAAGGCGTGGAAGCGAAGATGGATGGTTTGAAGAAGGGCATGGAAGCTAAGATGGATGGCGTGGAAACTAAGATGGATGGTGTGGAAGCTAAGATGGATGACATGGAAGAAAAAATGAAAGACAACATAGAAAACATGAAGAATGATATAAAAGTAGACATGGAAGGTTTGACAAAGTTGATACAAGAAATGTTTCCTAATGGTGAAAAGATAGTAAAGGAAACTCATGATGAGAACAAAATAAATGTTAATCATGACTTCATAAACTCTAATGTTGGTGGGAAGAACCACCATATTCCAAAAATGGATATGAGGAAGTTTGATGGAAAGGATCCTGTAACATGGATACTACAGATGGAGCAATATTTTGATCTCCATAATGTACAAAACACACAAAAGGTACGCATTGCAACTTTACATTTAGAACAAAATACATTTGTATGGTATGGATGGCTTTGCTCCCGTAAAAAAATTGTCACTTGGTCAATTTTTACGGAGGAAATGATAGCACATTATGAGGATACAAAGAGCAACACCTTCTTAGCCAATTGATAAATCTCAAACAAAAGGGTTTAGTGGGGCAGCACATTGAGGACTTCCAAAAATTGAATATAAGGGTAACTGATATTCCAGAGGAACACAAGATTGATATCTTCATAGGCACTTTAAAGGATAACATCCAACATGAAGTTCGCGTTTTGGAACCTGATTCATTGGAGAAGGCATTCAGGTTGGCAAGAAAAATTGAATGTAAAATTATGGCGACAAAGAAGCCTACCACTCACTTCTATAAAGAGGGAAGTGTTGCTACTCCTAGATTTCCACAACCTACAAGGTTGACACCACAACAATTGGAAGAAAAAAGAGCAAAAGGGCTTTGCTACGGTTGTGATAGCAAATACACTAAAGGTCATAAGTGTGCTGAGAAGAAATTATTTTACATAGATTGTGAAGAGGAAGAAGAAAATGAACAAGAAGAGGATATACACCAGGAACCAGCCCTAGAAGAGGAAGAAATAAGTCTAACCATATCGTGTAATGCATTAGCAGGAATTACCACTCCTCAAACTCTCAAGATAGAAGGACATATCAAGAAGAAAAAGGTAATAGTGTTGATTGATTCAGGTAGCACCCATAATTTTATTAATTGTAAGGTAGCCAAGGAATTGAATTGTTTCCTATACCTAGCACCCAAATGTCAAGTGATGGTTGCAAATGGAGGAACTATAAATTTCTCTGGAAAATTCCATAATATCAAGCTAACCTTGGGGAATATGTATTTAATAGTCCAATGCTTTCTATTCCTATGGGATGTGCTGATGTTGTACTAGGAGTACAATGGTTACAATCTTTGGGGACGATAGCTTTTAATTTTCAAGAACTTTTCTTGATATTTTTTTCAGAAGGAAAGGAAGTCAAATTACGGGGTATTGCAGGGATGCTAGAAAAGATAATCAGCTCTAATGTCATGACAAGCTTATAAAGAAAGAAAAACGAGGCGTAATTGCACAATTATGCTCACTAGAAGTTCCAACATCAAAACCATCTATTTTTGCAGATCTCCAAAAAGTCTTGGAAAATCATTCCAAGGTGTTTGAAACTCCCAAAGGACTCCCACCTATTCATGATCATGATCATGCTATTCATTTGATTCCAGGAAGTGTTCCTCCAAACATCAGGCCTTATAGATATCCTTACTTCCAAAAGAGCGAAATTGAACTTATGATTGCAAAAATGTTAGAGGCGGGTATAATTCAACCTAGTCAAAGTTCTTTCTCTGCTCCTGTAGTATTGGTACACAAGAAGGATGGATCATGGCGAATGTGTCCGGATTATAGGGAGCTCGATAAGCTCACCATTAAAGATAAATTTCCCATTCCTGTGATTGATGAATTATTGGATGAATTACATGGAGCAATTTATTTTACCAAGTTGGATCTTCGTTCAGGATATCATCAAATTAGAATGAAGAATGAAGATATTCCAAAAACAGCATTTCGAACTCATGAGGGTCATTATGAATTTGTGGTCATGCCTTTTGGCCTTACCAATGCACCTTCTACATTTCAAGGGTTGATGAATTCCATTTTCAAACCCTTCCTTAGAAAAGTTGTGCTAGTATTTTTTGATGATATACTAATCTACAACAGGTCTTGGAAGGATCATGTTCAACATGTTGACAGGGTGCTCAAACTATTGCAGGAGAAACAATTATATGCAAAAACATCCAAATGTTTCTTTGGAGTACAAGAGGTGGAATATCTGGGTCATATTGTATCTCACGAGTGTGTTAAGGTAGACCCTAACAAAATTAAAGCCATTAAGGAATGGAAAGTCCCCACAACCATAAATCAGTTGCGAATATTTCTCAAGTTAATAGGGTATTATCGCAAGTTTGTTAAGAATTATGGGAGAATAGCAACACCTCTAACAACATTATTGAAGAAAGATGCATTTTCATGGACTCCTGAAGCAACTTAGGCCTTTGAACGTTTTAAAGATGCAATGTGCCTAGCACCGGTCTTAGCTACACCAGACTTCACAAAAACCTTTATTGTGGAATGTGATGCCTCAGGAAATGGAATTGGTGCAGTTTTAATGCAGGAAGGAAGACCCATTGCTTTTGAAAGTCGTCCAATCAAAGGAAAGTATTTACAGAAACCTATTTATGAGAAGGAAATGTTAGCAATACTGCATGCACTAAAGAAATGGAGAACTTACCTAATGGGAAGACACTTCAAGGTAAAAGCTGATCATGATAGTCTTAAACACTTTTTGGAACAAAGACTATCTTCAGAAGAGCAGCAAAAATGGGTCACAAAGATGTTGGGTTATGACTTTGAAATAATCTACAAAAAAGGAAAGCTTAATGTTGTTGCGGATGCACTATCAAGAAAGAATGAAGAGGTGGAAGCATTTCTTTGTGCCATTTCTATTATCCAACCAGATTGGATAACCGAAGCAAGAGATGAATGGAAGAAGGACAAAGAAATATGGACACTCATTCAAAAGTTGCAGCAAGATCCTAGTACATCTGATACATTTAGTTGGAAAAATGATTCCTTATGGTACAAAGATCGCTTATATCTTTGTAAGAATTCCCATCTAAAACAAAAGATTCTTCTGGAATTGCACACTTCTCCTTTAGGAGGACACTCGGAATTTTTAAAAACTTACCACAGGGTGAAGAAAGAATTTTTTTGGGATGGCCTTAAATCTGATATTCAAAAGTTTGTGACGGAATGTTTGGTTTTCCAGCAGAATAAAGTGGAAACAATTAAGACCGCGGGACTTCTACAACCTTTATCCATTCCAAGTCAACGTTAGGAGGAGATTTCAATGGATTTTATCACAGGTTTACCTAAGTCTGAAGGAAAGAGTGTCATCATGGTGGTAGTTGATAGACTTACCAAGTATGCACACTTTTGTGCATTATCTCATCCATTTAAAGCAAGTACGATTGCTACTACATTTATGGACAGAATTCAAAAGCTACATGGAAGCCCAAGGGTTATTGTGAGCGACAGAGATCCCATTTTTACTGGAAATTTTTGGATGGAGTTATTTTCTTGTTTGGGTACTCAATTAGCTCATAGCTCATCTTATCATCCTCAATCTGATGGTCAAAATAAGATAGTAAATAAATGTTTGGAAGGATATCTTCGTTGTTTTGTATCTGATAAACAAACACAATGGGTCAAGTGGTTACCTCTTGCTGAATGGTGGTATAACACTTCCTTCCATATTGCAGCAAAAATGACCCCATTTATGGCACTTTATGGATATCATCCACCATCCATCACATCATCTTTAAGAGAAAATTAAAAGGTTCAAGCAGTGGAAGATCACATCGAGCATCAACAAGAAGTCCTCCAACTCTTAAAGGATAACCTGAATTTGGCACAAAATTGAATGAAACAACAGGCAGATCAACATCGCAGCGAGATAATTTTTGATGTAGGAGACTAGGTATTTTTATGGCTACAACCATACAAACAAATGTCCCTCAGGCAAGCTAAGAAGGATAATAAATTATCGCCAAAGTACTATGGTCCTTACAGGGTGTTGCAAAAGATTGGTACTGTGGCATACAAATTGGAGCTTCCTACTTCTTCACGAGTGCATCGAGTTTTCCATGTGTCATGCTTAAAGAAGGTTATAGGTGAAAATATTCCAGTTCAAACAATATTTCCAGAACTTGATGAGGAAGGAAAAGTCATAGTGGAACCTGAAGCGGTCACGGAAATAAGAATTCGACAGCTACAGAATCGATCACTTTCAGAGTATCTCATAAAGTGGAAGAACTTACCCACTGAAGATTCTACATGGGAGGATGAAAATTTTATACAGAAGCACCCAGAGCTACTCAAGCATTGAGGACAACACTTTTTTTAAGGAGAGGGGCATGTTAGGTCCCTATATTACTAGTATAATCCCTTATTGTTGTTATTGTAACCCACTTATTGTTATGATTGTACCCCTGTAACCCCCATACTGTTATTATTGTGCCCTTAAATTATATTGTTCGGTCAGCTAGGATTACATTGTGGCCACATGGACTCCTATATATAGAAAGGAGGTTTTGTAATTTGTATCATCCAAGAATTGTTCATTCATGTAATGTATTGGAGGTTTCCCCCTCGAATTGGCTTATTTCTAAGGCGTTGATATCTATTTTCTTCTATTTTTGGAGCTGGTTTCACAACAGTCCATGGGTTAAAAAAAAAATTTGAATTATTAAAATAATTTATTTTATTTCTTTTAATAAAATTTGGACCAAAATATTGGATTCCAAAATTAAAATTCAAATCCAAAATTATTTTAATTTCCCTCTTAATCCTCTTTGGTCGGCCTATTTAAAAGTCCTTCCATAAATATATATAAAGGAAAGACATTCGAAAGCCTAAAATATCTAATTTGTGGATATTCCTTCTTTGTATTTACGGCTTTGACTAATTCAGATGTATAAAGGGTTTTAACTTGGAATTTTTGGAATGGTTTAGAAGTCTGGAGCTATCTTCAAAACAATGTTGAAGAGATCAATTTAGAAGGAGAAAATTGGTCCCCAAAGCCTCAACAACCATGAGTTAACAAATATAATCCAGGGTGCACTTGAGAAGTGCAAAAGAGAAAAAATAGGAAATCATAATCAAATTGTTTTCCTGTGAATGCATGGTTTGATGAGGAATTAAAAATGGCAAGGATAACCTTGAAAAAGGAAGGAGAGGGGAAGATGAATGTAAATTTATAAAAGCATATTTTTATAAATAAAAAATATGAGTTCATGCAAACAAGGTGGGAAGTGTTGATATATCTAGGCAAGAATAACCCAAAACGTTTTTGGAAGGAACTTAAACCAAGAAAGAAGCAATTTGAAAATAATATTACAGCCAATCAATGGTTTGACTATGCAAGGAAAATCTATGAAAAATAATTAGAGGTTGAGCCTCCTCCCAAGATCAACACAACTACAAATATTTTCACAATACATGAGGTGGAGGCAGGAATTAAAAATTTGAAAACAGGGAAGAAAAAAGACTTGTTTGAACTTCAAGAAGAATATCTAAAGTGGGGAATGAACATTTTGGCACTGCACATCATGGAAATATTCAACAACGTCGTTCAGCAAGGATTCCCAAGGGATTGGACAACTAGTCTAGCAATTCCCCTTTTTAAATGTGGAGACATCAATAATCCTTCCAACTATATAACCATTATGATCAATACTTTGTTTGCAAATATTTCCGGTGGCATGGTATAAAATGGAATCATTAAGTGGGAAGAATTAAAATAAAAGAGGGTAAAAGGGAAAGTGGGTTTTAGGCTGAAGCATTCTACAGTAGATCATGGTATCACACTGAGACACACTGTTGAAAAGTTTTGGGGGAGCAAAGAAGAAGTATTTTGCTTCTTTGTTGACTTCAAAAAAGCATATGACATGGTCCCTAGAGATAAGTTGTGGCATAGAATGGAAGAAATTGAATTCCTTTGCAATATAGGGCTTCTATCCATAGTATTTATGAAGAGGTGAAAGTCAAAATTAGAACTTCAGCAGGCATTTTAGAAAGTTTTAGAAGTGACAGCGAAGTCAAGCAAGGTTGCCCTTTATCCCCTACCCTTTTTCGTTTATATATTGACAAAATTTAAGAGTGGATAAATTTTCAAGTTGGGGATGGTGTTCGATTGGGGGATTTTTTGATAAAGCTTCTTCTATATGCCGATGATATTATGTTGGTTGCTAAATCGACCCATGGATTGTAGATGCACCTATATTCCCTTGAGAATTTTTGGAAAGCAGTGGGGATGCAAGTCCATACTAGTAAGACCAAAATAATTATTTTCTCTAATAAAAGGAAGCAAAGCCATCATATGTTCTTCTTTGAAGGCAACATTCTTGAAGAAGTAAATGAATACAAGTACCTTGGGATCAATTTCAACAACAAGCTTAATTGGGAGGATTGCAGAAAGAAAATAATTTTAGGAGGGTGGAAAACATTGTATGCACTTCAAAACAGATGTAGAGAGGTAGATTTATGGGATTGGAACATGATAAAAGTACTTTTTGGACTCCTAGTTTGTCTAGTGCTATTATATGGGTGTGAATTGTGGGCTAGCAGCATATCTGTTTCAAAATGGAAACAAATTGAAAAAATTCAAAATCACTTGATCATGAGAAAGTTCAAAATAAAAATTTTGGTTCCCTATGAGATAATTTTGAGTGAAATAGGGGCAGATCCCATCGAAGGAATTTCCATGGTGTGTCTTATAAGGTATCTAAAAAGAATTGTTCAAGTGGGAGGAGATAGATGGTCGAAAGTTATCTTCAATGAAGGTATGAGTGAAAGAAATAAATCAAGGATGATACAAAACAAAAAATGGAAGAAAAATGGAATATTTACCTTAATGCGTGTCCCAAAAATAACAAGAGTTAAAGAATTTTGTGTTGGAGAAGTTCCGTAAGGGTATATGGGGAAAAGAGTTGGGTAGAAAGTATAAGTATTATGTTCAGGAATTCAACCCCACTTGTGATCTCCAACAAAAAGAGTACGTTGGAGCTAGCATTCCATGGAGAGAAAAGGTTATTATTGCTCAATTAAGAACTAACTCACATCAACTTCGGTGTGAAACAAGATGGTGGAAGAGACCTAAAAAATCTTGGGAAGAAAGGGTATGTAATTTTTTCACTTCTGGGGATGTGGAATCAGAAAATCATTTCATTTTGGAATGCGATGCTTTCAGAGACATCAGGGATAGTTATCGCAATATGTTAGCATCAATTCCATGGCATTGTTTTTTTAGTGAGGGAATTGTTATAAGGTTGGGTCAACTCATCATCAATTTGAGTAAGAAAAGGATTGAATTAAAGAATGAAAAAAACAAGGAAGATGGTAGTCTCATAGACTATTTTTAGTCTCATGGACGTTAAAATATCATTCAGTCATTCATATTAATGATTCATCTCTTGTCATAATGATTTTTTATGTTGCATATAATACTTTTTAAACAATGCATGGTGGATTGAAGAATATTTAGAAGCTTACTATTGGTATTGACTTTATATCAAAGATGATGTACCTTTATGATTAGACAATTCAATTTCATACTACTGGGAAAGAACATTTATGATTAGAGCTCTAAAATAGGATCTTGGATCAAGGGTTTCATTTGGGTTTTATTTAAAGGGTGTTGGGTGCAATTTTTCTGTTGGTGGTTCATTTATTTTATTGCAGGAAGGGTTATCTCACATTAGTTTCAGGACAACGAGATTATTTTTGGAGTTTCATACACATCGTTTGGTTCAGGGATTCGTTGTAAGTGAAAGCTTGTATGCTTCTTTCTTTCATATTTCATTAAGGCAGCTTTCTCTGAGGCAATGAGTATTGCTGAAGTAATTTTTAGACTTCTCTTGTATATCTATTGACCAACACCTTTAAAAATATTGTTTGGAACCTCTCCCTTGTGCAAACTTGTGGCATCTTTTAGGGAATTTATTTGTGACATAAATAAAGTGAAAATTCATTTTTTTATATTTGGATTTGGTTGAGCACACCTTTTGCAAAAGAACCAAAATTTTTGGGCATAAATACTGAACAACAAAGGAACATATCATTATATTTTTGTCACAAATTATTTTCACTCGTGTATAGTCCTCAATAATTATACATATACACTTGTTACAAACCAACCTGTTGTAATCACTCTAGTGAAGAATCTGACACATTGATATTCAAGCAATATTCCAATTGTAGTATTCAAGGCCTCCTCTAATTTTTATTGTCTTATTATCTCATAAAAATTTGGCAAGGGATTCAATACATATAGATGTTCCAAAATTGTAAAAAATAAGGATAACCACATTTACATCAAATATGTGGACCTCAACTACATTTGAAGCTAGAAAAATCACTTAACTTTTGGTTTAGTATTTTATTATTAAAATACAATGATAATACTGAATCATAAAATTATATGGGAACTTGGCTACAATTATTTAACAGCTTCAATTTGATAGGCAATGATATCTGAATGTTCCTTTTGAAAGTAGTGAAGGTTTGATTGAAGTAAGGTTTCATTTGTTGCAATAGTTTTGGCATTCATCCTCAAATTATATGCATAAGTGTATTATCATGAGGTTATAGCAATAAGAGTTCTCTGCAGTAAAGATAACAATATTATCTAGCAATAATAATATATAGAAGCACTTATCATAATTCTTTACAATATTGCAATCTAATTTTAGTACTGTACACTCAACATAAATATATTTGTGTGACTATGACAGAATGCAACATTGACAGTGACAATAGTTTTCTTGCTTGACATTAGACATAACCTATAGTTGAAACCTTGAGTAAAGGATCCTGAAGAAGCTCAATTGAAGAGTGATACATAGATACTTGACCAGAACTCAAATAGTTTCTACTGCAGAAATTTCATCATCTGTAGTTGAACCTTGATAACGATGGTAGACAGTAATAATGAGATGAAAATTATCGAATGATGACAACACTCTTGAAAATAACCTTGGGGTTTGATATGACATGACCTTGATGCAGTGACTCTGTATAGTAGTGACCTAAACAACGATAGATATCTAGGGATAACAATGACCTTGACAAAATCTTGATGTGGCAAATAAATTTGTGTGTCAGTAACATTGATCTTGTATGCATATGCATGATGGTTGGACAAGTAGAGCAATGATGACGATATTAATGATTGTGATGAAAATATTAGTGAAGTTTGTAACTTGACAACTATAATAATGTTGATGCATGTGACAGTGACTTGATACCTATGATAAACAACTTGATGCATGTAACAATGATTCAACCATTGGTATTGAATTTGGGACTTGAAGAATGTTGCCACTGTAGTGCAACCTTAAGATGGATAGAGGTTTCAACAACTAAAGAAATATGGTTTGATGTGAAATTTTAACATTGAAGAAGAAATATGAGTGGAAAACAGTATAGAAAGAGTGGAAGGTTATAACAACAACATATACATTAGTAATGTTAGTGGCAACAGTGGAGTGCAACAGCAACAAGTGTCGCAACAGTGAGGTGTGAAAGAAGTTGTATTATAGAAGTATTAGCATTGGTTAGTTGATTGGTTAATTGTAAAGGATGTTTAAGACTCCTTCAAATTTGAGCTACGAACATATTAAGATTTGGGGAGTGTTTCACTTCCTTTCATCCTAGCTAGTAAATCGTGTATGTAACCATACATAATGCAAAGCTTGTTAGGATGGAAAATTTGGTGTATTCTCTTTGATGTGATGATGTGTCATACGTTTTATTTTTTGATGCTCCAAATTATTATATAATCTAACCAATTATGTGAAAAGAAGGAAATATTGATTCACCCACCTATCAGTATTTCCAGCAATTGGTATTAGAGTAGGTCTTTCTTGGAAGCTTAACTGCTTGAAGGAAGATCAATACCATTCAGAGTTTGAAGAAGATATGTTTTTTCATCTCGGAGAAAAGGTTAAGTATCTCAAAGAACTTAAAATGATAGAAAATGAGAAGGAAATCAATATATACTATTATAATAAGCTCCATGCAAAACATGAAGACCTGAAGAAACAAAAAATGAAGCATTGTGATAATAGGAGATTGTCCGTAGTTGAAATCAGTTAACTTGAGAAACAAGAAATGCCAGAAAATGATCGTGAACTTGATGAAGAAAATAAGGAAGTGGATCACCTCAAGCATATTTTGGAAGAAGAAAATATTAGGGAAATCACCTTGACAAGCCAACTCAAGGAGAAGGAAAAGCAAGATAAATGGAACAAGCAGGATAAAGGACTTGGCAAGCAAATCACCACCTTGAGGACGGAGCTTGAAAAATCCAAAAGGACTGGGGATGTCTTAAAAATTCAGATGAAGCATAAGGAAGAATACTGCATGGACCATGAGCAAGCAATTGTCACATTGAGAGCATAATTGGATAAGTTGAAATAGAAACTAAGGATCTCATAAGTCTTGGATGATATTATCAATTTTCGGTGATCACCACTTATCAAAACAAGTCTTGGATATGTTGGTGAGTCCTCATGCTCCAATAATGAAGAGCAACCACATATCAAAGAAGAAAATTCTCATCCAAATGATGAATATCAACCACATGAAGAGAAACCTCATCCCAAAGATGAAGAGCAACCATATGTCAAGGAAGAAAACAATTCTTATTAAAGGAAGCCTCATACCAAAAATGTAGAAAACCCCCAATTAAAATTCCTACACAAATCAACCAACACCAAAATTTGGAAGAACAATGCCTCAATAAATTAGGATTATGCATTCAAGACACCAACTCATAATAGAGAATTCATAAGTGGATAGCAGCAAAGATATTCTCAAGGACGAGACACCTTTAGGAGATCTTCATCCTAAACTCTCAAGTATACAAGTGAATTTTATGGTTATTGTTATACATGTTATTTCTATGGAAACAGAGTTGTAGATTGCAGGAGATATAACATGATTATTGGAAAAGAGTTTTATCAAATTCCTACAAGAATATTTTCTGGAAGACAATAAAAAGTCCCATATGCCTATGACAACATGAATTACAACTCTTTTGCTCCATTATTTAGATCATATGTAGAGTGTTATTTATGCTTCATCATATGTAGAACTAGGAAGGAAGGATCTTCACTAAGAAGGAAGACAAGGTCACTAGGATCTAGTAGAGAAAACATGATTCATAATGAGTTCTCACCAATTTGGTAGATTCACCGAGACAGGGGAGTTTGTATGAGCACATACTTTCAGGGGGAGCTTATGTATTAGAATAGATGATGCAGTCAGAAAACACATTGTCAAAGGGATTTATAGAGATTATGTAGCAGGTGAGCATGTTGTTAAGGGGAGTCACATCACTTGGAGATATCATCAAGGACATGTCAACAACCCTTTTCCATTGATGTAAAAGGGGGAGAGAATATTGGAAGAATCAAGGAAGAGAGAGATATGCATGATGGAACACGCCTTGTCATGTTAGGTATGTTGACATCAATCACAAAGGGGGATATTGTTGAGTATGTTTCAATTTATGTCAAAGCTGCAACTGGTGCAGGATGTGGCAGGTGCATGAAGCAAAGTGAGTGTAGATATCGTCATTGATGTCAACTTGATGCAACATGATGTAATGGTGTGATAAGTTTGTTGTTATCATTGATGTCCACAAGAAGCTATAGTTGTATTATGCAAGTTTATGAAAACCTAGCCACAGGATGAAACCATAGCTCTAGGGTTTGGCTTCTTTGGAAGTTGAGCTCACCTTGTAGTTGTTGGATTTTTGAGGAAGTAAATCATTATGTTCACCTCGATTGTATGCTTCTTGCTTTCAACCTTCATTAGGGAACACATTTTTGTAGGTTCAAGCATCTAATAGGAGAAAACGAATAAGGCTCCTTGAGTATTGCATCTCTCGTCCCTCATTAATGAACCTTTCTCTAAAGAAACGAGTATCATTGAAGCAATTTTCAGCCTTCTCTTGTAGATTTGTTGACCAACACCTTTGAAAATATTTTTTGGAACCTCTCCCTTGTGCGGACCTATGGAAAATTTTAGGGAATTTATTTGTGAAGCAAATCAAGTGAAAAGTCACTTGTTTATCTTTGGATTTTGTTGAGCACTAGTTTTGCAAAAGGACCGAAAGTTATGGGAATCAAGTTTTATCAACAAAGGAACATCTCTCTAAGTACTATCACAAATTATTTTTACTCGTACATTGTTCTCAAGAAATATATATAGACACTTGTTACAAACCGACCTGTTGCAATCACTCTAAGTGAAGAAGTTGACTCATTTAAATTCAATCAATAGTCCAATTGTAGTATTCAAGGTCTGCTCTAATATTGACTATATTTTTATCTCATAGAATTTTTTCAAGAGATTCAATACATATATATGTTCCATAATTGTAAAAATAAGCATAGCCACATTTACATCAAATCTGTGGATCTCAACTACATTTGAAGCTAGAACAATCGCTTAACCTTCGGTTCAATATTCTATTATCCAAATACAATGATAACATTGGATTAAAACATCATATGGGAACTTCGCTACAAGTGTTGAGAAACTTCAATTTGATAGGTAGTGATATCTTAATGCTCCTTTTGAAAACAATGAAGGTTTGATTTAAGTAAGGCTTCATTTTTTGCAAGGGTTTTGGCATTCAACCTCAAATTATATAAAGAAGTGTATTATCATGAGGTTATAGTAATAAGGGTTATATATAGTAAATATAATAGTATTATCTAGTAGCAGTATTATAGAGAAGCACTTATCATAATTATTTACACTAGTGAAGTCTGATTTTAGTGTTGTACATTCAATATAAACTCATTTGTGCATCTATGATAGTATGCAGCATTGACGGTGACAATAGTGTTCTTGCTTGACATTAGACATAACCTATAGTTGAAGCCTTGAGTACAGGATCCTAAGCAATTGAATATAGAGAGTTATATAATTGACCAAAACTCAAATAGTTTCTATTGCAAAATTGTCATCATCTATAGTTGAACCTTGATAAAAGTGGTAGACGGTAATAATTACATGAAAATTACCAAATGATGGAAATTATCTTGACAAAACCTTGATGTTTGATATGACATGACCTTGATGCAACGAGTTTATATAATAATGACCTAAACAACGACACAGATATGGGGACAATAACAACCTTGACAAACTCTTGATGTGGAAAATAAATTTGTGTGTCAATAACCTTGGTCTTGTATGCATGTGCATGATGTTTGGACAAGTAGAGAAGTGATGGTGATAGTAATCATTGTGATGACAATATTAGTGTATTTTTTGAATTAACAAATATAATAATGTTGATGCATTTGATAGTCACTTGATACCTATGATAAACAACTTGATGCATATAAAAATGATTCTTCCATTGGTATTGAATTTGGGACTTGAAGAATGTTGAAGCGGTAGATTACAACCTTAGAATGGATGTGAAGTATTAGCAGTGAAGAAAAAACAAGAGTGGACAATATTATTGCAAGAGTGGAAGGTTGTAGCATCAACATAGACATTAGTAGTGTTAGCGGCAACAATGAAGTGCAACATCATCAAGTGTGGTAGCAGTGACGTGTGAAGACAGTTGTATTATAGAAGTAGTAGCGTTTATTGGTTGATTGGTTAATTATAAAGGAGGATGAAGACTCCTGCAGATTTGATCTGTGAACATATTCAGATTTGGAGAGTGCTTCACTTCCTTCTAGCCTAGATGGTAAATTATTTTTGTAACCATGCATAATGCAAATATTGTTTGAACGAAAAATTCGGTGTAATCTCTTTGATGTGATGATGTGTCATATGTTTTATTTGTTGATGCTCTGAATGCTTAAATAATTTAACCAATTTTATGAAAAAAAAGGAAATATTGATTCACTCCCCTCTCAGTATTTCCAACAGTAGGAGGAAGAAGGAGAAGCCTTGGAACAACCATCTACTAAATCTTATATGGAAAAACAATATATAACTATTGATACTCCTTTACCCAAAGCAAACTATAATAAAAGAGATAGATCATATAATTCAAAGTGTGAACAAGAGATTTAGTCTTTCAAGATGCCCAAAACTGAAGAAATAGAGACAACAATAGAAACAATGGAAGCTTCTAATCAAACAATAAGAGAGGTTATTCCTAGAGTTTGGTGTTCAACTAGATTTCTTGAACCTCGAGACATTTTTTCTTCAATTGCAGATTTAGGAAAGGGGCCTATAAATCCAAAATCCCAATTGGTAGAAAAAATGCATTCCAAGTTTTAGGACATAAAGTAAAATAGTCTAGATGTTAAATCTAACTTATCAACTCATATATGGGCACATATCAGACTATATTACTTTTTGTTGTGGATGTTAAGAAGAATCAATTGACGTTAGCTCTTGTATAGCATAAATCTCAAATTGTGTTAAAAACTAAAGACTATAAAGCAATAAATATGTCCATAAATTTAAAGAACATCAACATACTAGAAAAGATTGAATTACATAAGAATACCATTGAAATTGTGTACAATGATTTAACTATAACTACATTGGACATAAAAAAAAGTGAAGTTACTAGTTTCCAAAGTCGTAAATTAGCTAGAGCAAGAAAGAGTTTCTTATAGATCCAAACATAAAAAAAACAGAATAATTGCAAGGGTGGATCATTAAATTGGGAGAAGATCTTAAGGATGAAGAATTTTTCAATGCAGTGATACAATCAAAGGGGTTAGAAATTCAGAAATTAAATAAAATACTAAAATTGCCTAATACAGAGCATGTACATACTCCAAAGTTATTTCAATTTGAAAGAGAAAAGGAATTACTTAAATCAATTATATATAAAGGATTAAGAAATTCAACAACTCCAAGAAAAAATTCAAAGATTAACACAAGTAACTCCAAGCAAACACACTTTGTTCCATCTTCTTCTTCTATTAATCAACCTATATTTCTTGGAGATCCTTTTGATGAGTTAGCCAAAGCCTTATCCAACTTGAATTTCATAGAATTTGAGTTAGATAAGTATATAAATCTTTGTCAAGTAAATTTTGATGAGATCATGATTTTTAGATAGGAGATATAACAAAAATAATATCTATATAAGACATTAAAAGAGAAGAAAAGGAGATTACATGTAGAAATAAGCAGGTTAAAGGCTCATTCAATAAGCAGTTGCCAATTATTGATGCAAAGCAACTAATATGAGACAAAAATAATACATGAGATTAGTCAGATGTGGGATTCAATCTGGCTAAGAGGAGATGAAAAATCCATGGTTCATAGAACTAAAATTTGCATCAAAGAAATCAAGGGGGTCTTAGGTGACATGCCCCAAAGGGCCATAAATATTTTTAAGTTTATTAATAGAATAATCTAGGAGGAATTGAAAGCAATAGATGTCGAGGATTGGGCACAATTATTAATGGACACAAATAAAGTATTAAATAAGAGATCCACGATGAATCAGGCTCAAGATAAATCTTGATCAATGCATAAAATAAATAACATGTTCTCAAATAAGTTTTGAAAATTTGTGCACTCAGGTTTTCCCTCATGTTAGGATCAGCATGATAACCTAATGTCGAAAGAAGCTTATCTATAATTTTGTACAGATAAAAGTGAAAAGTGGATAAAATGAAAGGCTTCGGTAAATGTTTAAGAGGTGAAATGATTTTTGAAAACTTACATAGGGGATTCTAGTTATGGTGGCAACTGAAGAAATTATTCCTAATAAAACGAAATTATTAGAAGTAAACAAGACTAGATGCAACTTTCAAGAAAGTGGTCGAATTTCAATATCCAATAGATGATTAGTGGAATCACTTGGCACCATTTGCGTTTTAAACTCTAGAAATATGTTTTAGGCAAATTCATAGTGATGCAGGGGCATTAGACACTAGCCAGAAATGTAGGAGGATTGTCCACATGTTGTGGCTAGAAGAGTTCTAAATTTTCAGAGATGTACCAGCAAGGTGTCAACACCTTAGCTGTCTGTTATACTTAGGGAAGATAGATTAATTAAATAATTGTAAAATTCAAATGGGTTGGTTTGTGTCCACCTGTTCAGTTTCTGTTGTTCGAATGTTATGTAATTAGGCCTTTTATGGTTAGAATAAAAATGATCCTCAGAGAGGAATCGAAGAGTCATATAGTGAATTATATATTGTAACCCCTGGCACAGTGAAAAGGAGAAATTTTGGCAACGAAGGGTCGAATTGTGAAACTGTATTCTCTGTTGAATAAGATTTGCGCCCTATTTTCTAACTGTGCATGTGCTATTGACATTCTCCAATGAATTACTCTGTCGAATTATGAACTCTGTGCATAAATTGAAGAAGAAAAAAGTGTTGTGTTAAATCTCCTATAGCCTCTCCGTCTATGTTGAGCGCGGGTTCTCATTGAGTTCCCTGAATGTGTTATTGATATAAAACCCCGGTAAGAGGTCGAAAGTGCGGATAGTGACCCTTGTACAAAGCACTGATCTTTGTGTGTTTAACCCAGGCTCTATAGGAGAAAACCCTGTTTTACTGAGGTTGCAATAGAACTTTGAAATCCCGTTGAAGGCGACAACTTTTCCCGTAGAAGAATTGATGTGGTATACTGTGAGTTGGGCGATATCATTGAGGCTTAACCCAGAGTAATGGAATGAAGACTTCAGTCGAAAATGAGTTAACCATAGTAAGGGAACCGGTTAGTCACTGTTCCATTCTCGTCATGGTTTTATGAAACCAAATCAGCCTATTTTGCACCGCTTTTGAGCGAAGGTGAAACCACTTAAAAAAAAAACCCGATCCTATCGTGTCGCACCACGTCACATGTCCTAAACTGCCCATTTCGTGTTCCTCTGGAGCGTTAAAGTTCAACGAGCAAATTAATGCGATATTGCTGTGTGTGGTCTGATTTTGAGGCAAGATGATTAAACAGTATTCACGCACCAAGTTGCAAGGGAGATAGACAAGGTATGGTCCATTCATTTTATAACGAAAACCATTCATTTGTGCATTGGAAATGTGGGGCCCATGAAACACCATATGATATATGCGTCATGTTAATATATATATATAAGCCATGGTTGATGCTATAAGCGTGGGTGTATGAAATTAAAAGAGTCGGATCCCTTTTGTAGTATTAAGACTAAGGTTAGAATAACGAATGTGGCTTATTATGTTGGTTAAAGAGTTTTGACTGTCGGAAAACCCATTCGATATTTATATAAAGAAAGGCTCCAAATATATGTAAAGTGCTTTTATAACAAGGGACCAAGGTTATAATACAAGGCATATCTATTATAGTTAAGAGCGCATGATAAAAATACACAAAAGGCTCTATTGTTTGGAGTTTAAAAAGGGTCTGTCCAATACATTCATTAATCAATTTCCAAGAAATTGATAAATGAATTAGAAAGAATAAAATAAAGAAGGTCCCCTTGGTTAATGAAAAAGACCGGGAGAAAAGAGACCGACTCTCCTTAGTGCCTGGATTTAATTTGTTGCTGTCAATTGTGGTATCAGAGTTGTTTTTAAGATATTTTTGCAGAGAATTTAACATGGTTTTCCGAGTTGCCAGAGGTATTGGCAGAAGAAGAGGCAGACCAGTTTCCAATGCAGAAGTGTTGGAGACCTTGCAGAGGGTCCAAGCCAGATTGGATGCAATGGATTTGGGACACCCAAGAGATCTTGAAGATGTTAGTGAACCTGAAACATAAGAAGAAGCAGGAGAAAATGTTGAGATTCCTCCTGAGATGAGGCTCCTTAGAACTGTTCTGGGGTCTATAGCTAAGCCTAAACTTGAAGATTCAAGTTTTGCAGGTGGATTGAATCCAAAAGAGCTGGTAGACTGTATTAATGAAATGAACAAGTGCTTTGACTATGAAGAAATGAGTGAAGACAAAAAGGTCAAGTTTGCAGTAACAAAGCTGAAAGGACATGCTGCACTTTGGTCGGATGGAGTGTAAGCAGAAAGAAGGAGAGCTAGTAAACAGCCAATCAAAAGCTGGACCAGGATGGTGGCAAAACTAAAAGGTAAGTTCTTGCCTAGTGATTATCAACTAACATTGTTTAGACAAATGTAGAACCTGAGACAGAGATTGTTGATAGTGAAATAATACACAGAAGAGTTCTATAGAGTAAGTATAAGAGCTGGAAAAGTCCAGGACACACTAGAGAAGGTTTCCAGATATGTGAATGGTCTCAAGTTGGAGTTCCAATATGAGATTGGTCTTCTGTCTCCTAACAAAATTGAAGAGGCCTATCAGATGGCCTTGAAAGAAGAAGAGAAACTCCTGAGAAAGCAGTCTGCCAAAGGAAGAGGTAATTTCCGAGGAAAGGGAAGTCAAGGTGGTAGTGGAAAATCTATAGCACCTAGAGATGGAGCTAGCAGCAGCTCACCTCGGAATGCATCCACAGAGGGTGATGCAAGGGGCATAAGGGGTTCCTATAGAGGAAGAGGAGGCAGAGGCAGAGGTAGAGAAGTGAGGTGTTATAGATGTCACCAATTGGGAAACAAACACTATGAGTGCCCAGAGAATATGGGTGCTGGTCCAAGAAATGCTATTGTTGCTCAGGATGGAGAAGAGGCAGCAAGGCTATCTGAAATTGAAGAGGCAATTCTGCCAGAGAGGGGAGAATACCTGGTGGTCAATAAGGTCCTGTTGAAGCAAGAAAAAGAGGTTACTGATCCAACACAGAGGAAGACTTTGTTTAGGAGTGTATGCAAATTTCAAGGAAAATGCTATCAGTTGGTCATTGATAGTGGCAGCATAGACAATATAGTTTCCAAAGAGGTGATAGAGAAATTGAAGTTGAAGACAAGGGAGCATCCAACTCCCTACAAGGTGTCATGGCTGCATGAAGGGCACCAGCTGATTGTGAAGGAGCAGTGTGAGATAGAGTTGCAGATGGGCAACTACAAAGAAAAAGTCGTGTGTGATGTGATGCCCATGGATGTGTGCCACATACTACTGGGTAGACCTTGGCATTATGATAGAGCAGCAATGCATGATGGTAAGAAGAACACTTACAAGTTCTTCAAGGACGGAGTGCATCACACATTGATACCCATGGAGGAGGGAGAACCATCGAGCATAAAAACTGATCCAAAGACTTTGTTGCTGAGCGGGAAGGAGTATCTACAACAGATTGAAGAAGAAGAGGTAAGTTTTTCTTTAGTATGAAACCTAAAGTAGTGCTTACTTCTACAAAGATTTTTGATTTTCCAATAGAAATCCAAGAGATGCTGGACAGCTATTGTGATATTGTTGTGGATGATTTACCTGATGAGCTGCCACTCATGAGAAATATCAGCCACCAGATAGATTTTATCCCAGGTTCAAATCTGCCAAATAAAGAAACCTTCAGAATGACTCCCACAAATAATGAAGAAAACAGGAAACAAGTGCAGGAATTAGTGGACAAAGGTTTGATCAGAGAAAGTTTGAGTCCATGTGCAGTACCAGCAGTGTTGAGCCCAAAGAAATATGGAGGCTGGAGAATGTGTACTAATTCCAGAGCCATCAACAAGATAACAATCAGGTACAGATTCCCTTTGCCTAGAGTTCAAGATTTAATGGATTGTTTGAGTGGTGCAAAATATTTCTCAAA
Organism: Pinus albicaulis; assembly: GCA_034641835.2. Taxonomy (NCBI): domain Eukaryota; kingdom Viridiplantae; phylum Streptophyta; class Pinopsida; order Pinales; family Pinaceae; genus Pinus; species Pinus albicaulis. The sequence continues at coordinate 134,353,197 of CM076581.1, forward strand.
ATTAGATTTAAAAAGTGGATATCATCAGATTAGAATAAAGGAGGGTGATGAATGGAAAACTGCCTTTAAAACAAATGAAGGACTGTATGAATGGATGGTAATGCCTTTTGGGTTGTCAAATGCACCTAGTACTTTTATGAGACTTATGAATGAAGTATTAAAAGAGTTTATTGGTAAATTTGTGATAGTGTATCTTGATGACATATTAGTTTTCAGCAAAACAAAATAAGAGCATTTAAGGCATCTTAATTATGTCTTGAAGAATTTACACCAAGAGAAACTGCGGATAAACTTAAAGAAATGCTCATTCATGAAAGAAGAGTTGGTGTATTTGGGTTTTGTTGTTTTTTCTGAAGGATTGAAGATGGACCCAGAAAAGGTTAAGGAAATTGTGGAGTGGCCTTCACCAAGGAATGTTTTCGAGGTAAGAAGTTTCCATGGACTTGCCAGTTTTTACAGAAAATTTATAAGAAATTTCAGCAAGATTAATGCACCCATAATTGAGACAATAAAGAAGAACAAATAGCCATTCAAATGGACTGATGAAGCAGAAATAAATTTTAAGCTTTTGAAGCAAAAGATAACTGAAAAGCCTGTTTTAATTCTGCCTAATTTTACTAAACCATTTCAAGTGAACTGTGATGCCAGTGGGGAAGCCATTGGAGTTGTGTTGAGTCAAGATGCTAGGTCTGTAGCATACTTCAGTGAGAAGATGAATGACACCAGAAGAAAGTATTCTTCTTATGAGAAGGAATTTATGCAATTGTGCAGGCATTGAAGAAGTGGAGGCATTACTTAATTTCTAAAGAATTTGTATTATACTATGATAATCATTCCTTGCAATACATTGTAAAACAACCTAAATTAAATCATAAGCATGCCAAGTGGGTTGAATATCTCCAGAGTTTTAATTTTGTTTTGAAGCATATAAGTGGCCAAGCAAATAAAGTAGTTGATGCTTTGAGTAGGAGAAACATGCTTGTTCAAGAAAACAAATTTGAAGTTGCAGGATTTGATTTTCTCAAAGAACTATATAAAACAGATTCAAATTTTAAAGAAGCATTTGAAGCATGTTGTAACCCTGTTCTAACAGATTGAAGCCAGTGGCTGGATTATTTCCTGTAGGAGGACTTATTATTCAGGAGGAACCAATTGTGTGTACCAAAATGTTCCATGAGGGAGAATTTGATCAAGGAAAAGCATAGTGGTGGACTTGCTGGACACTTTGGTACTAATAAAACTTATGAGCAGCTGAGTCACTTTTATTATTGGCCCAAGATGAGAACAAAAGTGGAGAAATTTGTGAAGAATTGCAAAATTTGTCAATATGCCAAAGGGAGGAGCTAGAATGTAGGATTGTACATTCCTTTGCCTATTCAAGACAGGCCTTGGGATATGGTGAATATGGATTTTGTTCTAGGATTGACCAAGACTTAGAGAGGGAATGATGCAATCTTTGTTTTAGTTGACAGATTTTCCAAGATGGCACATTTTATTCCATGTTATAAGACCAGTGATGCTACTCATGTTGCTAACTTGTTTTTCAAAGAAGTTGTTAGACTGCATGGGTTGCCCAAGAGTATTATTTCAGATAGAGATACTAGATTTGTTGGCCATTTTTGGAGGACACTGTGGAAGAAAATTGGTACCAAACTGAGTTTCAACTCAGCTTATCATCCTCAAACTAATGGACAAAATAAGGTAGTAAATAGAAGTCTGGGAAATTTATTGAGAAGTCTTGCAGGAGAGCATCCCAAGCAATGGGATCATATTTTTCCTCAGGTGGAATATGCATACAATGATTCACCAAATAGAAGCACAGGACATAGCCCATTCCATATTGTTTATGGAATGCACCCCAGAGGAATATTGGAGTTAAGAAATTGGGGAAAAGCAAAGTTGAGGAGTGCAGATGGTGAAGAATTTTCTTCAGAGATCCAAGCCATACATGAGCAAGTGAAATAGCAGCTACGAGGCAGTATCATCAAATATAAGAGCAGAGCATAATTGAGTAGAAGAGAATTCCATTTTGAAGTTGGAGATTTGGTTTTGGCACATTTGAGAAAGGAGAGATTCCCAAAGAAGCAGTACAACAAACTGAAGTTTAAAAAGATTGGGCCATGCAAGATACTGAGAAATTTTTCTGCTAATGCTTATAAGATTGAATTGCCTCCTGATGTTTGAATATCTCACATATTTAATGTTGCAGACTTGTACAGGTATGAAGATGATGGTGCAGAAGAAGGACCAACAGACAAAGAACAGATTGAATGGGAAAAGCAGTTACCTCCAGCACAGCCATTGCAGCCATAGAAGATATTGGACAAGAGAGTGTTCAAGAAGACTAGAGGACAAGAGTATTTCCAGTATCTGATCAAGTGGAAGGACCAGCCAAATGAATATGCCACTTGGATGACTGAAGTGATGTTGTAGAAGATAGGCAGTTCTGTGAAAGAGCTCATGGACAGGAGTCCATGAAAAAAATTTCCCTCAGGAGTCTGATGAAGGGGCATTAGACACTAGCCAGCAATGTAGGAGGATTTTCCACATGTTCTGGCTAGAATATTTCTAAATTTTCAAAGATGTACCAGCAAGGTGTCAACACCTTAGCTATCTGTTATACGTAGGGAAGATAGATTAATTAAATAACTATAGAATTCGAATGGGTTGGTTTGTGTCCACCTGTTCAGTTTCTTTTGTTCGAATGTTATGTAACTAGGCCTTTTATGGTTAGAATAAAAACAGTCCTCAGATAGGAACCGAAGAGTCATATAGTGAATTATATATTGTAACCCCTGGCACAATGAAAAGGAGATATTTTGGCAGCGAAGGGTCAAATTGTGAAATTGTATTCTCTGTTAAATAATATTTGCGCCCTATTTCCTAACTGTGCATGTGTTATTGACATTCTCCATTGAATTACTCTGTCGAATTATGAACTCTGTGCATAAAATGAAGAAGAAAAAAGTGTTGTGTTAAATCTCCTGTAGCCTTTCCATCTATGTTGAGCGCGGGTTCTCAATGAGTTCCCCGAATGTGTTATTGATATAAAACCCCGGTAAGAGGCTGAGAGTGAGGATAGTGACCCTTGTACAAAGCGCTAATCTCTATGTGTTTAACCCAGGCTCTATAGGAGCAAACCCTGTTTTACTGAGGTTGCAATAGAAATTTGAAATCCCGTTGAAGGCGGTAACTCTACCTGTAGAAGAATTGATGTGGTATACTGTGAGTTGGGCGATATTATTGAGGCTTAACCCAGAGTAATGGAGCGAAGATTTCAATCGAAAACGAGTTAACCATAGTAAGGGAACTGGTTAGTCATTGTTCCATTCTTGTCATGGTTTTACGAAACCAAATCAACCTATTTCGCACCGCTTTTGAGTGAAGGCGAAACCGCTTTAAAAAAAACCCGATCCTATCATGTTGAACCACGTCACATGTCCTAAACGGCCCATTTCGCGTTCCTCTGGAGCGTTAAAGTTCAGCGGGAAAATTAGTGCGATATTGCTATGTGTGGTACGATCTGGAGGCAGGACGATCGAACGGTATTCGCGCACCAAGTTGCAAGGGAGATAGACAAGGTATGGTCCATTCATTTTATAACAAAAACCATTCATTTATGTGTTGGACGTGTGGGGCCCATGAACCACCATATGATATATAAATATGTTAATATATATATATATATATATATATATATATATATATATATATATATATATATATATATATATATATATATATATATATATATATATATATATATATATATATAAGCCATGGTTGATGCTATAAGTGCGGGTGTGTGAAATTAAAAGAGTCGGATCCCTTTTGTAGTATTAAGACTAAGGTTAGAATAATGAATGTGGCTTATTATGTTGGTTAAAGAGTTTTGACTGTCGGCAAACCCATTCGATATTTATATAAAGAAAATCTCCAAATATATGTAAAGTGCTTTATAACAAGGGACCAAGGTTATAATACAAGGCATATCTATTATAGTTAAGAGCGTGTGATAAAAATACAAAAAAGGCTCTATTGTTTGGAGTTTAAAAAGGGTCTGTCCAATACATTCATTAATCAATTTCCAAGAAATTGATAAATGAATTATAAAGAATAAAATAAAGAAGGCCCCCTTGGTTAATGAAAAAGATTGGGAGAAAAGAGACCACCTCTCCTTAGTGCCGGGATTTAATTTGTTGCTGTCACATAGAGATCTCATTAATGTGGCATACTCAAACTATCGATAATTTAAGCTTGCAATTTTAATTGAGTTAAGGATTTAAAAATGTTAATTTTGTGTTTTATTTACATTTACTAAAAGTAACTATAGTAGTTGTAATCTTATTTTGCATAGTAAGAAGAAAAAAATTCAAAAAAGGGGTTTAGAGGTTCATAATTTTGGCATATTGTATCATGATGTACCGAAACCAATTTGAAGAAGATCAATAAAGGTTCTAGTTTCTTGATAATTTCCATTCTGTTTGAATGTGTATGCTATTTATTTCAAACTCTCTTTTGTCTTTTTATGTTCTTAAAAGTCTAAAGCAAATTATAGCATCCAGAATAACAGACATGTTGCCTCTGGAATAAAATTTTCTTTAATTTATATGATATTTATGGATTTGTGTAAGATTAAATATGTTTTGAGTACACCTATATATTTTATGTGAATTAAAGTATTATAATTTCAAGGTTTAGAAGGACATATCTATCATTTCATAAAACCCTTATGCATTAATACCATTCTTCTAGTATTGATTCATTGGATTATTTTCCCAGGACATTAACTCCCTATCTTAATATCTTCTTTCATTCCTTTTAAAATTATTTAGGATAGAAAATAAAAAGTTGGCCTATTGAAATCACAAAAATAAGTTTTAAGATTTTAAGAAATATTCTCAATTAATTCTACTCCCAAACAATATATTTTTCAAGATATATTGGCATTATGACTAACATGTTGTCCTTGATGTCAACTTGGATATCAAATGTGTTGTCCTTAATGTCACCTTATTTTATCTAGGATGGATGATGATTCTTGATGTCTATAGATATTTGGAGGTGATATGGATTCTTGTATAGGAGTTGCAAACGACCAGGAAGAATATTGGTAGCTTAGTCACAGGTTTAATTTGAAGAATATTTAAGAGGGTAAAATTTACAAAACAATACATGACTCATGTGAAGCAAAGCCACATGCATACATAGGTATTATGACCTAAATTCACGTGTGTGTTCTTACCTATGGAAAATAAAAAACCATGAGGATTTTATCTCGTCAACAATTACGAATAACAAACCCAAGGGAGTTTCCTGTGGTATTAGAAAGGAAAAAGGCTATAAAGGGGAAGGATATTGAGTACTTGGTGTGTGCATTTGATGAATTATTCATTTGCAATATGATATGAAATAACTGTGCACCAAAGAGAAAGGATATGGCTCATATCTGAGAGATATGGAAGTGTATTGGAAATCTAATGGATATGCTTGTTTGATTTACTTATTGCAAAAATTTGACTTGCAGAGTGTGTTCATGGGTATGACGTTTTAGAAACGTATGATGATAATGATGTGATTGTAGTTGTTGCATATTCATAGTTTAATTTGTTTTGATACATGATAAGTTTTTAGGGTTTGATGTGTGTGTTTAGATCTATACGCGGGTTGTATTCCTAAACATCGCCTAGATACATGAGTATGTATTATAACAACCACATACATAATCTAGGTTAATTGATTAAATATTGTTGCTTGTTGTTGGTTCTGGTTGATTGTTGTCACTGTCTTGTATGAGAATGTTTAGATAGCAATGGTTGTTGTTTATTGGTGAGTATATCGATAGTTGATGAGAATTTTTTGGCTTGGAATTTTACAACTTGATAATCTTGTTGAAGAGATGGATTTAGCATCTTGATGAACTTATTGAAAAAAATATTAAATACAAAGGCTATATTTGTTGCAGAAAATTTTTGATAGATATTATGAGTTGGATAATACTAATTTGAGATTTGCACATTGATATTATGCATGAAAGGCACATATATATGTCGATCCTCTAAATTTAGGCTGCATATATATTCTGATTTGAGTATGGCCAAAGTTCTAGTTGTTGTATGGATTGGATGTCGAACATAGGACAAAGGTTTAATAATCTGATATTGTTGTTTGTTTATTAGTCCTTCATGGTTATTAATGTTGTTTTCCCAAAGTTGCATGTGTTTCTTGGTATATTAGAGACTTGGTTGCAAATGGGTATTTCATATCTTGGTATTCAGTGAGCATACTTTTTTTATTAGTGTTTGGTTGCAGAAAGGTAACTGGTATTTAAAAATTTAGTGTTTTCTTTCAGATTGGTTATTCATGGATTGACATATTGATATTCAATTATTCAGCTTTATCAATGTTTGGAACATTGGTCTTGAGCATATTGGTGGCCTATAGGTTATGATGTTTGAATGAGACCCGTGGATCCAATATGAAAATTCTAAAATGTGGTCCACAGAGGTGTTGAGGGTTGTAGCCTCCAGTAAGGGAGTAGGAGCTTCCTTCTGGTAGAAGCTGGAGATTTATGGAGGTTGAAGCCTCCTTCAGGTAGGAGCCTATGTACTAGTAAGAGTTTATGCCAGTTTTAAAATGTAAGAATACTTTATTTATAATAATAAGAAGAAGAAATAATTCCAGCAAAAATTGTTTTCTCCCAAATTGGGTTTCCATCTAAAATCATGGTGTCCCTATGTATTGATGTGTTGATTATGTGTTATGACTTATTTTTTCTTACTTCTCATGGTTAATGCATACTGAACGACTAATTTTCGTTTTTTAAGTTAAACATTGATGGAAATTGTGAAAAATTAGTAATCTATACATACACACCTTTCACTCACTAAAGCCCCATACACACACGAGTTTTCTGAAGAATAGTAGCATACACTTTTTTGAATGTGAAAGTAAATAAACTGAAATAAAAATGATAATTAACGACCCCCCCACCCCCCCTCCTCTTAGTATTTTTCCAATAATTGGTATCATAGCAAGTCTCTCACTAGAAGCTTAATCGCTTGAAGGGAGATCTAACACGATCATCAATGAGGATAAAATTTTCTTTGCCAAGCCACCTTTTCTTAATGGAACTAACTTCATGTTTTGGAAGATTTTAATAATATCATATTTACAGTCACTAAGGGTTGATGTTTTGGGAATTGTTGAAGGTGGATATCAATATCCATCCTCCATTCCCACATGTGGTGCAGGAAAGAAGCAGTATGAGAACAATGCAAAGGTAGTAAATGATATCTTGCAAGGATTAGCAGAATATGAGTTGGTGAAATTTATGGAGTTGAACACTGCAAAAGAAATACCGGATAAGATTTTCCAAAGCTATGAAGGTGACACTAAGTTCAAAAGTTCCAAACTTCAACCAAACAGAATTTAGTATGAGTCTCTTAGAATGCATTATGATGAAAGTATTGAAAACATTATCCTTAGAGTAGACGCAGTTACGAACACTATGAAAAGACATTAGGACAAGATAGAGGATTCTACTATTATTGAAAATTTTTAAAATAAATAACCCCAAAGTTTTATGCAAAAGTTTATGTTATTGAGGAAATGCAAGACCTGTGTCAACTTATTTTGGAAAGACTACATGGGATTTTAACTCCCTATGAAATGAGAAAAGGAATGAATACATAAGAAATTATAGAAACTTCCTTCAAGGCTAGAATTAAAGGGAAACAAAAGCAATAAACAGATGATTCCAACTACATTTCAAATGAAGAAGAGGTGAAATTTGTCAGGAAATTGCTAGTGGGGACTGGTAAATTCAAAGTTAAACTTCCCTTTAAATTTTTTTCTTGTGGAGGAGTATTTAATTATGCTTATAAATTCCCTTATAAAGAAAATCATGATAAGAAATAAAAATGAAAGAATGTCTCGAAGAAGAATGTCAAAAGAAGTTTTACTAGGAAGAAATTTTTTTATACGCATGAAGATAGTGAATGTTCTTCCGATGATGAGGATTCTAATCAAGAACACAAATTACTTATGGCCTTTGAAGATCAATTTGAAAGTGATTATGATAATTGTGATGATTTAATGGATGCATTAAAGAGGATTGATAGACTCATAATCATAAACACGAATCAAGAAAAAGAAAACAATGTATAAGTAGAATGAATTAGTTGAAGAAATAATTCAGTTAAATATCTATCTGGAATAAGCTATATTAGTAGAGGAAGTGTGAGGCCTCCATTTTGTCTAGATTTATACAACTTTTTGCTTTCAAATCCTTCATCATTTTACTTATATTTTATGGTTAATGTTGTCATTTTGTGCATACATGGGTTAATTATATCAAATTTGAGCATGATAAGGTAAATTTTTATTATTTAGCACATTTCCATTGTTTCAATAAGATTTAACATCAATTGTTATTAATGATGTTTTTTGTGTGCCGAGGTTCTTAGGGAGGTGCATGGAACTCCAGTTAAAGAGTTGGTCACACTGCCTCCATATACATATATCAACAATTTATTATTGGCTTCATTATTGCACCACACATAGAAAGTTTATACCATGTATGGCAATCCTACACCTTGCACATGAACCTGCAACCAAACGAAAAAAAGTATTGATTGCTGACATCAAGATACTAAATGGGCTCAAAATATTTGGTTGACTCATACAACTTGTCAAAAGTCAATATCAATTTAAATCAAGTGTGCTAAAGATGGTTGTTATTTTATTTCCAAGAAAGAGGGAACTAATTTCCAAATTCTCGATGCATCAAATCTGTGGTTTGTTAAGAAATCTAGGGAAGCTAGATTAAGTGATTTCTCTTAATTCGATAAATGTTTGTGATGTATTTTTACTTGAATTAATTATCTTCTTTCTTTCAATTTATTATATTTAGTGTTCTTATCATCAAACGACTACCAAACAATAAATAACAATGAGATAAGAGGACACAAGATATAGGCGATCAATCATGGCCAAAACCTCTCCTCTTGAGAGGAAACCCACAAGAATTATTCTCTTATTATAGGACTTCAAATGATGAATTAAAATACTTATGACCCTTGACCAAGACCCCTCCAAGACCAAGTCAAAACCTTTCCTCTTCTTGCAAAGTCAAACCAAGTTAACCTTGTCTTGTTGTAACTATAATTTCTCCTTCTTTCTTAGACTTCAGTCTTGTAATCTTGGATTTCACCTTCGACTTGCAATCATTGACCCCTACTACAAAAAAACCTATCTCACACTTGCGGCTAGAGGATGGATGAATTTGTCTATGTTTTTGCTGCAGTAGATGATGGCCTATTCCTCTCCCACGCGTGAACAATTTGAGCTCAAAAATAGTCTAAAACTTCGTTTTTCCTTTTCCTCTTCTTTACTAAATATCTTGGCTTCTTTTTCAACATAGTTACCGATCAAATGAGAACTTTAATGATTACCCAATTTTTTGAGGTAGCAAAAAAATCATCTGATTTTGGAAAGTGTTGATTCGGACTACACCTTTTTTTAGCATATTTTGGACACTTTAAATTTTCTTATGTATCAAGTATGAACATTTTTTTTTTAAATATTAGTGATTTTCAGGCTGGTTTTGAAAAGTATTGATGCAACATCAACCTTTTTTTTTCTGGAGCATATTTTTAACACTTTAAATTTTCTTGTGTATCAAGTATGAATATTTTTTTTAAATGTTAGTGATTTTCATACTGATTTTGAAAACTATTCATGCAACATCAACCCATTTTTTAGAGGGCTTATTTTTTACACTTTAATTTTTCTAATGTATTAAGTGTGGATAATTTTGTTTAAATGTTTGTGATTTTCATGCAAATTTTGAAAATCATCATTTTTTTGAAGGCATATTTTTGACACTTATTTTTTTTCTTTTGATGTCCTAAGTATGCACAATTTTTTTAATGTTGATTATTTAACAAATTTTCAAGCTATCTTATTCCTCTTCTTGTTTTTCATCCTAAGATGTTTGTTTTTTAAGGGATTTCCAAATATGTGTTTTTTGTTTTTGTTTTATGCAATGTTTTTTTATAATAAATTTTTAATTATTTTTTCAAAGTTTGAAAAAAGTAATGACATTAATATTTTGAGGTTAAGATTTTTTATAAATTTATATATCGTTAATTAATACTTCAATACACATAAAATAATTTTCACACACACACACACACACACACACACACACACACACACACACACATATATATTCTCTTAAAAACAACAAAATTAACTCAAAAAGGGTAAAAATTAAAAAGAAACAAAAATAAAATAAAATCAAAAAAAAAAAAAAAACTTAATTTAGTGAAAAAACTTAATAAAAAAACAAATAAATAAATGTGAACTAGATAGTTTAAAAATAAACAAATTAAAAAAAAATACCAACTAAAAATTGTTTTTTAAACTACAAAAATATATTAAAAAACATTAAAAAAATTAAAATAAAATTAAACAAATAAAAACAAATAAAATTTTAAAAAACAAGTCTGCCCCCACAATGTATCAATGTCATGGTTGATTTTTAATATTTCATTGCAATAGGTCGAGTTCTCCTACACAACATGTCAATTTGTTGGTTGATTTTTAAATTTTCGTTGCATTGTGTCAAGTTGTCTTAGGCTAAGATTTTAAAATAGATATACTTTTACAATTTAAAAAGAAAATTACTCTTGGTATAATGACTCTTTCATTTAGGTGTTAATTTTAATTTTTTTTAGTCATATAATTTTTCCATAATGCCATGGTTGAAATATAGTGAAAACTTAAGGTTTTTTGTAGTCATGATATTTGGTTTTAATTCTATGGTTGAAAAATTGTCAAAATTTTAAGGTTTTTCTAAGTCACGATAATTTATCTTTATTGTTATGGTTGAAAACAATTATAAGTATTTTATCTTTAACATCATAATTGAAAATTGTTGGAATTTTAAGGCTTTTTAGGGACATGATATTTTATCTTTAATGTCATGCTTGTAAATTGTTGGAACTTTAAGGTTTTTCAGAGTCATGATATTTTATATTTAATGTTATGCTTGAAAATTGTTGGAATTTTAAGGGTTTTCAAAGTCATGATATCTTATCTTTAACGCCATTGCTAAAAAAATATTGAAAATTTACCCCTAAAATACAATGTTATTCCAGCATTAACACTTTTCGTTTTTAGGGTGTTTTTTGCACCAAAAAAATTGGCTTTTACTGGCAATTTTAAAAAATGTTGAAAATTTACCCCGAAAAAAAAAAGTGGTGATACATAATCAACACTTTTCATTTTCTGGTTGCTTTTCATGTTTTTTTGGTTTTTTTTTTGCTAGAGTTCTCAATTTGAGGTAATAATTCTCATTTGATTAGTAAATTTGTTTTTTCTCTTCTATTTTTTATTGATCAAGCGTTTTGATTGATTGGTATGTGCTATTCCAAGTGATGTCGAGGTCACTTATATACAAGCTTCTTCTAGAGCCCTAATGAGCCAACTTGTCCTCTTCTAGTAGGACGACATCTCCTTAAAGGCTGATTTGATATTTTCATGATTGACAGGGTCTTGGAGGGTCTTTGACTCTAACTTTGACTCAAATAAATTTTTCTTTACAATATGTAACATGCCCAAAAGAGTCTTCCATACATAATAATGACTCAATTGAATTGTAGACTCAATGAAAAGCCCTAGAAGAACTCAATGGGTGCTTGACCTATAAATAAATTTCCCTTGAGCATGAAATCCATGCCTTAAAAATGAAAATAATAAATTTATTTTTCCTTTACATCAAATACATAAAATCATGATTACATATGTCATTATGAAGACCAAACCTAGTTACATATTTCAACACTCCCTCTTAACTAGGGAGGTATTTATAATCCATAAAAGGTACTTGGACATTCTCAAACTGAAGAATTATCATAAGAAGAGTCAGAATGGTAAGCCATCTCATAAGCTACTCCCTTAGTTTATATCATCGCATCTCATCATACCAACCACATTTATCACATAGCAAGGCCTTGACTAACAAATCTATCTCTCCACAAGATTAGAACACAATGTTGGTGAGACCAATGATTGACATACACCATCATCATTGTCTCTCAAGGCACATACCCCACCTAGATGTTCACAAGGTATGTCCTTTTAGGACAATTCCTATCTTGGAATAACACATCCTCAAGGAAATGCCTCTTCGACTACTCTTACATCTTGGATGCCCTATCACTTCCTCAAATAGTATCAAAATCAATCTTAGATGTTTATTCAATCCTCCATCCTTTCTTCACAATATGAAGACAAGAATGGTGTGTCTATCTCTCCCTCTCAACTAGGGAATATATACTCATTACTATAAAAGGAGTATACCCAAGATCCCTCTTAATTAGGAACTTGTTACCAACAACATCTATCTATTCTCTAGTGGAGATCATGGTACCTTCATATACTTGTATAGCTCATCCTTCAAATGTCATGAATTTCATCTTCATCATTGTGGAGCCTTCATCTTCTAGTTTTTATTCGTAGGGCATCGACCATCCATCACTTTCCTTCACTAACCATATAAGTCTGTCATCCTTCTCTCAATCAGAAAGTGATTTTCTAGTCCACATCTGGTTTTTCTTCATCTAGCTATTTTTTCCAAGTCATGCCACTATTAGGATCTTCCATCCATACTTCATTGTAGGTGATATCTACAACTCTCTTTTGGTAGCCCTGTTTCAACCCAACCAAATGTTGTTCAAAAAAATCATAATTAACATCAAATAAGAGTTACCTTTTATTATGGCCTTTCATCACGACATTTTCTTGCTGGCAACATCAATAGCTTGCAAATTTATAAACACATCTCCAAGACATTCAATGTCAATGTATCCTTCCTTTACATAATTTGTTAGAGTATTCATACCTTTTCCTTGGAAATGGTTTAGCCAATTCTCTTAGTTATCAGATGTTGATCACTTATCTTATCTTATCTGACCATAGTTGCATTTCTCATGAACTCCTATTCCTTTATTCACATATTGTTCCCAGGAATTTCTATACATAGTTCTTTCATCTTTTTCAACCACCTCATATTCCATATGAGGAATATCATGTTGATTTTATCTTGTAAATATGTGAACTATTTCAAAACATATTCCTTTATGCATCTTTCCAAAGGAAGAGATCCTTGTTTTTCGATCATGCTAATGATTTAGAGCATTCACCCATGTTATCTACAACTATATGATGACATGACTTAATATATGAAATATATACATACCTCTTTTCTCCCTTTGGTCATCTAGACTTCCTTTGGCAACTTCCTTTCCTTGATTAAAATTAATTCAACCATTTTTACATTTTTCACTCATTTTTCACCACACCATCATCCTTCTAAACAATGGATCCCACACAAGGTGGAATGATCAACAAGACACTTTCTTCTTCCAAGTAGAGGTGGTTGAGAAATCAACTTAAAGGAATTAGGGTTTGATTCCTATTTCTTGATAATTACTTTTGAATTATGTTGGCTTCTTTTACTTCTTTACTAGTTTATATTTCATCAAGAAATCACCAAACTATAAGTATACGAAGATCACAAGAACAATAGACACAATATATAGGCGCTCAGCCAGGGAAACAAACCTATAAAGGGAAAGCCAAATCAAAATCTTTCTTTAGTAGATTCAAATCAAGATGAGACACTTCTATAATTCTTAGACCTAGACAATGACCTCCTCCAACCACCATGTCAGCCCTTCCCTTCAATAGATGATCCTTGTCAAAGTATCCAAGTGGAAACTTCCCAAAAATAGCTTAAGTCCATAATTTTGGGCCCCTGTCAGCAAAACTTTGATCCCAGAAACAAAATTTCGGACCTACAATGTTGAAGTTCAACAAGAAATTTTAGCACCCACACTAGTGTGGGACCGGGAGGTCCAAGAAGCACTTACACTAGTGTGGAACCACAGGTCTTAGCATCACCTACATTGGTGTGGGATAAATTTGGTGAATGCATATTTTTAGTTATCACTTAATTAAGATGGACAATAAAATATAATATAATCTCAAAATAACATGTAATAGTTAACTGAGTATGATAAACTCAGTTAACTCATCAATTTCGAGTTGAGGGTGGTTGGTGAGGCATGCAAAGTAGTCTAGTTGTAACAAAGTTCGAAGTGAAGTGGTTCATTAGTTAATGCATGTTGTAATTATTTTAACTCGATTAAGAGAGTTAAAATCAGTTGTGCTAGTTGTAACTGTTAGATATGATAGTGAGAGATCAAGTGAATTAAATATTAATTAATTCACAATTAGTGATCTCACATGCAACTAAGGATTTACTATTATTAGTTGCATGCATGTCAGTTCTAGTGGAGACCCAGTTGAGATCTAGGTGAAAGGGAAGTCGACTATTAGTTGTAGGATTATTGGGTTGCACCCATGCAACCAAATACCCATTGGATTTCCCATGATCCTTGCGCAGTTTAGGAAGGCCAAAATTCCTATGGAATAGGGATTGAATTCCACACAAATTGTGCAAGCAAGGCAGGTTGTCAAGAGGCAGTAAATTGGCTAATTATTGGCCAGTTTTATCCAAGACAGTGTGAGACAATTAGCTGAGTACAGTAAGGCTCTTGTGAGAAGAGTTGTATGTAATTATTTCATGTATCCATGCTGAATATATGATAGAAGATAAGGGGGTTTTGAGCAGCAATATTTCCCTAGGAAATTATCCATGTTGTGGTTTGATTGATTCTTCTTTGCTTCATGTGATTGGCGATTGTGTTTTTAATTCCGCAATTGATTTTTAGAAGAAATTTAGTATTTAACTTTAGTACATTGTTAGATCAGATTGAATCCATGCTATACATGATTGTTGTATAATTTCATACATGGTATCAGAGCACAGGAAATCACAATAGTGAAGGATCAATTAAGTTTGTGACTGGATATAATTCAAATTTGAAAAAATATTTTCTTGGTGCTACAACTGATTCAGGATCGAAATGGCTTTCAATGGCTTGATATTGGAGTATGAACTCGAGGGCAGCTCCAAATATGTTTCTTGGAAGGACAGGATGGAGGTAGTACTCAAATACAATGGCTTGAAGGAATTCATTGACAATGATGTTCCTAAACTCGATGTGACAGATGCTGCAAATCTTGATGCATGGCAAAAGAAAGTGGAAAAGGTGAGGAGGATCCTATTGGAGGGAGTATGAGACCACATTGTCTCAAGATTCCATGGGAAAGCCACACCATATTCAATGTGGAAGGCTTTGACAAATCTATTTTATAGAAGTAGTGACCATAGGAAATTGACACTCAAAGATAAACTCGGGAAGATCAAGATGGAGAAAGGCGACTCCATGCAAAAATATTTAACAAAGCTTATCCAATGTCGGGATGAACTGGGGATCCTTGGCATAACTATCGTTGATGATGATTTGGTGATTTTAGCTCTCCTAGGACTTCCCAAGAGTTGGCATAGTTATCAAGGCTCTGTCAATGGAATGGAAAAGCTGCCAGATTAGGAATGATTGTGGTCAGATTTGGTGCGGGAGGAGTTTAGATGGAATACCAGAGATGGATCTTCATCTAAGAATGAAGATGAAGAAGATTGTGTTTTCGCTGCCAGGGTGAAGAAAGGGAAGGGGAGGAAATTCCATTCCAAATCCGAGTCCAAATATGGCAAGAAGCGGGATATGTCCAGGGTGAAGTGTTTTCACTGTCACGAGCATGGCAATTATGCTACTAACTATCCGCAAAAGAATAATAACAAGAAGGATGGAGGATTTGCAGCTGGTGAGGCTTTGGCCTTGCAATTTGAGCTTGACTTCTCAATGATCGAATGCATTGTGTCAAGTGCATTGGGATATGTGTGGTATTTGGATAGCGGTGCTTCCTTTCACATGTCAGGAGATGAGGAGTTTTTCAGTAGCTTGGAGGAGAAGGATCTCCAGATGCATATTGAAATGGGTGATGACAGGTGGTACAGTGCTACCAAAATTGGTACCATTACCTTCCAAAGATAGTTAGGTAAACCCTTTCAATTAAAATATTTAATGAATGTACCAGGTTTGAAGAAAAATTTAGTCTTAGTTGCAATGTTGGAGGATAGAGGCTATGATGTTGTTTTCAGTGAAGGAAAATATTTCCTGTGACACAAAACAACAGGACAAGCCAAGAAGATAGGGATTCGAGTTAAGAATCTCTACAAGCTGGATGTAGATGACTGCTCAACATTTATGGGAAAGGAAAAAAAGGTGGTGAGTCAGGATGAGGGTGATTTATGGCACAGGACATTGGGTCATCTTCACCACGAAGCCTTGAAAGTCATGCAACATATTTCTACTCATCTTCCCAAGGGTACACTTGCGTAGTCAGACACATGAAAGGGATGCAATATGGGAAAATATGTAAAGGCCACATTTCATGATAAGGAGAACCGAGCCTCGGGGATCCTTGAGAGAGTTCACATAGACGTGTGTGGACCATTCTCTGTTTCTTTGACAGCAAAACATAAGTACTATGTGATATTTGTTGATGAATTTTCTCGTAAGTGCTGGATCTACTTCATGCAGAAGAAACATCAAACATTCTCAAAGCTTCTTGAGTTTAAATCACTGGTGGAGAAAGACATAGAGAAGCAAGTGAAGGCTCTTAGGAGCGATAATGGTGGTGAGTATATCTCTAATGAATTCAAAAAATTCTGCAGCAAAGAAGGAATTTGAAGAGAATTGACAGTGCCTCATAACCCATCGCTGAATAGGGTCGCTGAAAGAATAGAATGATTGTGGGTGCAGCAAGAGTGATGTTGCATGATGAAGGCCTACTAATGCATCTGTGGGTAGAAGAATGCAACACTGTGGTATTTTTTCAAAATCATTTTCCTCATAGGATACTTGGCATGAGTATACCAAAAGAAGCTTTCACTGGTATGAAACCTGATGTTTCACATTTTAAGATTTTTAGTTCATCTATTTATGTGCATGTGACCGAAGACGCCAAGAAGAAGCTGGAACCAATAGATGAGATTGGGATTTTTGTGGGGTACACTGATACTCCCCACAATTATCGAGTGTATTTTCCAAACAATAGAATGACAGTTGTGCTGCGGGATATAAAATTTGATGAGGAGAAAGCCATCTGATTGTCCCTTGAGAGGCAGTTGTATTTGCATGTAGAGGAGGAACTCTTGGTTCCCAAGGATGAGCCTCAAGATGTGGAGCAGCCACATGCAAAGGATCATGAAGGGAAAGAAAACACTCATGCAGAGCCATCCATCAGAAATGGTAGAAGGCGTACCATGGAAGCTGATAGATTGAGACTTGATGCTGCAGAGAATGTAGGAGCCCCTACTTCACAGTGTAGACAGAGATAGTCTCCAAACATGTTTACTGGATACATGGCTCTTATGAGAAAATGTATTGTGACTGAACCATCTTCCTTTCAAGAGGCAGTGTAGTAACTAATTTGGTTTGATGCAATGGTGGAGTCTGACTCCATTGTCAAGAATAGTGCATGGGAGATTGTCCCAAGACCGGTTGGAAAATTAATGGTTGGATCTAGATGGATCTACAAGGTAAAGAAAGTTTTTGATGGGAGTGTGGAGAAATACAAGGCCAGATTTGTGGCTCGAGGATTCTCATAGATTGAGGGGATCGATTATGATGATACTTTTTCACCTGCTTCAAGGTACTCTTCCATTAGATCCATCCTTGCACTCTTAGCCCAGATGGGATGGCGCATTCATCATATGAATGTGAAAACTATGTTTCTCAATGGAGTCATTGTGGAATAAGTGTACATAGAGCAGCCAAAAGGTTTCGATATCTTCGGCAGTGAGACAAATGTGTGTAAATTCAAGAGAGCACTGTATGGGTTGAAGCAAGCACCTCGTGCTTGGTACACTCAGATAAACATATATTTCACTGGATTGGGCTTCACCAAAAGTGAAATTGATAAAAATCTATACCAGATTGTGGTTGAGGCTGAGCTATTTATAATTTTTCTTTATGTTCATGATCTAATTTTGACTGGTGATGAGCAAATGATACACTCATGCAAGGAGGATCTTGCAAGGGAGTTTGAAATGAAGGACATGGGACTCCTTCATTATTTCCTTGGTTTGGAAATATGGCAGTGGGATGGTGAAATTTTTGTTTCTCAAGGCAAGTACGCCAAAGAGATACTAGGTAAGTTTCACATGGAGAGCTACAAACCCATTGACACTCCTCTTCTAGGAAATTGGAGGAAAGAGGATGCTACTTCTGGAGAGGTAGTGGATGCTACTGTCTATAGGCAGTTAGTTGGTTCACTGATGTATCTAGTGAACACCAAACTAGACATTTGCTACGCATTTAACTAGCTGAGTCAAGATATGGTTAAGCCTACCAAGCTCTTTTGAAAGGCGGGGAATAATCTCTTGAGATACCTAAGGGGGACATCAAAGTATGAATTATGGTACAGACTAACAAAGGGAGTGAAGCTTCAAGGATTCACGGATGCAGATTGGGAAGGCAGTTCATCAGATAGAAAGAGCACATCAGGAGGGATCTTCAGCATAGGATCAACAACAGTTTCTTGGTATAGCAGGAAGCAGCGATCTGTGGCACTCAGTTTAGCGGAAGAAGGGTACATGGAAGAAAGTAAATCTTCATGTGAGGCTATCTATATGAGAAAGTTCTTGGTTGGTTTGGTTCTCAGATGATTCTGACAATGATACATTGTGATAATCAGAGTTGAATTAAAATCTAGATTAATATTGTGTTTCATGATAGGTCCAAGCACATAGATATTCAATACCATTATCTTAGAGATTGTGTGCAGAGGTGAATAATGTTACTTCTGTACATTCCCATGGAAGATCAGGATGTATATATTCTGATGAAGGCACTCACCAGGAGAATATTCAAAGACCATAGAGGTAGGATCAGGGTGAAGGATAATAAATTTCTTATTGAGAGGGAATGTTGAAGTTCAACAAGAAATTTCAGCACCCACGCTAGTGTGGGACCAAGAGGTCCAAGCAACACCTACACTAGTGTGGGACCACGGGTCTTAGCAACACCTACACTGGTGTGGGATAAATTTGGTGCATGCATATTTTTAGTTATCCCTTAATTAAGATGGACAATAAAATGTAATTTAATCTCAAAATAACTTGTAATAGTTAACTGAGTGTGATAAACTCAGTTAACTCATGAATTTCGAGTTGAGGGTAGTTGGTGAGGCATGAAGAGTAATTCTAGTTGTAACAGAATTCGAAGTGCAATGGTGCATTAGTTAAGGCAGGCTGTAATCAGTTTAACTCAGTTGTGATAGTTGTAACTGTTAGATACGTTAGTGAGAGAGAAAGTGAATTAAATATTAATTAATTCACAATCAGTGATCTCACATGCAACTGAGGATTTACTATTATTAGCTGCATGCATGTCAGTTCTAGTGGAGACCTAGTTGAGATCTAGGTGAAAGGGAAGTTGACTATCAGTTGTAGGATTATTGGGTTGCACCCATGCAACCAAACACCCATTGGATTTCCCATTATCCTTGCACAATTTAGGAAGGCCAAAATTCCTATGGAATAGGGATTGTAGTCCACACAAATTGTGCAAGAAAGGCAAGTTGTCATGAGGCAGTAAATTGGCTAAGTATTGGTCAGTTTTACCCAAAACAGTGTGAGACAGTTAGCTGAGTACAAGAGGGCTCTTGTGAGAAGAGTTGTATGTAATTGTTTCATGTATCCATGTTAAATATAAAATAGAAGATAGTGGGGTTTTGAGCAGCAAGCTCTCCATGGGAAATTATCTATGTTGGGGTTTGAGTGATTCTTCTTTTTCTTCATGTGATAGGTGATTGTGTTTTTAATTCCGCAATTGATTCATAGAAGTGATTCCATATTTAACTTTAGTAAAATTTTATATCGGATTGAATCCATGATATACATGCTTTTTGTATAATTTCTACATACAATAGACACATAATTTCGATGCCAACAACTTCCCATAAATTTCACACGTGTTAGGGATAGATAACCCAAAAACTTGAATTAGGTCTTCCCAGCAAATTCGTCCTTCTCCAACTACTTCGCTCTTATTTTCTACCTCTCTTCCTTGAAGATAAAACTTGTTGAGTGAATGCTCCAATTAGGTCGAATTGCCTCTTTATATATAGCCTTTCTACTGGGTCAAATTTTCCCTAATGTAGGTTGACTTGATGGGGACATGTATGATTTGGTGTGGAGGTGTCAAATAAACATTTCAACTCAAAAATAATTATTTTTACATGATACAAAAGCCCAATAAGGGTCTAATAAAAATGACAATGACTCTATTGACTCAATATAAAACCTTGAAGACTTCAAGGGAGGCTTTGACCTAGAAAATGATGACCCAATCATGAAACCCATTAAGTCATTTTATTTAATAATAAAATTTATTTCGACAAGTAAAATTATTAAGATTGATACTAGTTACATTTTCAATGAAGGCGAACCTTCTAATGAAGATTCCAATGGAGGATCTTGATTCACCTCATCTTGCAAATTCTCCTTTCTTCTGATGATGATGTATGATGAATTATTTTATCTTTTATCATGCTAGATGACTTTCTGTCAACCATATATACTACTTACACTTTCAATGAGGATACCAAGAACTACTTCCTTTCTATAATGACTGCTACATCCATGTTGACTTCTACTTTAGCTATCCTTTCAAGTTTCTATAATGATGTCATGAGCTCTTTCTTCAATCATATGCTTCTAATATGATGCAATATCTTAGTATGATGTATCCATACTTACAATGCTTTCTACCATGATAGCTATCTTTCACAAAAACTGAAAAGAACTAAGTGAAGGATATTATCATAGTCATAGTAGAGATATTTCACTTCCTCCTTCTTTTATTTCTTCTTTTCAGGTTCTTCCACTTCTTCGATGACATGGGCTTCATTCCTTTATTTCCTTTTCTTTTTTCCCTTCTTGAGTTTAAGAAAATATCTCTTAAAATTCCCATATTCTTGACATCCATAACATTGGATCTTTGATGTATCAATCTTCTTCTTTTTTTTAGGACAAAATTTCCCAAACATTCCTTTTCTCATAGCCATGGAAAAATGATTGAACTTGTTCGCTTGGTCCGACATCGCTTTTTTCCTTCAACCTATTTTCTTCAATCTTACACAATGACCAAAGTTCACAAAATTGTCGGTTTTAACCCTGTACATAAATTATCTACAAGCAAATTCATAAAATAGAAAAATGAACAATGGCGCGAACATAAAACATAAAAAAATATACGCATAGGTTTTCCCCTGGATCCAAAAATTGAGACAACCAGATTGAATTTACATTATATTCCTTTCAACGTTACAATATGTATATATACATGTTGAAGCATTCATAAACCCAAATCCATTGACTATGGATTAGAACATAATCGTAGTTCCCTTGATCAGATCTACAAAATACCATTGGCAGAAAACCATCATGCCCAAAACCATGTGCAAAACCCATGCACAAAACCATGGGTAAGTCCTCCCACCTATTATAGGGTCCAATTTATTTTTCCGGGGTTGCTTCCCCAGACCTGTGTAGGGGGCTACCGCCCCCTACAAAACCCCTGACAAGAGGGGCTACCAACCCCACTATGACCCCCCTGTTGTGCTCGGCGCAAGAAATAGAGGGTGTTATCGCCCCCCTAATAACCCCCCTATACGTGTGATTAGTCGTGGAAAGAATATAACACACACCAAACATGAATGGGGTGGCAGGCCTTCTTTCCATAAATTATTGATACAAATTTTCTCCATTCATCAGTTAGTTGATTCCATATCTGTTGATGCTGGATATTTTTCCTAGTGGTGTGTTAATTGTGTGTATGGTATCAGATTTAAAGTTCCTTGCGAAAGGGGTTTTATGCTCTGTTTCTTTGCTATATATTTCTCCATTTCATACTTGTTTTACATACACATATCTAGAAACAACATCACTTCAAATGTGAGGAGTACTTACGGTGAACACTAAACATATGAATTGTTACTCCAATCAGTGTTTGTGTGAATGCATCTCATCAATTACAAAGAGGTATATTATGCATATTGTGTTGATTGAACTAACTTTTTCCCTATTTTACAAGGTTTAGCTTTTAAGGTTTTGATCCTTGGTTATGGAGGTGGAAACTTTTAGTTAAAATCAAGTCTTCATTGGAAATCTTAAATTTCGATCCTGTTGCAATATAGAGCCATTGCTCAATCTAAATTATATATTTCAAGCCTTGAAAGGTCTCTTTTTAGATTCATATGTTCTTGTATGTTAAAACAGAGTGTGTGCTTGAGAATAGTCATTGATATATCAAATCCATTGCTCCAGGTGCAAGCCATTTCTAAAATCCAAAACATGAACCATATATCGATTTACTATTCAACATGCAAGTCGAACAAGATGTCATCATACATTATTGAACCACCTTATTTTGAAATAAGTTCATTATTGAAGTTTCAATTGGCTTTGAATTTGAATTTCAGATTTATTGACCAAGTTAAATCATAAGCCACAAACCCTCTCAAATTGGTATCGTTGTTTCATAACAAGTGACGCGTTGTCTTCACTCCTTTAATAAGTGGAAAAGGAATTGTTTTTATTGCAAACAAATAATTTATGCTCTTAAGGATATGTGATTTATTCTCTTAAGGATTTTAAAATTATTTCCTTCTTATGTATTTTTTTTAATCAATGGCACAACATTATCTTTTAAAATATTAGGTTGATTTTTCTTAGAAAGATTTGAAACTTCTATATTGATTTGATGAAGAATGTGAGTAGGTTTTTTCATACCATTTAAAAAGTATGAAACAAGTATTGTGTGCCAAAACCAAATAGGGAACTTGTTATTCATGCATATAGTGTTTACACATTTTGCATAATCATTGTAGGTCGGTGTTTTTCTGGAGTAGATTTGGGATCTTCTTGCAATAGGACCTAGTGTAGGATCACAATAAACCTAGTTGTTTCTTTTCTACATTGAGTAGGGAAATATTATGCAGTGAGTGGATTAACTAAAATATTCTTTACATTTTCCCAATCTGTGCTCAGGTTTCTATTTCATTAGTATTTTTCTCCTTAATTAGGGTTTCTCTCTCAGTTGTTGATAGTTAGGGTTTCTTTCTTTAATTGTAAAATAGTTAGGGCTTGCTTACAATTGTTGGTATCTGTAGAATTTGTGTTTTTTGTAGCTATGTTTTTTTTTCTAATGAATATTTTTTAGTGTATTATTTGAGAAAGGATTGAATAAGTACATGAACTCAAGGTGTGAGCAATTTCTAGGTAAATTAGGGTTTTATTTTATAGGTTTTCAAAGTCCGTCTTTGGCATTTCCAGTGTTGCACCTCAAATTCCATGAAACCCAAAATTGAAAATTAAATTTTGGTCCATTAATATACCCTATGTTGCAACCAACATTTTTTCACCATTTTCAGGGAGGTGCTTAGGGAATAGACCTTGGAGACTTGTTGCAGATTGGTTTTCTCTTTACCTAGTTTTTCTTGCAAGTTTTTGTTTCTTTCCTGCACTTTTTTATCTTTTAATTTCTAAGGTTTTATAAGAACCCCCTTATATAGACTCATCCATGTGATGAAATAATATACCAGGATATTTTTTATAATGAAAAAATGGGCCTTGAGAAAACTTTTAACGAGGAGTTTTGATGATATTGTTGATATACAAGATGACAATCTCACAAGTGAAGAAATCAATATTTTGTTTGAAAATTTTAAAAATGATGTATTTTGTTGTTTATTTCAAAATTGGATGATATGAAGGAAGATCTGATGTAGGATAAAATTGAAGAACCATTGTTGACATTCTTCTCATACTCTCGGAAGAAGCATTTTCTTGGAAAGTGTCCACTTAGTAGCTTGAAAGTTTGTAGAATTTGTGAGGAGGCTCATTCAACAGGACATTTACCATCAATGCCAGTATTACTAAGAGAATTTGGAGAATCAAGTAGCGTATCAAATTGATTGCTAGTTATAACTCAAAACTCATCATCATTTAATACTTGGACTAATTATTATTATCCTCAATAGGTTCCTTAACATATTTATAATCCTATAATTATATGGAAAACTTTTAGTACTCCTCCAATTGAAAACCCTAATTATGGCCATAGTGGCCCTCACCTTGGCCCTCTCCCTTGAGTCAAATATCTCCATGGCCTTAAGAATGGGTTGGATCCTCTTTTTTAGGGAAGTTTCCCATGCAAAATCAATTACATGAACAACAACAGCTGCAATTTCCATTCAAAGTACCACCAAGTTATCATTCTCGATGGCCCCAACTACCTTTGCAACCTTCCTTTAATCCAAACCCCAATCCATACCCTAGCCCATATACTAAAACAAACCCTAGTCCATACCCTAGTCGATACCCTAATCCAAACCCTAGTCCATACCCTAATCCATTCTCTAATCCATACCTTACACCTAACCCTAGTCCATACACTAATCCAAATCCTAAACCTAATACAAACCCTAATAGAAGCCCTAATCAAAAGGTTGCACAACAAGTTAAAAAACTTGTTCTTCCCAATGAATCCCCTACTGAATGTAATGTTATATCATCCACATTGGACAAGGGAGTAAATTTGGAAACTTCCCCTATCATTACAAAATATTTATCCTATAAATATCTAATTCAAATACCATTAGAGGAACAATATATGATTGGAAGTTTATTTGAAGTTGTGTTGAAGCTCAAAACCATAGAATTTCACTTAATTATCCTTGCTAATTCAAGGAACAAACATTATAACCTAAGATTGAGAGGTTTCTTTCTTATCTTTCACCATATCCCTTATGCCTCTAAGAGAGTGATTATCAATCTACAAAAGAATTGTATGATTTGGAGAATCATGAATATGTGGATCCCATTGAAGTCTGGTTTCAAATAATCATCAAAACACCTCATTCCCTCATCATTTAGCAACTCTTGGCACCATATCAATTAAAAATAGTCTCTCATGCTTCGATATGTTTTGAAGTTTACTTTTTAAATATTCGTGAGTATATTTAGCATTATGTTATGCACATGGTAACATTGGAAGTACTCCTACACTCAAAGGAGATATTCGTCTCTCTAAATTAGGGTAGGGTAGTGTAAGATCAATAAATAAAGCCATATGAAGATAAAATAGTTACAACAACACTCTTGAAACTGCAATTTCCTAAGGCACAACTATTGAATTTTTTGTTATTATGCATTCTTATGGTAAGTCTTGTCAGAAGAAATTCACTCTTAATGCTTCATGTTTTATAAAGTGAATTTAATTAGCTAGTTTTATCCATGTCACATGGTCGTGATCATCCATTGGGTCAGTCAGGGGGATTTTTCATTACACTTTCCATTCATAAGCTTAAAACCCTAGCCTCGACTTAGTCACCCGGACAAGATTTTATCCAAGAAATCCTTTCAAGTTTCTCTTCTAAGTAATTGTTGAAAATCCTCCTATGGCATACCACTCTTATAAAACCTTAATGGAATTTCATGGGAACCATAGTATGATCAACTAGAGGGGGCTTTCAGTCATTATCTGAGATGCTTATTATACATTGAATAACTGATATTTAGGATTATTGTGGATGATGTTTCCCATGGACTAAATAATTAATTAATTATGTGCTTGGAAAATCTAACATACTCCCATACCACTCACCTTCCTTACACTCTAAAAGTTGTCAATAAATAGTATACATTATTTCAAATATTTTGAGTGATATATAGGAAGTACAAGCAAACCTGTCGGGGTGTTGAACATGCTTGTTGGCATTGAGGCCATGCTTGTATGCTACCAAGGAAAACCCAACATTGTACTAAGAAAGCTTGTTGGTAGCAGGGCTATGTTAGGTAAATATAGATGGAGAACACACATTTGCACAATAAAAATTCAAAAACCTTGGGTCACATTATGAAGCAATAATCATTAAAATTGAATCTAGGAAATGAATTTTATATCTCTTGGAGAATGGCTTTAATATCCTTCATGTATTGTGCTTTAGAGTTATATCTTTCAAAAATAAGAAATTTTTTCATGAATGTGGGACCAGTAGTGCAGGTGATTAATTGTGCTTGAACAAGAGGAGCTTCAACTGTCTGCAAGGATAATGGTAAGATGGTCACCTTGGGAAGGTATCATTTTGTTATTATTCTTTTTCTATATCTCCATCCATTTTTAACGTCATGATTATGTCACTTTTATTTATAATGAGGATATTGAGGTGAAGAAAATTTTGACTAAGGTTTCTCTTGAGATTCTTTGTGGAAATTTTGATGGCTGGATATTTCATGATGACACTATCCTTGCAGTGACAACATTATTAACATTCTCGTGGTAATCATGGCATTATTTTGAAAATAATGAAGATCAATACTGACATCGTTGAATCTTTGGTCATAGGTCTTTCTTATCTTATTTATGTAAAGGAGGTTGACATCATACGCTACTTACGTACATGCTCTTACTTAATTCTCCCTATAGTTTAAGTATATTGTGGTCAATGCAACATAAATCTAACAAATAAGCCCTAGCCCTACAATTTTAACTTTGGTCTTTGTCAGATGTTTTTCTTGCATGAGGACATGCAAGATGATTTGCATGGGAGGGTTTCATGCCTTCGTTTTGTCTAGCTTTATACAACATTTTTCCCTAAAATACCTCATGATTTTACTTAGATTTTATGGTTACTTGATCCAAGATATAATTTAGCTTTGAGATGGAATAAAGAATTACATGTAAAATTTCATCTTAACCGTGAAACTTAAAAGGCATGAACATAAGAAGAGATAATCACATAAAATCATGTAAAGAAGACAAGAACTTGATAACGGAGTTCGTCCAGGACAAACTATGTCTCTGAACCCTGCTCAATTAGTGGGGAGGCCCTCTTTCATTAAGTGGCAAATAAAATGAAAGTACAAGTTGTTGATTTATGGTAGCATCAGATGTGCTCTAGCCTTGCAACTTTGTCTATATGCTAGGACACATGTATTCCATAAAACCCAGAAATGGTTTTTGAAAATTCCACTTAGAGATGGTTTAATTAAAATAATTAATCATTTTTAATGTTTTCCTAAGTCTAAACTTAGGGAAACTGAATAATTAAAGGGTATTAATTAAACTAAGTGTGAATCTTCTAGATAAAGTCATGGATCACCTCCAAGTTAATCTTATCCCTTGATTATGTTTTAATCTTGGCTGTTGAAGGTTCAACAGAAGAATATAAGAAGAAGGGTGAGGGGCCTATGGAAAATACACATTGAGACACTTGAGCCATTAAGAATTTTCGAATTTGTGTGAGAAGACATAGCTTTTGATCAAGAATCAAATCATTAGTGCAAGGTTTGCTAAGTGATTGTGATTCGGTGATCATATCTAGAGAGGGGCAGAAGAAGAGACTGGTCAGGAGGACCAAGAGTGCATTTCAGAGAGAGGCAGAGGTGATGCAGAGAGAGACAACACAATTTTTTGAAGAGGTGACACATACCTTGCAAGAAATCACGCAGAAACAACACAATGTCTCTTGGAGTCAGTTTGGAGACAGCTAGAGGTTGGGGTTTCTGAGCCAGAGGGTCAAAATCTAGTCTCAGATTAACCAGATCAGTTGCAGTAAGGGATGACGCAGTTCCTCAAGCTTGCCCACGTAGGCTTACACAGATCCAGTGTAGGTAATCACATAGAGGCAGTGAGGGCTTCACCAGTGTTGTTTTTTATCAGCTGGATACTTGTAGAGTGAGGTATATCTCATAATTATATCTGTTGTTTAGATTTCTCTGAAGGGTATTCTAGATGTTGGCACCCTAGTTGTATTAAGTATTTTGCTTCTTAATAATAAAAACCCTCAGATCTACTGCACCAATTTTACCAAGTCGTTTTTTTTCCGGGGACTTAGTCCAAAAATAGATGTGTCACATGTGGATGTTTTTCATTGTATTTTGTTCAGATTTTTTTAGCACTTAGATTTATTCTACAACATTATTTGTGTAGACTGCTTAAGAAATTACTTTGATATTTCACTATAATGAAATAATTATCAATATAATAGAAGAATTAATTCATATTTGTTGCAGTAGGAATCTGGATCTAGGATTTCTCACATGGTATCAGAGCTTATTCAAGCTGAAGTGCAGGTGAAACACAAGTGAACCAGCATATCAATGCTAAAGAGTCTAGGATCTACGTAAGCAGCAGCTGACCCTCCCAAAAATTACGTTGTCCAGGCTAGGAGGGAATTCCAGTGTAGAAAAGGCTCCCTCTGAGATAGTTGATAGAGGGGTAAGATTTTTCAGTGGCAGAAGAGGTAGCATAGCAGATCAGTGTAGCTGAAGGACGTAGTTAATGCACAATAGTAAAAACTGGTGCATAAGCATTAGAAAATTATAAAAAACATAGTTGGGGATTTCTTGACCCCAGAGGGTTTCTTACTCAAGGAAACTTAAATTTTTCCCATGCAGCAGTAGAAGCAGTGAATTACTCCTCAAGGAGTGGGTAAGTCTAACTGAGCGGAGGGCTAGAAGAATATTTTGACAAGTTGAGGAGATGGCCAACAATGGACTGTGTGACCAAGATGGATTGGAGGGTGCCTCCAATTATGTTATTTGGAAATCAAGGATTGAGTTTCTCCTTGATGAGCATGATCTAAAAGCCCTCATAGACAACATAGTTGCAAAACCTCTTGATGCATCACACCTGAGGCAATTCAAGAAGAATATGGCAAGAGCCAAGCGACTGATCCTAGATGGTGTGAAGGATAATTTTGTATCCCACATAGCATCAAAGAACACTACTAGGGAGATGTGGGTAGGGATGGAAAAGTTGTACCAAGGAGCTTCCGAGCAGTGGAAGATGTACCTTGAAGAGAAGATGTGGAATATCATGATGAAGAAGGGAGAGCATTTTGACTCCTTCTTGTCTTGGATTCAGGAAAATTGAGATCAACTGTCTGTAGTAGGATCTGATCATAGAGACTCAGAGCTAGGAAGACTCACTCTGACCTATGTTTTAGAGGACTATCAGGTCTTTGTCCAAATTATATTGGGCAGAGAAAGAATTCCAGGATGGGAAGTGATGTGGGTAGCCTTACAACAAGAAGAGCTGAGGAGATATCTCCTAAAAA
Source organism: Pinus albicaulis (assembly GCA_034641835.2). Taxonomy (NCBI): domain Eukaryota; kingdom Viridiplantae; phylum Streptophyta; class Pinopsida; order Pinales; family Pinaceae; genus Pinus; species Pinus albicaulis. The sequence goes on from CM076581.1 coordinate 134,382,363, forward strand.
TCCACTTGGAGGATGGCAGTAGCAGTTCAAAGGTCAAGAAGGAGGAAGAATATAACATTGCCCTTACATCAAATGGGAAACAAAAATAGAAGAAGAAATATCTGTCCAATATCAAAGCTTCCGGTGTGTGGAAATGGGACATTATGCCACACAATGTCCTCTTAAGAAAAATGATAAAGAGGAAAATGAAGATCCACAATCAGGAGCTGCCAAGATTGAGGCAGAAAAATATTGTGCTATGTTAGCTCACATTCCGAAAGGAGAAAAGTGGGATGACTTGGATTTGTAGATATAGAATCTACAAGGAGGCGGGATCCTTGAGTATTTCCAAAATCTTGGATCACATGTGAGCTACGATAGCCTAAAGATAGTAGCAGGATGGACAGTTGTAGCAGAAGATGAGAAGACAGTGCAGTGACTAGCAGTACTAGAGCTTGATCAGTGCAAAGAGGGAGTAGCAACATCAACAGTTAAGTAGTAGAAATGTAGTTCACACTGGTGCAGAGTAGTGTAGTGCAGTGCTCACGCAGTGCATAGCAACAACACCACAGTATTTTCAGAGAGCTAGTGTAGAAGCTAGTAGCAGTCAGTCTTATTTTCAGTTGCATATTTTCTTGTCCAAATTTCAGATGTTTTTCTGAAGCAACAGTAGTTGAGCAGCAGTAGCAGTAGATAAGCAGCAATAGCGTAGTGCACAGTGGTGCAGCATAGTGCAGAGTCGTGCTCACGCAGTGCAGAGCAGTTCTTTCAATGCAGCAACATGGTTTCAGAATTCAGAAGGAGTTGTAGAACAGTGGAAGTCGACAGCAGTATGCAGAGTCAGCAGCAGTATAGATGTTGCATTATTCTTGTGCAGTGTTGGTGAGCAGCATCAACGACACATCAACATATGTTCCAAAAGTTAAAGCAGCACATTGAGTTGTTTTTACTAGAGCACTTTCCTCACTAAGAGGGAGTGTTGATTTATGGTAGCATCGGATGTGCTCTAGCCTTTTAACTTTATATATAGGCTAAGACACATGTATTCCATAAAACCCAAAAATATTTTTTGAAAATTCCACTTAGAGATGGTTTAATTAAAATAATAAATAATTTTTTAATATTTTCCTAAGTCTAAACTTAGGGAAATTGATTAATTAAAGGGTATTAATTAAACTAAGTGTGAATCTTCTAGATAAAGTGATGGATCACCTCCAAGTTAATCTTAGCCCTTGATTATGTTTTAATATTGGCCGTTGAAGGTTTAACAAAAGAGTATAAGAAGGAGGGTGATGGGCCTATGGAAAATACACATTGAGACACTTGAGCCATTGAGCATTTTTGAATTTGTGTGAGAAGACATAAATTTTGATCAAGAATAAAAACACTAGGGCAGGGTTTGCTAAGTGATTATGATTCGGTGATTAGATCTAGAGAGGGGCAGAAGAAGAGACTGGTCAGGAGGACCAGGAGTGTATTTCAGAGAGAGGTAGTGGTAACACACGGAGAGAAAGCGCCATTTTCTGAAGAGGTGATGCAGACCCTACAGGAAATCACACATAAATAGTGCAGTGTCTCTTGGAGTCAGTCCAGAGACAGCTAGAGGTTGGGGTTTCTGAGCTAGGAGGGTAAAAATCCGGTCTCAGATTAACCATATCAGTTGCAGTAATGGGTGACATAGTTCCTCAAGCTTGCCCACGTAGGCTTACGCAGATCTAGCATAGGAAATCACACAGAGGCAGTGAGGGCTTCACCAGCGCTGTTTTTTATTAGCCAAAGACTTGCAGAGTGAGGTATATCTCACAATTATATTTGTTGTCTAGATTTCTCTGAAGGGTTTTTTGGATGTTGGCACCCTATTTGTATTCAAGATTCTGTTGCTTAATAATACAAACCCTTAGATCTGCTGCACCGATTTTCCCAAGTGGGTTTTTCCAGGGACTTAGTCCAAAAATAACTGTGTCACATGTGGATGTTTTTCATTATATTTTGTTCAGATTATTTCAACACTTAGATTTATTCCACAACATTATTTGTGTAGACTACTTCAGAAATTTCTTTGATATTTCACTGTAATGAAATAATTATGAAACATAATAGAAGAAGTAATTCATATTTGTTGCAGTAGGAATCCAGATCTAGGATTTCTCACACAAGCATCAATGTAAAATTACACCCTTATACCTCCAAGCCAAAAAGTGATAAAAAATGGAGACCTTTTTTTCAGAAATGGATAGCACCATCAGAATCCTGTCGCTAAGAGTTGTAGAATCCATATAAAAATTTTCCAATTCGGACACTAGGAAAATTCGGCCCCTCTGAAAGTTGAGCTCAAATCATGGTTCCACCTACCCCTGAAAAGGCTCAGGGTTCTTCTACCCTGTCTCGATTTCTGTGCCACTCTTGGTCTGCCTGGGCGCACTTGTGAATGAAAGGTTTAAATATTTTAGATTTGGGCATACTACCCAAGAGAGTCACTTGGGCCAATTGTTAGAGATCTGAGTTGGAGGGAGGAGGTCGGGTGGTCAAACCTCGCCCCCTCCTACAATAGGTATGTATTGTTTTAAATACAAATAAAATGTTTAAAATTGGTGGGTTGGGCCCACATCGAGCGGCTCGCCCACCGGTTTTCCACCACGTTGTATTTTTTATATATGGTAGTGGGTATGGCCGGCAGGGTTGACAACCCACACCCCTCCCTTAATACTTGTTTTTGTTACCACTATTGGGTGGCGGGGTCATGGCCGCCGACCCATCTCTTTTTTTAATATATATTTTGTGACGTGGTCAAGGCAATGGCAGGGGTCATGGCCCCCCCTTACTTTTTAAATATATATATATATATTTTTTATTATAGTAGCCAACATTTTTTTTAAAATACTCGATTTTGACCGAAGGAGACAAACTAAGTATCCCACAATTTCGCCCGGATTCTAGCCGAAGATAACCAAAATCCGGCCACTGGAACTTGGAAAAAATATTGCCTCCTTAAGGTTGCCACCTCATCAATTCAACCCAGAACTTTGATTGATTCTAACTTCTCCATACAAAATCAATTTGAAGAACCGTTCAGACTAATGCGTTTAGAATGACGAGATCTTCAACTTGAAACTAAGTTTGCCACATTTTTGACACTTTGATTTTTGAGCCTTCTCCTTAAGCCACTTGTACTTTGGACCTATACGATCCTCCTGCATCATTCCTCCCCACTGAGGAGCTTTTGGACCACCAAAAGCATTAACACCCAACACACTGCTTGTCTATTCAAAACCACACTTTCAATCTCCTGCACGCAAATCTGGTACATCATTTGCAACCATGCACACATCACACATGACTCAACAACCCCTCACTTGCCAAGATTTTATAGCACACACTAATTGACCAATGATTACATAAAAACAACCAATACCTCAACTACTCATAAGAGAAATCCAAAACATCATCATTGCATTTTGAAGTGACGGGAAATACACCATCACGTTTACATTTACTTGCAACGTATGATTTACAATTATGGCCATAACAAGCTACTACCTCTAAAAAACCCAACTTAATAAAGCATGCCACCATGAATGTGGTGGATTCATTTGTTGAACATTTTCACCTTTCGGATCCTCTATCGATGCTTTCGAGGCATGGATCATTGGACACGTAGCTTGTTGGTGTCCCACTTCGTTGCAGTGACTACAACGATTATTTTTCCTCCAAACTTTCCGGGTTGCCTTGGAGCACTTTCCCCTGGTGTTCCTTCTATAATTTTTCATGGAACCCTCACTATCGCTAGAATGTGAGGGAGTGATTTCATCATCTGTCGATGGCTGGTCACTAGCTATGTTGGAGCTTTCTCCAACTTCCTTCCTAGTGTATTAGAGTCCTACATGACGCGACAATTACTCGACTTAGATGGGGTTTATGATGCCTTGGCCATTGATGCAGAGAAAATTTCCTCGATACCCTATTTTCTTCAGTAGTTTGGATCTGATCCCTATTGTATATTTTTCAAAAGCAGCGAAATCATCATCATGAAAAGTACATGAAATTGAAGGGTTGCTTTTTACCTCGGGTTGGCTATGTCATAACTTCTCCAAGGCCTCATCCTTAGCTTGTAACTGGTGTAGTAATCTTTGTTTTTCTTCCTTCGCTTCCTGTAGAAGCCTCCTTAGCTCAATATTATCTGCTTGGATGCTTTGGTTGATCTCCTCAAGTTCTTGGAGCCCTGTCACAGTGAGTTTCCTTTTCATCTTTGGTACCATGTATGTTGAAATTTTTATTTCATTTCCTGAATCGGAACTCAAGTATATGGGTCCACTTGTTGCGATCCAAAAGGCTACAAGCTTCATTTCATCGCCAGAATCAGACCCTGGGTCAATTGGTCTACCTCATGAAAATCCTGCAGCTGTGACCTTCTCATCTTCCTCTAATTCAGAATCTTGGTTTTGCTGCACAGTGGTAGCGGTATTTTGCTTCCCCTTTTTGTCATTCCTCTCAGGTCTCAACTCAGGGTGTAGCTTCCAACAACTTTCTTCTTCATGTCCCTCTTTATCACAATGTGTACAAGAGGGATTTGCTCCCCTTCTCTTGGTTGTTGAAGTTCTTTTTGGGTGGTCATTTTTTTCATGTGTTCCCCTCCTTTCTAGATGCATTGCCTTCACACTGGCCTCATTGATGGTAGGAGGCTCAAGCAAGAATAATGAATGTATTATGTAACTATGCAGAGAACCAATATACTAAGTTATAGTCTATGGTAAATATAATGGAATGCCAAAATTCCATGCTTGTTTTCTAAATTCTTCAGTGAAGTCTTGTACATTTTGACCTCTGCATTGCCTTAGGTGTTCCCATTCCATTAATTCCTTTTGCTTATATCCCAAAGGGTAAAATTGGTTTCTCAATGCAGAAACAAAATTTGACCATGAGGAGAGAAGGTTACCCAAATTTTAGTTGCCTTAAAATTTTCTCTCCCACCAGACAAGAGTGGTTTCGTTCAGCTGAAGAGAATCCAATTGGATCTTTGCCTCGTCCTCCTCGATCTGCTAAATCCTGCATTAGACTTCAATCTGCCTAATCCAGTTATTAAGATTTTATGCATTACTTTCTCCATTATACATGGGAAGATCAAATTTGACATATAATTTAAAGAAAGGTTTCTTATATGCATTTCCTGAACTCCTATGATGATGGTGAGAAGGAGAAGAGGAATTTCCACTCGCGGAAGGAGAAGGAGGTGGATCCCCTCCATCATATCCATGCGCTAAACCTTGTCCTTCTAGAGAATTTTCCCCTGCACTTTCTAGTTTCTCAAGCCTTGTGAATAGCTTCTCGACTTGATCTGCCATTGTGTAGAATGTTTTGCTGAAATTTAGCTCATCCTCATTTCTAGCATCATCATCCATGTTTCTTCTTCGATGTGCACATCCCGCTTTAGGATCAAAAGAATTTAGTTTTTCTTCACCTCTTCGTAGCTCGTTTCTAGTTAGCATACACACGTGCAATTCATATCTACAAAGACCTCCTCTAATACCACTTGATCCAATATCTTTAGCTTTGAGATGGAGTAAAGAATTGCATGTAAAATTTCATCTTAACCATGAAACTTAAAAGGCATGAACATAAGAAGAGAGAAGCACATAAAATCATGAAAAGAAGATGAGAACTTGATAACAGAGTTCGTCCAAGAGTTACTACGTCTCTGGGCCCTACTCAATCAGTGGGGAGGACCTCTTTCATTAAGTGGAAAATAAAATGAAAGTACAAGAATTAATGTAAAATTACACCCTTATACCTCCAAGCCGAAAAGTGGTCAAAAAATGGAGACCTATGTTGCAGAAACGGATAGCACCATCAGAATCCTATCGCCGAGAGGTCTAGAATCCATGTAAAATTTGTCCAATTTGGACACTGGGAAAATTTGGCCCCTCTGAAATTTGAGCTCAAATCATGGTTCCACCTACCCCTAAAAAAGCTCATGGTTCTGCTGCCCTATCTCAATTTCTGTGTCGCTCTTGGTCTGCCCGGGCACACTTGTGAATGAAAGGTTTAAATATTTCTGAGTTGGGAAGAATCCCCAAGGGAGCCGCTTGGCCCAACGATTAGAGATCCGAGTTGGAGGGAGGAGGTCGGGCGGTCGAACCCTACCCCCTCCTACAATAGGTATGTATTGTTTTAAATACAAAGAAAATGTTTAAAATTGGAGGGTTGGGCCTACATCGGGTGACCCACCCATTGGTTCTCCACCAAATTGTATGCTATATATGTTGTAGTGGGTAGGTGTGGCGGGGTGGACAACCTGCGCCCCTCCCTTAATACATGTTTTTGTTACCACCATTGGGTGGCGGGGTCATGGCCACCGACCCATATCTTTTTTTAATATATATTTTATGATGTGGTCGAGATAAGGGCGGTCATGGTCCGCCATTTCTTTATATATATATATATATATATATATATTATTATTATAACAACCAACCTTTTTTAAAAAATTCTCGATTTTGACCGAAGGAGACAAACTAAGTATCCCACAAATTTTCCCGGATTCCGGCCGAAGCTGGCCGAAATCTAGCCACTGGAACTTGGAAAAAATATTGCCTCCTTAAGGCTGCCACCTCATCAAGTCAACCCATAACTTTAACTGCTTCTAACTTCTCCATACGAACTCGGTTTGGTGAACCATTCACACTGTTGCGATCAGAATGACGAGATCTTAAACTTGAAACTGAGTTTGCCACATTTCTGACACTTTGATTTTTGAGCCTTCTCCTTAAATCACTTGTACTTTGGACCTGTACAATCCTCCTAGATCATTACTGTAGTCATTTTGTGCGTTCTTGGGTTAATTATATGAAATTTGAGCATGATAAGGTAACTTTTTATTATTTAACATATTTCCTTTTTTTCAATAAGATTTAGCACTAATTGTTATTAATGATGGTTTTTGTGTGACCAAGTTCTCATGGAGGTGCATAGAACTATATTCAAAGACTTGGCCAAACTTCCTTTATATACATATATCAATAGTATATTAGTGGCTTGATTCTTGCACCACGCATAGAAATATTGTACCCGTTGAGAAATCAATGCTAGTAGGTATTAGGGTTTGATTCCTCTTTTATTGATAATTACTTCGGATATATGTTGGATTATTTTAATTATTTATATATTTTCTTTCATCAAGAAATTACCAAATTAATTTGTATGAAGATCACAAGAACAAGAGACACAATATGTAGGCACTTAGCCAGGGAAAAAACCCTATCTAGGGGAAAACCCAGTCCAACTCTTCCACTAGTAGATTCAAATAAAGATAAAATAATTCAAGAGCTTTAGACCTAATGAAGACCTCCTCCAATCACCAAGTCACCCCTTCCTTCCAATAGATGATCGCTTCCAAAGTCTCCAAGTGCTAGTTTCTCAGATGCAGCTTCAAACCAGAATTTCAACCCCCAACTTCAGAATTCCAGAATTGTAGTAAGTTCAAAAATTTTTGCCCTAGCTTCAGCCCAAATACTTCACACATGTGAGAGAGATATTCGCAAGAAATTGATTTTAATCTTCCCAATTTCTTCCTTCCTTCTCCTGTAACTTCACTCTTCTTTTTTGCCTCTTTCTCTTGTAGATCGAACTTGTTGAGTGAGTGTACTTCAAATGAGTCAATTTTCCCTTATATATAACCTTTCTATTGGGTTGAATATCCCTAATCTAGGTCGACTTCATGAGGATAGGGCCTAATTGGTGTGGAGGTGAAAAATGACACTTTTGACTCAAAAATAAATCTTTTTACATGATACAAAATCCCAAGAAGGGTCTAATAAAAATGACAATGACTCTCTTGACTCAAGAAAAAACCTAGAAGTCTTCAATGGAGGCTTTGACCTAGAAAATAAATAAAAGATCATGAAGCCCATGCTTCAAAATATTTTTTTCTTTTACAATAAAAGTTATTTCTCTTTCTTTTCATTAAATAAAATTATGAATACCCACACTAGTTACATTCTTCAACACTCCCTCTTAAATAGGGAGGTATTCATCATTAAATATATACATATAGGTACATGGAAGATCTCAAAATTATATGATCTATGAAGAATCATAACACACTGTGCTATATATTAGATACCTAACGAGGGTACTCTAATAAGGTGGGACTAAGGTGTACTCAATATTTAGCCAGTTTAGGTACCATCGGGCTTAAGCTTTAACACCAACCCAAGGATCTAGGTGCGTACCCAAGGTTGGAGCTCCATGACCAACACCACCCTCCCTACTTTGAGATCTAGACATCAACACACATACCAACCAGATGTCCTCCCAAGGATTTTGTTTCCACAAGATGCTTCATCTCTCCCTATAAACTCAATCTCTAATATCAACCAATCCAAGCATGATTATGAAATATTCGAACTTCTTATTTGGAAGAGATTTTGTTAACACATCAACTACTTGTTCATCTATCAGAATGTATTGTAGCTTCACGAACCCAACCTACACCAAAATTATAATGTATTGATACTTGTTGTTGGTATTTTTTGTCCTGGCATGAAATATGGGGTCTTCATACATCTTAATGTTGCTTTTATCATCAAAATTTATCATAGTAACATCATGTGGATTTCCAATCAAACCTAACAGTAGTTTTCTCAACCAAACTACTTATTTTCCCATTTAATATGCAACAACATATTCGGCTTCAACACTAATTAAGGCAACACGATATTGTTTTATACTCATCCATGAAATCATTGTGGATCTCAAACTAAAACAGTCAGTGGTAGTACTTATGCCATCTTTCTCACTGCCACCCCAATCAGAGTCGGTAAAACTTGTTAGTTTAACTTCCTTTCCATCATACTTTAGGAAGTGATGAATTTTCCCATGTAGGTATCTCAATATGTGCTTCGAAACTCTCCAGTGGTCATGACAATGCTCCAAATAAAATTGAATTAGAACATTTATAGAAAAACATATGTTATTTCTAGTATTCACCAAGTACATCAAAGAGCCCACCAACTTAGGATAACTTGTAGCATTAGTGGGACAAGAATCAAAGCTTCTCAACTTCTTTAAATTTGTGATCATAGGAGTAGTCATAGGCTTGGAATCCATCATCCTAAACTTTTGTAACATATTGATTATGTACTTTCCTTGTCCAAGATATATCTCACCGGGTTTCTGCCAAATTTCCAAGCCCAAATAGTAGTGCATGAGTCCTAGATATTTCATTTCAAATTCGGCTGCTAACAACTTCTTACATTCTAAAATTTTACTCACAAATGTAATAAATAAATCATCCACATATAAAATTATAATAACTAGTTCATTCTTCACTATCTTGATGTAGATATTTGCATTGGAAAAACTTTTGACAAAGCCAATCCTTAAGTGATGGGAATTCATTCTTACGTACCAAGCCCTCAGAGCTTGCTTCAAACCATATCGAGCTTTCTTTAATCTACAAATGTGTGTGTCCCTGCTATTTATCTCAAAGCCCTTTGGTTGCTCAAAATACATTTCTTCATGAATGATTCCATTTAGGAATGTTATTTTGACATCCATTTGATGGATATTCCATCCCATAGTAGCTTCTAATGAAACCAAAGCTCTAAGAGTAGTGTATCTAGCAGTAGGATCAATTGTTTCTTCATAATCCATTCCTTCCTTTTGAGAGAAACCTCTTGCAACAAATATTTCTTTGTATTGGTTTATACTTCCATCAACGACATTTTTAATATTGTAAATGCACTTTAAAGTGACAACAAATTTGTCACTAGTTTTAGGAACAATTTCCCAAACCCAATTCTTCATGATAGATTGATATTCTTCGTGCATTGGTTTCTTCCATTCTTCTTGATGAACAGATTCTTCAAAGGTTTTTGGTTCTGCTTCAATTAAATTTGTTATGTATGCTACAAATCCTGAGTACCTTTTCTTTCTTTTTCTTTCTCTGAAAGTTCCTTTTTCTTCTCCATGTCCCTCGACATCTTTCAACCAGTAGCTTTCAACCAATTAGATCTCTTCTTTGATTCAAGAATGGTAGTAGTTTGAATAGGTTCACTTGGTCCTTTTTCCTCTTGATTTGTAGGTGACTTGTCATGTTTCTCTTATTATTCAAATAATGATACATCTTCTTCATCGAACTCGATTGGTATATCCTTGGATATTTTGTAGGCATGATTTTCATCAAATATGACATCCCCGCTAACTTCAATTTGTCTTTCTTCTTTGATGTAGATTCTATAAGCCTTTGATGAAAGGATGTAACCAACGAAGATACATTTTATACTTGTAGAGTCTAAATTCTTTCCTTTGTCTTTTGGAACATGTATGTATGTGGGAAATTTAAAGATTCAGAGATGGTCTACACATGGATTCTTTCATGAGAACGCTTCATCCGGTGTCATAATATCAAGGATTTTGTGAGGACTTCTATTTTCTTCGTACACTGTTGTCATGGTTGCTTCTCCCCATAAAAATTTTGGTAAGTATTGATTAAATATCATCGTCCTTATGCATTCTTCAATGGTTCTATTCTTCCTTTCTTCTACTCCATTATGTTCAATATTGTAGGGAACAATGAGCTCTCTTTTAGTGTCTGCTTCTTTATAATATGCTATAAGTTCTTTTGAAGTGTATTCTCCTCCATTATTAGATATAAGATTTTTTATCTTCTTTTTGGCCAGAGTTTCAACCTCGGATCTAAATTCCTTGAACTTTTCTAATATTATGTCCTTTTTCTTGAGAAGGTAGAGCCATGTCTTTCTAGAGTAGTCACCAATGAAGGTCGCATAGTAAAGTTGGACTCCAAGATATTTATTAGACATGGGCCCACATACATCAAAATGAATGAGGTTTAATATCTCATTATACCTTGTGTCAGCTCTTGTAAAAGGTTTCTTAGTGTTCTTTCCAAAAGCACATCATTTGCATACTCCTTCATGGTCTTCCTTGATGTTGGGGATTCCCTTCACCATTTGACTTAGAGAGGGTATTATATTATAGTGAATATGTCCATATATTCTATGCCAAATTTCGATAGGATTAATCTCCATGTGAACAAGATCTTGAGGAGACAGTGATATAAATCTATAGAGTCTTCCTTCGCAAATTTCAATAACCCTTTCCTTTTCGATACTTGAATATTTACCCCAAACCAAAAATTTACCATCTACAAAAGCAAACCTATCTCCTTTATCTTCTAAACAAGAAGTAGAAGGTGAATTATTTTTCAAAATTGGAACATAAGGAATTTTTTTGAGATGTAGATTTTCTCCTCCTTCTAGCTTCAAAGATGTAGTTCTAAGACCCTTGACTGCATAATTGTTGTTGTCTCCAAGTTCCATTGCATGATTTGAATGTTCCTTTGATAGAGTATGAAGTTTTCCACTTTCTCCAATCATCTGTCTTGATGATCCATTATCAATAATGCAAGGACTATCATCATTTATTTTATCTATAAGTGCATCTAAGAAACCTCCACTTTTGACCTTATTAGACAGATTGAAGAAGATCCTTCTAACAAAGCTTCTTGTGATATTCAAGAGATTGAGTTCCATATTTAGAAAACTTTCCGTTGAGGGAGTTGTCTTTACTTCCATGATGCTTTCATTCCTTCAATTGATAGCCAACAAAGTGATCTTCAAATAGTTCTTTCACCTTAGCTCTAATACCATGTTGAGAAATCAATGCTAGTAGGTCTTAGGGTTTGATTCATCTTTTCTCGATAATTACTTGTGATGCATGGTGGATTCTATTACTTCTTTATATATTGTATTTCATCAAGAAATTACCAAATTAAATGTGTATGAATATGAAAATAATAAGAGACAGAAGATATATGCACTCAGCCAGGGAAAAACCCCTATCTAGGGGAAAACCCAGTCTAGCTCTTCCACTAGTAGATTCAAATCAAGATGAGACAATCCAAGACATTTTAGACCTAGACAAAGACCTCCTCTGAACACCAAGTTGTCTCTTCCTTCCAGTATATGATCCCTTCCAAAGTCTCAAAGTGGCAGCCTCTTAGATGTAGCTTCAATCCAAAATTTCGGCCCCTGGCTTCAGAATTTCGGCCCCCAACTTCAGAATTTCAGACTTGTAGTAAGTTGAGAATTTTTTGCCCCAACTTCAACCCAGAAAATTCGCATGTGTGAGAGAGATATTCCCAAGAACTTGGTTTTGGTCTTCCCAACTTCTTCCTTCCTTCTCCAACAACTTTTCTATTCTTTTATGCCTCTTTCCCTTGTAGATCGAACTTGTTGAGTGATTGTACTTCAAATGAGTCTCATTTTGTCTATATATAGCCTTTCTACTAGGTAGAATAACCCTAATCTAAGGTGACTTCATGAGGAAAGGGCTGACTTGGTGTGGAAGTGACAAATGAAACTTTTGAATCAAAAATAAATCTTTGTACATGATACAACAACCCAAAAATGGTCGAATAAAAATGGCAATGGCTCTTTTGACTCAAGACAAAACCTAGAAGCCTTCAATGGAGACTTTGACCTAGAAAATAAATAAAGAGCATGAAACCCATGCTTCAAAATAATTTTTCTTTTACAATAAAATTTCTTTCACTTTTTTTTCATTAAATACAATTATAAAGATCAACACTAGTTACATTCTTCCACATTACCATATATGAAGATCCTACACCATACACATGAACCTACAACCAAAGAAACAAAAATATTGATGGTTGACATCAAGATACTTAATGGGCTCAAAAGATTTGGTTGACTCATAAAAACTCTCAAAAGTCATTAAATCAAGTGCCATGAAGATGGAAATTATTTTATTTCCAAGAAAGAGGGAACTAATTTCCAAATTCTGGATGCATCAAATTTGTGGTTTCCTTGATTAATTAGAAAGAAAGAAAGAAAGAAAGTATTTTTAATGTCCACGAGGCTAAAAATAGCCTATGGGACAGTTTGCTTCTCCATTTGGTCTTGTATTCGGCCCTTTTCCTATGAAGTTTTACAATAACGGCTCTCAGCTTATCGACAAACTCTTCGCTGAATGGATTATCCCAAGAACTAGCTGCCAAAATACCTGCATATTTTTCCCTTCTGTCTTTGAAGGCCTCACATTCTAAAATGAAATGCTTTTCTGTTTCCACTTTTCCAGAGGAGCAAAAAATACATACTCTTTCCTCCCACATTTCTTTTGGTATTTTCCAGCGCCCTGTTTCACAACGGAGTTGATGAGAATTAGTCCTTAATTGAGCAATAAGAATTTTAGATCTCCAAAAATTTTAGTGAATACCTTTGTTTCAATGGCAAATTTTCATAACATCTTCCCATTTTATTCACACTCGATTTGGCTGGTTCAAAGTCCAATGTGTGTTGTAAAATAAATGGGCGTGTGGTAATATATGGTCGTGTGCAAGAAGCAGGTGGTATTATTGCAGGGCTATATTGTTGGTTTTGATTTAGGAGGCAACCTTATTTTGTGTGTTGGACCCTAAGATTTCATTTTATGATTTAGAAAACGAAACAATTTTTTTAATATACAAATCCCGTGCCAGGTTCTTTATTTCAATTTCTGTGTTTAATTGTTTCTCTGTAACTTAAATTTCCTATAGGAGGCATGAGCTGGTTGGCTAGGCCCGCCAAGCCATCTCATCACCCTCCTTCATGTGAATTCATTTAGCTACATTCCAGATATGTTGATTGATGCTTGATATTTTTCCAGATATGCTTGATTGGTGTGTATAGTCTCATATTTAAAAGTTCCTCGTGAAGGGTTTTTGTGCTCTACTTTTTTCTATATATTTCTCCATTTTATACTCGCTTTACATACGCAGATCTAGAAAGAACATCATTGCAAATGTGAGGAGACTTTACGGTGAACACTAGACATATGAATTTTTACTCCAGTCAATCTTTTTGTGAATGTATTACATAAATTACAACGAGGTATTTTACGCATACTGTGTTGATTGAGTTGACCTGTGCCATGTTTTACAAGTATATCTTTTAAGGTTTTGATCCTGGGTTATAGAGGTGGAAAATTTTGGTTAAACTCAAGTCTTCATTGGAAATATTAAACTGTTATCCTCTTGCAATATAGAGCCATTGGTCGAGCCTTGAAAGATCTCCTTTTCTATTCATATGTGCTTGAGGATAGTCATTGATATATCAAATGCATTGCTCTAGGTGTAAACCATATTTCGATTTAATATTTAACATGCAAGTCGAACAAGATGTTGTCATTATCGAACTGCCTTATTTTGAAACAATTTATTTTACTGAAGTTTCAATTGGCTTTGACTTCAAATCTTTGAGTTATTGATCGAGTTAAAGCATAAGCTACAAGCCATCTCACGTTGATATCATTGTTTCATAGCAAGTGATGCGTTGTATTCACTCCTTTAATATGTGCTAAAGGAATTTTTTTTATTGCAAACAAAGCATTTATGCTCTTAAGGATATATGATTTATGCTCTTAAGGATTTTAAAATTATTTCCTTCTTATGTATTTTTCTAAGAAATGGCAACACGTTATATTTTTCTTAGAAATATTTGAAACTTGTATATTGATTTGATGAAGAATATGAGTAGGTTTTTTCATAACCTTTATAAAGTCTTAAAAAAGTATTCATGTGTGCCAAAACTAAATACGGACCTTGTTATTCATGCATATATCATGCATATAGTGCTTTACATAGTTTTCACTATCATTGTAGGTTTGTGTTTGTTTGGAATATATTTGGAATCTTCTTGCTATAGGACCTAGTGCAGGATCATAATAAATATGGTTGTTTCTTTTCTACATTAAGCAGGGAAAGATTATGTAGTGTGTGGATTAACTAAGATAGTCTTTAAATTTTCCCAGTTTGTGCTCAGGTTTCCATTTGATTAGTAGTTTTCTCCTTATTTAAGATTTTCCTGTCAGTTGTCAAGAGTTAGTGTTTATTTCTTTAATTGTCAAATAGTTAGGGTTTGCTTACAATTGTTGGTATTTGTAGGATTTATGTTTGTTGTAGCTAGGGTTTTGATTCTAATGAATGTTTTTGAGTGCAAGATTTGAGAAAAGATTGTTTAAGTGCATGAACTCAAGGTGTGATTGATTTCTAGGTAAATTAGGGTTTTTTTTTATATGTTTCCAGAGTCCTTCTCTGACATTTCTAGAGCTCCACTTGGAAGTCCATGAACCCCCATATTGACAATTAAATGTTAGTCCATTAATATACCCTATGCCACAACCAACAGGAAGTATTAAGGAAACAATTCCAAGAGAAAGAAAATCATTATGAGAATATAGAGTTTGAAATTGTGGGACTCTGAAAAGAACTTGAGAAAAAAAAAGGTTTAGTTGAATTTATATCTGAAATTTACAAAAGGATTTGACACCTTAAATGAACTTATTGAGGTTTAGTGTTCCCCATTAATCAAAACAAGCCTTGGATATAATGCAAATCAAAATGGTGAAGCACTAGAATCCATGATATCTTATGAAGTAGGTACTAAGAGCTATGGAAATGTTGTAACTGGAAGAAATCATCATGAAAGTAAGGCTCAACAAAATAAGGAAGACTCAAACTACAAAAATTCGAGGCAACCAAGAACATAGAGACCCTATTTCCATGATCAAAGGTCGAGCTATACAAGAAGGTATTTCATTCCTAGGTATTCCTATTTCAATAGTCAATGATTCACTTGTCATAACTTTGGTCACAAGGCAATTCATTGTGTTTCTTATGAAACTATCAAGGCTAGAGAAGCAAGAAATCAACATAATTTGAACAAGTCAAATAATTCTTTCAAAAATTATCCCTCTCCACTCTTAAATGAAGTTGAATGCACTATTTGCAATAAATTTAGACATGGAGAAACTAAGTATAGAAGTAGGATGACTCCATATTATCAACATGAATAAACGTCAGAGCCTCCCAAATTTTGGAAAAGAAAGATCACTTCTTCTTCTAAAAATTGTAGTTTTTCCATATATGAAAGAGATCAAGAGAATATATGGCACATTGATAGCGGTTTCTCAAAGCATATGATAGGTGAAAATATAAGTTTGTTTCTTTTAATGAAATTAAGAAAGAAAATAATGTCTCTTTTGGTAACAATTTTCCTGTTATTATTAAAGGAAAAGGAATAACGATCTTAAAAGAAAAGACCAAAGATAAAAAATTATTATTTGTTGATGGATTAAACATAATTTGTTGAGTGTTAGTCAAATGTGCGATCAAGAACATGAAGTTGTTTTTAGATCTAAAAATTTCTTGGTCAAAGAATTGGGAACAAGTAAAATCATAATCAAAGGAACCAAAACTCCATACAATGTATACATCTTAGACGGAGATAGTGAACATTTATTCTTGAGAAAAACTAAAGAAAAATGGTTATGCCATAAGAGGTTGGGACATCTTAGCTTCAATCAACTATATAAACTAAGAAAGGTAGGAGTTGTTCACAACATCCCAGACAATATACCACCGGAAAATAGCATCTGCAAATCATGTCAATTTGGTAAGAAATCAATAGTTCAATTCAAGGCCAAAGAACATTCTTCAAGTAAATGTCATGAACTAATTCATACAAATTTTTGTGGACTAATGAAGAAGAAGTCTCCTTGTGGTGAACAATACTTAATTTTATTAATTGATGATTTCACTAGAATGTATTAGGCTAGTTTATTAAATTTTAAAGATGAGGCTTTTGAAAAGTTAACAATATTCAAGGATATGGTAGAGAATGAATTGAAAATCAAATGTATTAGATCTGATAGAGGAGGGGAGTTCATATCAGATGAATTCTTTAGTTTTTGTGATCAACCTGGTATCAAAATATAATTCTCCATAGCTAAAACTCCTCAATAAAATGGAGTTGTAAAATGAATGAATGAGATAATTCAACAAATGGGACGTGCTAATCTCGATGAATCTAGAGTACCTCACACCTTTTGGAGAGAATCAGTATAAATAACATTTGATATTCTCAATAAGGCCCATGTACAAGTCAACTGTGGAAAAACACCTCATGAACTCTAGTGTGGAAAACATGCAACTGTTAAATGTTTTAAAATTCTTAGAAGCAAATTTTTTATCAAAAGAAATAATGGTAAGCTTGGAAATTTTGAACCTAGCGCTGATGAAGTATTTCTTCTTGGATATTCTTCCAGAATTAAAGGGTGAAAATTTTACAATAAAAGGCTTCACAATATTGTTAAATGTGTAGATGTAGTGGTTGATGAAGGATCTACAAGTACCCAAAGAGAGATACAATCGGATGATGAAAACATCCCCACTATGATCCAAGAAATTATAGGAGAACAATAAGGAAAAGCATAAGAAGAGGAAAATCAAAATGAAAGTATGCCAGAAAAGACTCCATCTAAGTATATGTAGAAGAATCATCCTAAATCTCAAATTCTAGGTGATAAAGAGGTTGGAATACAAACTAGAAGAACATTTTTTGGATCATTTGGTCACTTGGCCTTATTTTCCACTATTGAACCTAAAAATGTGAATCAAGCAAGAAAAGATGAATGTTGGATTAAGGCAATGAATGAAGAACTTAACCAAATAGAAAAGAATTATACATGGGAACTAGTTCCAAGGACTACAAATAAAAATTTAATGGGGACAAAATGGGTGTTTAAGAACAAACTAAATGAAAATGGAGAAGTTTTCAGAAAAAAAGCACGACCCATTTGCAAAGGTTATGCTCAACATGAAGGAATAGACTTTGAAGAAACATTTGCACTTGTAGCTCGACTTGAAGCTATTAGAATGTTCCTTGAACTTGCTTGTTTTCGTAATTTTAAAGTATATTAGATGCATGTTCAATCTGCATTCTTAAATGGGGATCTAAAAGAAGAAGTATATATTGAAAAACCTAAAGGATTCATTCCTGGCAATGATAAGAATATTGTTTTCAAACTTAAGAAAGATTTATATGGGTTAAAACAAGCTCTCCAGGTTTGGTATTATTGTCTTAACAAATATCTTTAGCAACATGGGGTCATAAAGGTTTTGCAGATAGTAATTTATATATTAAAGTAGAAAAAGACAAATTGTTGGTAGTAGTGGTTTATGTTGATGGCATCATATTTGGGAGAACTGTTGGATCTATGAGCCAAAGGTTTGCTTCAATCATGCAACAAGAATTTGAAATGCCTTTACTTAGTGAGCTAAAATTCTTTCTTGGTTTACAAACAAACTAAGAATGGATTTTCCTTTCTCAAACTAAATATCTCAAACATATCATGAAGAAATATGGATTAGAATACTATAAACTCATTTTCACATCTATGGTAACAAGATGTAGTCTCATCCAAGTGATGATTCTGCAACTTTATTCAATCTGAATATAGATCTATGATTGGAAGTTCACTCTATCTTACAAGTACTATACCATATATTATGCATGCACTTGGCATAGTCGAACGATACCAATAAAATCCTAAAGAAACTCATATTAAAGTTGTCAAACGAATATTCAAATATTTACTGAGAACTCAAGATCTTGGACTATGGTATCTAAAGATCACAAATTTTACACTACAAGCCTATACTGATGCAAATTGGGTTGGTAACATTGATGATCATAAAATCACTAGTGAAGGATCCTTCTGTTGGAAAGTGTAGATAGGTTCGGTCTTCATAGTAACTATGCAATTATATATTTATGTAATGAAGAAGACAGATATAATAAAATGTATTTTTTTAATCTTGCTTTATGGATTTCATGAGAAAGGAATTTTATTATAGGTCAAATAATTCTTCTTGATGTATTTTAGGGATTTGTCATCTTGTCATAAATGTATTAATTAGATTCATGCATATGAAGTTTCACTCATGTAATATTAGCCATGTATTCCTCAAGACATTTTCATACAAGCTTTGAAGACATGGATTAAAATGATGCTCAAGTTCAACGCTGGAATATCTCATCAAGTCGGCTTATAAACATTTGATCAAGTCAGCCTCATTACTAATAGACAGGGCGACTCAATTTCAGATAGGGTCAAATATATATACCCATGTATGCTGCGTAAAAAAGAGTGATAGAAAAGCTTGGATAAATATGAGATTTAGACTTAACTGAAGGAATAAATAAGAAGTTCTATGAGTGAGATAAAATGCGATAAAAAGGAGAAAATAACTACGGATTGATGCGTAGAGGGACATATCAACAAAGAAGGAATTTTGGACAAGGGGTCTATGATATATGTGAAGGTATATGACTATAAAAAGTGCAATTATATGACTACAATCTGATGTGTAGAATGACATTAGATCAACGAAGGAAGAAGACTATGGTTTGGGTATAAAATCATCTTAGTCAATAGCACAAAAAGCAAAGGATGATCACATATTTGAGGAAGTGAAAAAATTATAATAAGAGTGAATTCTTCTCAACGAAGTGTGAAGAAGTTTAATTGATTAGAAAAAGGAGACAAGACGTGTGAAGATCAATGTGCATGTTAAAGACCTGCCAGCAAAGTTAAATTGAGATACAAGGTGTGCACGGGACAATTAGAGACCAACCTCTCTAGTCCTAGTGCAGAAAGGTGTAGGACGGTGCAAAAAAGAAGGATTAGATCAAGGATTCAAGAAATAACCATAGACAAGGTCTTGGAGGCATACAAGGGTCAAGGGTCTGTGTTATGGTCATGGTATTAGTCAACTGAAAGTCTATAAGAATAATTTCTTGTGGGTTTTCCTCTCCAAGAGGGAGAGGTTTTGGCCCTGACATGAAGAGCCTAAATTTGTGTCTCTTTTGTTCTGATAATTAACTTGATGAAAGACATAATAAGCTAAGAAGAGAAGACATAAGTAAAGGAAGTAAGCTCACAAGTAATTATCAAAGTAGAGAATTTGAATTAAACTCCGCCCTACCTAATTCTCAACATGGTATCAGATCTAAGGTGCTAAAGACAAGGGATACTTGACAAGGAGACACTCAAGGATTAAAGAAAAAGAATCCATTTCTTTAGAAAACATGAAATTCAAGGTCAAATTTTGCACTTAAAAGTCAAATCAGTTTTCAAGTAAGATTCTCAAGCCATTTCAATAAGACCTTCAATATCATTCAAAGGATTCACTCATCAAGGAGATAATATTTGTCATCAAAGATTTATGAAATTGAAGACATTTTTGGAATACACATAAAGCACCATCCAATATTATCCAAAATCTTTGAATACATCATCATTCTGAAGACATCTACATTAGAGAATTCAATCTAAGAATGAGTTCATACCTTCATCTTCATCATCATCAAGGAAGCTGCTAGAAGGAGGAGGTCACTCTACTCAAGTAAGTATCTGTATGACCTCATAAAAATCTGTCAAAATGACTTATTACAAAGAGAACAACAAATTGGTTGGGTCATCAAAATTTAGTGCATGGAAGAAGAGGACAGATTTGAATCTAATCAAAGATGAATTTATGGGCTACA
Organism: Pinus albicaulis; assembly: GCA_034641835.2. Lineage (NCBI taxonomy): Eukaryota > Viridiplantae > Streptophyta > Pinopsida > Pinales > Pinaceae > Pinus > Pinus albicaulis. The sequence continues at coordinate 134,402,750 of CM076581.1, forward strand.
TCAAAGGATCCACAATTCAACCCTCAAAAGAAGATGCTCCGGCTCATGCCAAGTACATGAAAATAGAAATCAAAGTCGATAGGAAACAAGATTGAAAGCCAAATCTGGTACATGATCAAGTGAAGGGAATCAATCCTTTGTAGCGATTTCCAAGAAGAAAGGAAGATTCGGTAAATTTGGTCCTCAGAATAAAAGAAGAAATATGGAAAAAGTACGATGCTTTGGACGTAATGAAATTGGGAATTATAAAATTTATTGTCCTAAATCTAGGAAGGACACAAGGAAAAAGGAAGAAGTCCATATCACATATGAAAGAGAAGAATCTGATGCAAATAAATCTAAGAAAGAAGAAGTGAAACATCTCTATTATGATTGAGATCATCTTCCTCTTTAAGTGATTTTTTTTGGTTGTAAAATAGTATGATAGAAAGAAATGTATATTAATAGCATCATGATAGAAGCATAGAAAGAGAACTTGAATAAGTGGCTACTGGGAACCTCACTGATAACAACATTAATGGAGGATAGTCTTCTGGATCAAGGGTCATCTATGAAACATGTGATGGCACTTTTTAATGAAGTCATCCTTGTTTTCACTAGTTATAAATAAATAAAAATATTTCATCGGGAATTCTATCTTGTAGAATTTTTGGATTAGGATATGTTGACATATTGATGAAGCATGTCAAGATAATTAAGTTCTTCATTCTAAGGAAATTGTTGCAAGATGACTCAAATGGATAAGATAAGGTACATATATGCTAACACCAGATGTTGTGAAGTCATTTCATGTGGTTGCAGGTGATAGAATTATATCTTTAGAAGTATGATCAAAGGAAGGAGGATCTCTTATGGTTCATAAGTTACCACTAAAATATCAAATAAAATATATCCTCATATGGAATATGAGGTGGTTGTATACAAACAAGGAATTGGATATTGGAAGTTCGTAGGAATGAAGTTGTGTGAAGAAATAAAGGAAGAGATCATGATATAAAACCATGTCAAGAGGCGGTTATCATCTGGAAGCAAAGAAGATGTGACTAGGAGATCTCCTGGTAAGATATTTAGTAATAAAGGATGTAAACAAGTCTAGTAAACAAGAAGACCCTTGGCAATACATATCTTTAGAAGATGTGTCAATCTGAATAAAGGATGTCGATGCCTACAGGAAGATGTCATGGTGAAAGATCATCACTAAGGTAACTTTTGATTTAAAATTTCTTATGTATATGTTAATCTGGATATGTTTATGCAGAGCTGTCAACCATGTGGAAGGATTTAATATCCTTGGGATATGGTTTGAAGGAATGCAACATGGCATAAAGGTGGACCATATGTGAAATAATGATGAATCACTTTCTGGTATATGACATGAATCATGGATGAAAGTGATAGATGATTTGTGCCCTATGGAGCTAAAGTTGAATATTCCTCAATATTGAAATCCATGATATTGAGGAGAGGAATTCTTCATCAGAAGCTGGGTGTTTTCATCATTTTTGTTGCAGGTCCCTAGTAAGAGGGAGCCTGGTACTGAGTTTATTACTTGGAAGAAACTTGAAGTATGTCCTTCCTGAATTAAAATGAAGTGACGGATATGATTCTCTAAATTCATGTGTCATGAACTAGACCAGGACCAACAACCGTAAGTCTTAGTGAAGGCCATGAGGAGAGAATGGATAGACACATCAATCCGGTCTTCACCTAGAAGAAATAATGGAGGATTGTGTAATCATATGACATACGATAGTCTTTTAGAATGAGATAGGGAATTCAATATAATATTATTCATTGACCAATATTCTTTGAGGGCTAGCTACCAAAGAGAAGAATAGTCCAAGAAGGTCATACTATGGGAACAATCAGGTGGAGTATGTACCTTGGAGAGACAATGACAATGGTGTCTATAAGTCATCTCGCCGGAAATGTAGCCCATTGTCTCATTGAGAGATGGGGCTATTAGTCAAGGCCTTTCTCTAGGACAATTTTGGTTGATATGATGCTATACAGATGTGATTACCAATCCGATTCTTCTTATGAGATTCTTCATATTGAAAGTAACCATGTACCATTATGAATACCTCCCTAGTTAAGAGGGATTGTTGGAAAGTGTAACTAGGTTCAGTCATCATATTGACTATGTAATTATATATTTATGTAATGAAGAAGACAAAGATAATAAAATGTATTTTTTTTAAGCTTACTTCATGGGTTTCATGAGCAAGGAATTTTATTATAGGCCAAAGACTTCTTCTTGACGTCTTTTATGGATTTTTCATCTTGTCATAAATGTATTAATTAGAGTCGTGTAGATGAAGTGTCACTCATGTAATATCAGTCATGTATGCCTCAATACCTTGTCATATAAGCTTTGAATACATGGCTTAAAATTATTCTCAAGTTCAACGCTGGAATATCTCATCAGGTCGGCTCATAAACACTTGATCAAGTCGGAATCATTAATAATAGACAGGTCGAATCAATTTCAGATAAGGTCAATTGTATATACCCATGTATGCTACACAAAAAAGAGTGACAGAAAATCTCAGATAAGTCTGAGATTTCAGACTGAATTTCAGGAATAAATACGGAGTTCCATGACTAAGATAAAATGCGAGAAAAAGAAGAAACAAACTACGAATTGATGCATAGAGGGACAAATCAACAAATAAGTAATTTTGCACAAGGGATTTGTGATATATCTGAAGGTACAATACTGTAAAAGGTGAAAGTATATGACTGCAATATGATGTGTAGAAGGACATTAGATCAATGAAGGAAGAAGACTATGGTTTGGGTATAAAATAATCTCGGACAACAACACATCAAGCAAAGGATGATCATAGATTTCAGGAAGTGACAAAATTATAATAAGAGTGAAGCCCGCTCAGCGAAGTGTGAAGAAGGTGAATTGATCAGCAAAAGGAGACAAGACATGTGAATATTAGCATGTTAAAGACCTGTGCATTTTAAAGACCTGCTAACAAATTTATATGGAGATGCAAGGTGTGCATAGGACAGTTAGATACCGACCTCTCTAGTCCTAGTGCAGAAAGGTGCATGATAGTTTAGGATGGCGCATAAAAGAAGGATTAGCACAAGGAGTCAAGGAATACTCAAAGATAAGGCCTTGGAGGCATATAAGGGTCAGTGGTCTGTGTTATGGTCATGGTACTGGTCAACTGAAAGTATATAAGAATAATTTCTTATGGATTTTCCTCTCCAAGAGGGAGAGGTTTTGGCCCTAGCTCGAAGAGCCTAAATTTGCGTCTCTTGTGTTTTTATAATTAACTTGATGAAATACATAATCGGCTAAGAAGAGAAGACATAAGTAAAGGAAGTAAGCTCACAAGTAATTATCAAAGTAGAGAATTTGAATTAAACTCTTCCCTAGAAATAACAACTTGATCAAGGACTTCTTATGAAGGACAGTCATGTATCCATGTGATCCTTAACTTAGACAGTCGTGTATGTTTTTCTATGGGGATAAAGAAATTGGATAGATTCAGGGGGAGATCCTATATGCTTCTATTAGTTCATTATTGGATTTTTGGTTATAGCATTGCTTTTGTGCAATTTGTTTATGATATATGCTACTATTGTTACATTTTGAAAAGCTAATGAAATCAAGATTGGTGATGGAGAGTTAACATAGGTTCAAAGGGATCATATTCTATGCTTCCAATGGTTCATTTTTGGTATTATGGTTTTTGATAATTCAATGGTTATTGTTGTTGTGATCAATATTATTACACTTTTTATTCAATGCATTGATTACTATTCAATATATATATATATATATATATTGTTGTCACTATGAAATGAGTTATGAATGGTACCTATATATTGCTTGGGTTATATATGGTGAAGCTATTGATGGAGCCTTATTATTGTTGATGTTGTATAAATCAGTCTTCATGATGCACTTGATAAGAAGGATATATATCATTCTTGCTGCTATGGAATTTTCATTTTTAGACATGTTGTTGACCTATCCTATTCTGCTTAATAGTTTGTGATGTTGGAGGTCTTCTTTGTCTTCACATATGTTGTTGATGGGTCTATTATTTATTGAAATATATCAATGAGATATCATATGTTGTTGTTGATGGATGTCTTGAATGTAAATGTATGGATATGTATCATATTTTGATTTAATGGGCATGAAGAGACCCATATTGTCTAGCATGTATTGTAAACATTATGAAATTATGCCATGTATGGGGTATTGGAAGTCAAAGGCATGTATAGCCTTGATGCTTTGGATTATTAATGTAAAATTGGATCCATAGAGTAACTATTTATGGGAAAGGTCCCATGTACTTATGGATAGCCATGTATTTTCTTCATAATGTCTTGAACTTGAAATTCATATCTATAGAAGGTCTAGTATATGCTCATGGGGAGAATGGTAAATATGCATATTTCATGGATTCAATCAACAAAACATATTTATAGTGTTGAGCATAACAGGGGGAGTGCTTCTCTCGACCTAGTTCTGCCCTTTGCCTTTGATTTCAAAGAAGGAGAGAAGACTTGGTTTTTTTCATAATATTTCTATCAACTCCAAAGTGGGAGATTGTTGGCATTATGACTAATGTATTTTCCTTGATGTCAACCTTGATATTAAATTTGTTTCCTTTGTCACATTATTATATCTAGGATGGATTATGACTATTGATGTCTATATATATTTGTACATGATATGGATGTGTGTAAGAGTTGCAGATGATCAGGAAGAATATTGACAACTTAGTCATAGGTTTAATTTGAAGAAGATTAAATAGGATAAAGTTTACAAAACTATGTGTGTCGCTTGTGAAGAAAATCCATGTACATACACATGTATTATGAAAAAATTCACTTACACGATCCTACCCATGGAAAATAAAAAACCATAAGCATTTCCCATGGTAATCTCCCATACTTTTGTGTAGGCAACGTATATTTGATCCTGTTAACAATTATTGACAACAAACCTAAGGGATTTTCTTGTGGTATTGGAAAGAAAAATGATATAAAAGAACAATGATATTGAGTAGTTGGTGTGTGAATTTAATGAATTATTCATTTCTGATATGATTTGAAACATGTGTGCACCAAAGAGAAAGGAGAAGGCTCAGATCTGATATATTTGAAATTTTATTGGGAATCTAATGGATAGTATTGTTTGATTTAGTTATTGTAGAAATTTGACTTGCAAAGTGTGTTAATGGGTATGACATTTTAGAGATTTATAATGATAATGATGGGATTGTATTTGTTTCATATTCAAAGTTGAAGTTTCTATGATACATGATGAGTTGTTAGGGTTTGATGTATATATTGAGATCTGTACGTGGGTTGTATTCTTGAACATCCCGTACATACGCATGTATTTACTATAGCATTCACATACATCATCTAGGTTAATTGATTAAATACTATTGCTTGCTACTAGTTTTGGTTGATCGTTGTCACTATACTATATGGGAATTCTTAGATGACAATTGTGTTGTTGTTTATTGATGAGTATACTGATAGTTGATGAGAATTTTTTGTCTTGGAATTTGACATATTGATAAGCTTTTTGAAGAGATGGATTTAACATCCCGATGAAATTGTTGCAGATGTATTGTACAGAGGCTATGTTTACTGCAGAGAATGTTTGACAGATATTATGATTTGGCTAATATTGATTTGAGATATGTATGCTGGTATTATGCATGAAAGGTGTGTATATACGCGGATCCTATGAATTTCAGTAGCATATATTTTATTATTTCAGTATGTATAGAGTTCTAGTTGTTTCAAGGATTGGAAGCAGGATATAGGACAAAGGTTTACAGATATGATGTTGTTGTTTTTTTGCTAGTCCTTCATGGTTATTTATTGATGTTGTTATCCTGAAGTTGTATGTGTTTCTTGGTATATCAGTGACTTGTTTACAAAGGGGTGTTTGATATCTTGGTATTTAGTTAGCATATATGTTTGATCATTGTTTGGTTGCAAAAGGGTAATTGGTATTTAGATATTCATTGTTTGGTTTTAGATTTGTTATTTAGGGATTGACATATTGATATTCAGTTATTCAGCTTCATCAATGTTTATTATCTTGGTATTGAGCATATTGGTGGCGTTTAGGTTGTGATGATCGAATGAGATAGGCGGATCAAGTATCAAAATTATGAAACTCGGTCCACAAAGGTTCTGAGGGTTGCAGTCTTCAGTAAGGGGGTAGGATATTCCTTACAGTAGAAGCTAGATAATTTGAGGAGGTTGAAACCTCTTGTAGGTAGGAGTATGCATATTGGTAAGAGTCTGTGGCAATAAAAAATATAAGAATAATTTATTTATAATAAGAAGAAGAAGACAAAATGACAACATTGATGGTTTTCTCCAAAATTGGGTTTCCACCTAAAATCTTGGTGTCCCTATGTGTTAATGTGTTGATTATGTGTTATGATTTATTTTTTCTTACTGCTCATAGTAAATTCATAATTAATGACTAATGATACCATTATTAAGTTAAACAATGATTGAAATTGTGAAAAAATAGTAATATGCACATATGCACATTTAAATCACTAAATCAACATACACGCGTGAGTTTTCTGATGAATAGTAGTGTACAATTTTCTGAATTTGAAATTCAAGAATAATTGAAATAAAAATATTGATTCATACCCCCCCCCCCCCTTGTTGTGTAACTAGCTCCAAAAATAGAAGAAAAGCGATATCAACGCCTTAGAAATAATCCACTTCAAGGGGGCAACCTCCAATACATTACATGAATGAACAATTCTTGGATGATACAATTTACAAAACCTCCTTTCTATATATAGGAGTCCATGTGGCCATAATGTAATCCTAGTGGGCCACAATGTAATCCTAGCCGACCTAACAATAATAATTTAAGGGCACAATAATAAAAAAATGGGGGTTACAAGGGTACAATAATAACAATAAGGGGGTTACACTAACAACAATAAAGGACTATACTAGTAATATAGGGACCTAACATGCCCCTCTCCTTCAAAAAAGTGTTGTCCTCAACACTTGAGTAGCTCTGGGTGCTTCTGTATAAAATTCTCATCCTCCGATGTAGAATCTTCAGTGGGTAAGTTCTTCCACTTGATGAGATACTCTGAAATTGATCGATTCCGTAGTTGTCGAGTTCTTGTTTCCGTGACCGCTTCAGGTTCCAATATGATTTTTCCTTCCTCATCAAGTTCTGGAAATATTGTTTGAACTGAATATTTTCACCTATAACCTTCTTTAATCATGAAACATGGAAAACTGGATGTACTCGCGAAGAAGCAGGAAGCTCCAATTTGTATGCCATAGTACCAATCTTTTGCAACACCTCGTAAGGACCATAGTACTTTGGCGATAATTTATTATCCTTCTTAGCTTGCTTGAGGGACATTTGTTTATATGGTTGTAGCCGTAAAAATACCCAATCTCCTACATCAAAACTTCTCTCGCTGCGATGTTGATCTGCCTGTTGTTTCATTCGATTTGTGCCAAATTCAGGTTATCCTTTAAGAGTTGGAGAACTTCTTGCTGATGCTCGATGTGATCTTCCACTGCTTGAACCTTCGAATTTTCCCTTAAAAATGATGTGATGGATGGTGGATGATATCCATAAAGTGCCATAAATGGGGTCATTTTTGCTGCAGTATGGAAGGAAGTGTTATACCACCATTCAGCAAGAGGTAACCACTTGACCCATTGTGTTTGTTTATCAGATACAAAACAAAGAAGATATCCTTCAAAACATTTATTTACTATCTCAGTTTGACCATCAGATTGAGGATGATAAGATGAGCTATGAGCTAATTGAGTACCCAAACAAGAAAATAACTCCGTCCAAAAATTTCCAGTAAAAATGGGATCTCTGTCGCTCACAATTACCCTTGGGCTTCCATGTAGCTTTTGAATTGTGTTCATAAATGTAGTAGCAACTGTACTTGCTTTAAATGGATGAGATAATGCACAAAAGTGTGCATACTTGGTAATTCTATCAACTACCACCATGATGACACTCTTTCCTTCAGACTTAGGTAAACCAGTGATAAAATCCATTGAAATATCCTCCCAACGTTGACTTGGAATGGATAAAGGTTGTAGAAGACCTGGGGTCTTAATTGTCTCAACTTTATTCTGCTGGCAAACCAAACATTCCGCCACAAATTTTTGAATATCAGATTTAAGGCCATCCCAAAAAAAATTCTTTCTTCACCCTGTGGTAAGTTTTTAAAAATCCTGAGTGTCCTCCTAAAGGAGAAGTGTGCAATTCCAGAAGAATATTTTGTTTTAGTTGGGAATTCTTAGAAAGATATAAGCGATCTTTGTACCATAAGGAATCATTTTTCCAACTAAATGTATCAGATGTACTAGGATCTTGCTGCAACTTTTGAATGAGTGTCCATACATCTTTCTCCTTCTTCCATTCATCTCTTGCTTCGGTTATCCAATCTGGTTGGATAATAGAAATGGCACAAAGCAATGCTTCCACCTCTTCATTCTTTCTTGAGAGTGCATCCGCAACAACATTAAGCTTTCCTTTTTTGTAGATTATTTCAAAGTCATAACCCAACATCTTTGTGACCCATTTTTGCTGCTCTTCTGAAGATAGTCTTTGTTCCAAAAAATGTTTAAGACTATCATGATCAGTTTTTACCTTGAAGTGTCTTCCCATTAGGTAAGTTCGCCATTTCTTTAGTGCATGCAGTATTGCTAACATTTCCTTCTCATAAATAGGTTTCTGTAAATACTTTCCTTTGATTGGAAGACTTTCAAAAGGAATAGGTCTTCCTTCCTGCATTAAAACAACACCAACTCCATTTCTTGAGGCATCACATTCCACAATAAAATTTTTTGTGAAGTCTGGCGTAGCTAAGACCAATGCTAGGCACATTGCCTCTTTAAGATGTTCAAAGGCCTTAGTTGCTTCAGGAGTCCATGAAAATGCATATTTCTTCAATAATGTTGTTAGAGGTGCTGCTAATCTCCCATAATTCTTAACAAACTTTCGATAATACCCTATTAACCCGAGAAATCCTCGCAACTACTTTATGGTTGTGGGGACTTGCCATTCCTTAATGGCTTTAATTTTGTTAGGGTCTACTTTAACACCCTCGTGAGATACAATGTGACCTAGATATTCCACCTCTTGTGCTCCAAAGAAACATTTGGATGTTTTTGCATATAATTGTTTCTCCTACAATAGTTTGAGCACCCTATCAACATGTTCAACATGATCCTTCCAAGACTTTTTGTAGATTAGTATATCATCAAAAAATACTAGCACAAATTTTCTAAGGAAGGGTTTGAAAATGGAATTCATCAACCCTTGAAATGTAGAAGGTGCATTGGTAAGGCCAAAAGGCATGACCAAAAATTCTTAATGACCCTCATGAGTTCGAAATGTTGTTTTCGGAATATCTTCAGTCTTCATTCTAATTTGATGATATCCTGAATGAAGATCCAACTTGGTAAAATAAATTGCTCCATGTAATTCATCCAATAATTCATCAATCATAGGAATGGGAAATTTATCTTTAATGATGAGTTTATTGAGCTCCCTATAATCCAGACACATGTGCCATGATCCATCCTTCTTGTGTACCAATACTACAGGAGCAGAGAAAGAACTTTGACTAGGTTGAATTATACCAGCCTCTAACATTTCTGCAATCATACGTTCAATTTCGCTCTTTTGGACATAAGGATATCTATAAGGCCCGATGTTTGGAGGAACACTTCCTGGAATCAAATGAATAGCATGATCATGATCACGAATAGGTGGGAGTCCTTTGGGAGTTTCAAACACCTTGGAATGATTGTCCAAGACTTGTTGGAGATCTGCAGAAATTGATGATTTTGATGTTGGAACTTCTAGTGAGCATAATTGTGCAATTACGCCTCGCTGTTCTTTCTTTAGAAGCTTTGTCATGACATTAGAGCTTATTATCCTTCCTGGCTTTCTCGCAATACCCCGTAATTCGACTTCCTTTCCTTCTGAAAAAAATTTCAAGAAAAGTTCTTGAAAATTAAAAGCTACCGTCCCCAAAGATTGTAACCATTGTACTCCTAGTACAACATCGGCACCTCCCATAGGAATGGAAAGCATTGGACTAGTCAATACATATTCCCCCATGGTTAGCTTGATATTATGGCATTTTCCAGAGCAATTTATAGTTCTTGCATTTGCAACCATCACTTGACATTCTGGTGTTGGGTATAGGAAACAATTTAATTCCTTGGCTACCTTACAATGAATAAAATTATGGGTGCTACCTTAATCAATCAACACTATTACCTTTTTCTTCTTGATATGTCCTTCTATATTGAGAGTTTGAGGAGTGGTAATTCCTGCCAGTGCATTACACGATATGGTCGGATTCATTTCTTCCTCTTCTAGGGCTGGTTCCTGGTGTATATCCTCTTCTTGTTCATTTTCATCTTCCTCTTCACAATCTATGTAAAATAATTTCTTCTCAGCACACTTATGACCTTTAGTGTATTTGCTATCACAACTGTAGCAAAGCCCTTTTGCTCTTCTTTCTTCCAATTGTTGTGGTGTCAACCTTGTAGGTTGTGGAAATCTAGGCATAGCAACACTTCCTTCTTTATAGAATTGAGTGGTAGGCTTCCTTGTCGCCATAATTTTACATTCAACTTTTCTTTCCAACCTAAATGCCTTCTCTAATGAATCAGGTTCCAACACACGAACTTCATGTTGGATGTTATCCTTTAGAGTACCTATGAAGAGATCAATCCTGTGTTCCTCTGGAATATCAGTTACCCTTATATTCAATTTTTGGAAGTCCTCAATGTGCTGCCCCACTAAACCCTTTGTTTGAGATTTATCAATTGGCTAAAGAAGGTGTTGCTCTTTGTATCCTCATAATGTGCTATCATTTCCTCCGTAAAAATTGACCAAGTGACAATTTTTTTACGTGAGCAAAGCCATCGATACCATAAAAATGTATTTTGTTCTAAATGTAAAGTTGCAATGCGTACCTTTTGTGTGTTTTGCACATTATGGAGATCAAAATATTGCTCCATCTGTAGTATCCATGTTACAGGATCCTTTCCATCAAACTTCCTCATATCCATTTTTGGAATATGGTGGTTCTTCCCGCCAACATTATAGTTTATGAAATCACGATTAACATTTATTTTGTTCTCATCATGAGGTTCTTCTACTATCTTTTCACCATTTGGAAAAATTTCTTGTATCAACTTTGTCAAACCTTCGATGTCTGCTTTTAGATCATTCTTCATGTTTTCCATGTTGTCTTTCATGTCATCCATCTTAGCTTCCATGCCAGCTTCCATGCCATCCATCTTAGCTTCCACGCCTTTCATAAAACCATCCATCTTCGCTTCCACGCCTTTCTTTAAAACTTCCATTTCATTTTTTGTTGCTCTTTGCGAGAGTGAAATTTTTTGCACTTGCTCTTGTAATTTTGATAGATCATGTTGCAATTCTTCATCTTCATGAGTCATAGTAGAGCCTTCTGAAGGCTTAATGGGTGTTGAATTATTTTTACGGGGCATATTTTAGAACCCAATACTGATATCTATTCTACAATATGTCCTTGGAATCAATTCAAATTGATTCTTCAAACAAGACTTATGCAATTCGGAAAAAAAATACACACCTTTTTCTTGCTTTTGAGGAGCTCGATATTGAAATTGGATTATCTCTGTGATTGCAACACTTCAATATTTGAATTTTGGCACCAAAGTAGCCCTCTGAATTCTCTTTTCAATGCCATAGGTCTGACCTGATTTGGATTCTCCAAGACAAAGTTGTGTCCAATCTCCCACAATGACCTAATTATGGACTGGTTCAGTAGAGAGAACTTGTATGACTTTCCACATGTCACGGTTTCATACTTCGACTCTGAAATTGATATCCAAGAAGATACAGTCTATGTAATTGTGACCACTTTTTACGGCACTCCAATCTGATGCTTAGAGAGAGAGTTATGAATATTTTTCCACGATCACCTCTTTGAGATGAAATTCGGGAGCCTGAAAAATCACTACCTTCCACAGATCATATCTCCAAAAATATTACGAACCAAGCTCTAAAATGTTTTGACGAGTTTCCTCGGGATTTCAGCTTCGCACCCTAAAAATTTCAGATTCTGAACCTTCGTAGAAAAAACGTTATAGTGAAAATGCCACGATGACATGTTTAGAGCAGCGAAACCCTAGAATCCAAACCTTTGATACGAAATGTTGTGTAACCAGCTCCAAAAATAGAAGAAAAGAGATATCAACGCCTTAGAAATAAGCCACTTCGAGGGGGCAACCTCCAATACATTACATAAATGAACAATTCCTGGATGATACAATTTACAAAACCTCCTTTCTATATATAGGAGTCCATGGGGCCATAATGTAATCCTAGTGGGCCACAATGTAATCCTAGCCGACCTAACAATAATAATTTAAGGGCACAATAATAACAAAATGGGGGTTACAATGGTACAATAATAACAATAAGTGGGTTACACTAACAACAATAAGGGACTATATTAGTAATATAGGGACCTAACACCCCTATTGGCATTATGACAAGTGTGTTGTCCTTAATGGAAACCTACTTGATAAAGATGTCAACATGATGGCAGCATGATGAATATACATGTTAGTATAGATGTGATAGAAAGATATAAAAAGGAATATTAGTTCAGAAACAAAGGAATGATAAAAGTAAAGTTTTAGGAAGTATACACAGGTTATGTGAACAAAGTCTGTGTACATAAGTGGGTATGGTGAATAAAATTCACGTACAATTTCCACACCATGGTATTCCAAATACTGGGGGTCTTTACCATGGTAATGGCCCATAATATTGAGTGAACCAACATATATTTGATCTCATCAAAGAATACCATCGACATTACTAAGAGTTTGTCCCAAGGTATTGGCTAAGGCATAAGCTATATGTAGGTTTTAATCTTGTACTGAAATTATTTGCAAATAGACTCTTAAAATAGAAAATAAACAATAATGAGAGCATAAAAAATATAAAACAAATATACACAGATATTCTCCCATGGATCCCAAAACCGGGACTACCAACTTCATTTTTCATTATATTCCTTTCAATGTTATAACACATATATACATGTCAAAGCATTCATAAACCCCAATCCATTAACCCTTGATTAGAATATAATTCTAGTTCCCTTGACCAGATCTACAAAATACAATGGGCATAAAACCATCATGCCAAAAACCATGCGCAAACCCATTCACAAAACCATAGGCAAGTCCACCCACCTAAAATAGGGACCAAAAAAATATATTCGGGGTGCTTCCTCGAACCCCATGCAAAGGGGTACTGCCTCCCTACTACACCCAACACAAGTGTAGGGGGGCTTGTTTCCCCCCTCTTACCCCTCAAATTCTCGCTTGGAGCTAGTCGTGGAAAGAATATAACACACACAGAGAGCCACATGAGAGCTTAGTCATTGGTCTACCCCTGCAACTCCCATTGTTTCTATACACCAAGAGAACTTATCAGTGCTCACAGACTTCATCAATGCATCTGAAACATTCTTCAAAATGTCCACCTTTACCAGAAACACCTTTTTATCCTCAACCATATCTCACAAAGTGATACTGACCATCAATGTGCTTTGTATTTGAATGATAAACATGGCTCTTAGCCAATAAAATTTCACTTTAGCTATCGCAATCTATCCTTATAGATTGTTGCACTAACCCCATACTTGAACACAATATCTGCAACCAACATTCTTTCTTTCTTGCATGAGTGGTTTCCATGTATTCTTCCTTTATAGTTGAAAGAGCCACTACAGATTATCTTTTACTTATCCAATTGGTTGCACCGCCAAATAGGATAAACACATACCCAATTGTAGATCTTCTCTAGTCTATATCATTATCCCAGTACGCATCAACAAAGCCATGAATGTCCAAAACTCTATCCAATCCTGGTCTTCCTTGGTAGCACAAAACATTATCACTAGTGCCACCTAAATATCTGAAAACCCGCTTTATTGTTTTCCAATGCTCCTTCCCTGGTTTTGACATAAACATGCTCAATACTTCCACTGCATGCGTAATTTATGGTCTAGTAAAAACCATTGCATACATCAAGCTACCCACTGCACTTGCATATGGAACACAACACATATCCTCCTCTTCTTCTTGTGTCTTGGGACACTATTCAATAGATAACTTTACACCTACAGGAAGAGGAACCTTCACTGGTTTACTATCCTGCATATTGAACCTCTGCAATATTGTCTCAACATACTTCCTCTGGTTTAACTAGAGCTTCCTCTTTGCTCAATATTATTTAATTTCCATGCCCATCATATAGTTTGCAACACCAAGATCCTTTATGTCGAACTTGGATAACAATTGGGTTTTCAAATACTGGATAATTTCTTTGTAATTCCCAACCAACAACATATCATCCACATACAAGACCAAATAAATAACACGGTCATCAAATAATTTAAAATACACACAATGATCCTCTTTTCTTCTGGTGAAGCCAAGTTCCCGTATATATGTATCAAATTTATGATACTACATCCTTGGTGATTATTTTAACCCATACAAAGAACTTTTTTAACCTGCATACCAGTTATTTCTTACCCTTCATCATAAAGCCTTCAGGTTTCTTCATGTATATCTCCTCTTCTAGATCCCCGTGAAGAAATTTTGTCTTCACATCCATTTGCTCTACCTCAAAATCAAATGCAACAGTAACAGATAAAAGTAATCTAATAGAAGCTACCTTGGAAACAGGAGAAAAAATATCACCAAAATCAATTATCAGCACCTAGGAATAACCTTTTTCTACCAATTGAGATTTTTATTTCTCCACCTTTCCTTCTGCATTCATCTTCTTATTAAACACCCATTTTCTTCCAATGGGTTTCCTTACAACTAGAAACTCCACCAGATCCCATGTCTCATTTTTGTGAAAAGATGCCATTTCATCAACCATTGCCCCTTTCCATAGTTTTCCATCCTCTGAATCCACTGCCTCCCTGATAATTCTAGGATCATCATCAATGATAGATAAAGCGAAGTTTTAACAAAAATAAAATGGACTATACCTTTCTGGTTTCCTTATTTCTTGAACTGATCTTCTCACAGCTGGAGTTTGTGTTTCTTCCTCTTCTGAATCATGTTATGTTGTAGAGTGTGATTCTTCCTCCTTTACCTCAAACTCTATCTTCTGAGGTTCCTTTGGTAAGAATTCATGTTTAACAACATATTTCACCTCTCTTGTTAGGTCCCTATATTACTAGTATAGTCCCTTATTGTTGTTAGTGTAACCCCCTTATTGTTATTATTGTACCCTTGTAACCCCCATTTTGTTATTATTGTGCCCTTAAATTATGATTGTTAGGTCGGCTAGGATTACATCGTGGCCCACTAGGATTACATTATGGCCCCATGGACTCCTATATATAGAAAGGAGGTTTTGTAAATTGTATCATCCAAGAATTTTTCATTTATGTAATGTATTGGAGGTTTCCCCCTCGAAGTGGCTTATTTCTAAGGCGTTGATATCTCTTTTCTTCTATTTTTGGAGCTGGTTACACAACATTTGGTATCGGAGCTTTGGATTCTAGGGTTTCGCTGCTCCAAACAGGTCATCGTGGCATTTTCGCTATAACTTTTTTTCTACGAAGTTTCAGAAGCTGAAATTTTTAGGGTGCGAAGCTGAAAGCCTGAGGAAGATTTTCTAAAAATTTCAGAGCTTAGTTCGCAATATTTTCGTAGATATCATCTGTGGAAGTTAGGTCTTGTTTCAAGCTCCTAAACAGGTCATCGTGGAATTTTCGCTATAATTTTTTTTTCTACGAAGGTTCGGTAATCTGAAATTCATATGGTGAAAATCTGAAATCCCCGGGGGGAAATTGGCCAAAAAATTCCCCCGTAGCTTGACTTGGTTCGCAATATTTGGAGATATGATCTGTGGAAGGTAGTGCTTTTTCTCGTGCTCCTGAATTGCATCTCAAAGAGGTGATCGTGGGAAAATTTCAATAACTCTCTCTCTGGGAAGTGGATTTGAGTGCCGTAAAAAGTGGTCACAAGTACACGGACTGTAGTTTCTTGGCTATCAATTTCAGAGACAAAGGAAGAAACAGTGACATGTGGCAAGTCCTACAAGTGTGCTCTACTGAACCAATCCAGAATTAGGTCATTGTGGGAGATTGGACACAACTTGTTCTTGGGGAATCCAAATTAAATCAGACCTGTGGCATTTGAAAGAAGCTTTAGAGGGCTACTACAGAGCTGAATTTCAGATATTTAATATTTTCAATTACAGAGATAATTAAATTTCAATATCGAGCTCCTCAAAGCAAGTAAAAGGTATCAATATTGGATTCTAAAATGGCCCCTAAAAAGAATTCAACACCCATTAAGCCTTCGGAAGGCTCTACTATGACTCATGAAGATGAAGAATTGCAACATGATCTATCAAAATTACAAGAGCAAATGCAACAGTTTTCACTCTCGCAAAGAGCAACACAAAATGAAATGGAAGTTTTGAAGAAAGGCATGGAAGTGAAGATGGATGGTTTGAAGAAAGGCGTGGAAGCTAAGATGAATGGTTTGGAAGCTAAGATGGATGGCATGGAAGTGGGCATGGAAGCTAAGATCGATGAGAAAATGAAAAACATGAAGAATTTTCTAAAAGAAGACATGGAAGGTTTGACAAAGTTGATACAAGAAAGGTTTCGTAATGGTGAAAATATAGTAGAAGAACCTCGTGATGAGAACAAAATAAATGTAAGGTAGCCAAGGAATTAAATTGTTTCCTATACCCAGTACCAGAATGTCAAGTGATGGTTGCAAATGGAGGAACTATAAATTTCTCTGGAAAATGCCATAATATTAAGCTAACCATGGGGGAATATGTATTGACTAGTCCAATGCTTTCCATTCCTATGGAGGTGCTGATGTTGTACTAGGAGTACAATGGTTACAATCTTTGGGGACGGTAGCTTTTAATTTTCAAGAACTTTTCTTGAAATTTTTTTCAGAAGGAAAGGAAGTCGAATTACTGGGTATTGAAGGGAAGCCGGGAAGGATAATAAGCTCTAATGTCATGAAAAATCTTCTAAAGAAATAACAACGAGGCGTAATTGCAAAATTATGCTCACTAGAAGTTCCGACATCAAAATCATCTATTTCTGCAGATCTCCAACAAGTTTTGGACAATCATTCCAAGGTGTTTGAAACTCCCAAAGGACTCCCACATATTCGTGATCATGATCATGCTATTCATTTGATTCTAGGAAGTGTTCCTCCAAACATCAGGCCTTATAGATATCCTTACTTCCAAAAGAGCGAAATTGAACGTATGATTGCAGAAATGTTAGAGACGGGTATAATTCAACCTAGTCAAAGTTCTTTCTCTGCTCCTGTAGTATTGGTACACAAGAAGGATGGATCATGGCGAATGTGTCCGGATTATAGGGAGCTCAATAAGCTCACCATTAAAGACAAATTTCCCATTCCCGTGATTGATGAATTATTGGATGAATTACATGGAGCAATTTATTTTACCAAGTTGGATCTTCGTTCAGAATATCATCAAATTAGAATGAAGACTGAAGATATTCCGAAAACAACATTTCGAACTCATGAGGGTCATTATGAATTTTTGGTCATGCCTTTTGGCCTTAACAATGCACCTTCTACATTTCAAGGGTTGATGAATTCCATTTTCAAACCCTTCCTTAGAAAATTTTTGCTAGTATTTTTTGATGATATACTAATCTATAGCAGGTCTTGGAAGGATCATGTTCAACATGTTGACAGGGTGCTCAAACTATTGCAGGAGAAACAATTATATGCATAAACATCCAAATGTTTCTTTGGAGTACAAGAGGTGGAATATCTGGGTCATATTGTATCTCACGAGGGTGTTAAGGTAGACCCTAACAAAATTAAAGCCATTAAGGAATGGAAAGTCTCCACAACCATAAAGCAGTTGCGAGGATTTCTCAGGTTAACAGGGTATTATCGCAAGTTTGTTAAGAATTATGGGAGAATAGCAGCACCTCTAACAACATTATTGAAGAAAGATACATTTTCATGGACTCCTGAAGCAACTAAGGCCTTTGAACATCTTAAAGAGGCAATGTGCCTAGCACCGGTCTTAGCTACGCCAGACTTCACAAAACCTTTATTGTGGAATGTGATGCCTCAGGAAATGGAATTGGTGCAGTTTTAATGCAGGAAGGAAGACCCATTGCTTTTGAAAGTCGTCCAATCAAAGGAAAGTATTTACAGAAACCTATTTATGAGAAGGAAATGTTAGCAATACTGCATGCACTAAAGAAATGGCTAACTTACCTAATGGGAAGACACTTCAAGGTAAAAATTGATCATGATAGTCTTAAACACTTTTTGGAACAAAGACTATCTTCAGAAGAGCAGCAAAAATGGGTCACAAAGATGTTGGGTTATGACTTTGAAATAATCTACAAAAAAAGGAAAGCTTAATGTTGTTGCAGATGCACTCTCAAGAAAGAATGAAGAGGTGGAAGCATTGCTTTGTGCCATTTCTATTATCCAACCTGATTGGATAACCGAAGCAAGGGATGAATGGAAGAAGGACAAAGATGTATGGACACTCATTCAAAAGTTGCAGCAAGATCCTAGTACATCTGATACATTTAGTTGGAAAAATGATTCCTTATGGTACAAAGATCGCTTATATCTTTGTAAGAATTCCTAACTAAAACAAAAGATTCTTCTGGAATTGCACACTTCTCCTTTAGGAGGACACTCAGGATTTTTAAAAACTTACCACAGGGTGAAGAAAGATTTTTTTTGGGATGGCCTTAAATCTGATATTAAAAAGTTTGTGGCGGAATGTTTGGTTTGCCAGCAGAATAAAGTGGAAACAATTAAGACCTCAGGACTTCTACAACCTTTATCCATTCCAAGTCAACGTTGGGAGGAGATTTCAATGGATTTTATCACAGGTTTACCTAAGTCCGAAGGAAAGAGTGTCATCATGGTGGTAGTTGATAGACTTACTAAGTATGCACACTTTTGTGCATTATCTCATCCATTTAAAGCAAGTACAGTTGCTACTACATTTATGGACACAATTCAAAAGCTACATGGAAACCCAAGGGTTATTGTGAGTGACAGAGATCCCATTTTTACTGGAAAATTTTTGACGGAGTTATTTTCTTGTTTGGGTACTCAATTAGCTCATAGCTCATCTTATCATCCTCAATCTGATGGTCAAACTGAGATAGTAAATAAATTTTTGGAAGGATATCTTCGTTGTTTTGTATCCGATAAACAAACACAATGGGTCAAGTGGTTACCTCTCGCTGAATGGTGGTATAACACTTCCTTCCATACTGCAGCAAAAATGACCCCATTTATGGCACTTTATGGATATCATCCACCACCGATCACATCATCTTTAAGGGAAAATTTGAAGGTTCAAGCAGTGGAAGATCACGTCGAGCATCAGCAAGAAGTTCTCCAACTCTTAAAGGATAACCTGAATTTGGCACAAAATCGAATGAAACAACAGGCAGATCAACATCGCAGCGAGAGAAGCTTTGAAGTAGGAGATTGGGTATTTTTACGGCTACAACCATATAAACAAATGTCCCTCAAGCAAGCTAAGAAGGATAATAAATTATCGCCAAAGTGCTATGGTCCTTACAAGGTGTTGCAAAAGATTGGTACTATGGCATACAAATTGGAGCTTCCTGCTTCTTCGCGAGTACATCCAGTTTTCCATGTTTCATGCTTAAAGAAGGTTATAGGTGAAAATCTTCCAGTTCAAACAATATTGCCAGAACTTGATGAGGAAGGAAAATCATATTGGAACCTGAAGCGGTCATGGAAACAAGAACTCGACAGCTACGGAATCGATCAATTTCAGAGTATCTCATCAAGTGGAAGAACTTACCCACTGAAGATTCTACATGGGAGGATGAGAATCTTATACAGAAGCACCCAGAGCTACTCAAGCGTTGAGGACAACACTTTTTTGAAGGAGAGGGGCATGTTAGGTCCCTATATCACTAGTATAGTCCCTTATTATTGTTAGTGTAACCCCTTATTGTTATTATTGTACCCTTGTAACCCCCATTTTGTTATTATTGTGCCCTTAAATTATTATTGTTAGGTCGGCTAGGATTACATTGTGGCCCACTAGGATTACATTATGGCCACATGGACTCTATATATAGAAAGGAGGTTTTGTAAATTGTATCATCCAATAATTGTTCATTTATGTAATGTATTGGAGGTTGCCTCCTCGAAGTGGCTTATTTCTAAGGCGTTCATATCTCTTTTCTTCTATTTTTGGAGCTGGTTACACAACATTTCTAAACACCACATCTCGTTTGTACACAACCTTCCTTGTTTTTGGGTTCCAAAGCTTATAACATTTTAAACCATCCTTATACCCAATAAAGATGCACCTTAACCTTTCATATTTATCATCCAACTTGGTCCTTTTCTCTTTGGAACTTGTAAATATGAATCACATCCAAATACCCTCAAATATGAAAGAGAGGGTTTCTTATCAGTCCATAATTCATGTGGATCTTATCCTCCAATGCTGATGAAGGTGATTTTTTAACCAGGTAACATGCAGTCTCCACCACCTCTGCCCAGAATTCATGTCCTAACCCGGTACCACTGAGCATGATTTTTTCCTTTTCCATCAACATCCTATTCATTATTTTTGCAACTCTATTTTGTTGAAGTGTGTATGGAGTAGTATTCTTTCGTGATATACCACTCTTCTTACATAACTCTTCAAATTCACTCTTGCATAATTCTTCTCCATTATATGTCCTCGACACCTTTATCTTCTTCTCTTTTTGGTTTTCCACTAAAGCTTTAAATTATTTAAATTTGTCAAATAATTCATATTTCTTCCTTAGGAAATATATCCATGTATTCTTTGAGAAGTCATCTCTAAATGACACATAGTACACAAACTTACCCAGTGATGGAACTGACACATGTTGAAACACATCATTGTGCATAAGCGCTAATATCTTGTTCGCCCTCTTAGAACTAGAAGGGAAACTCACCTTATTCTGCTTCCCATTCACACAATGTTCACAAAAATTGAAATCTAGAGAGAAATTAGGCATACCTTCTACCATACCATTACCATGCAGTTTTCGAAGGCTTCTCTCCAATATGTCCAATCCTTTTATGCCATTATTAGCATGGTATTTTCTATAGAGACCACTAGGATTTCTGCTCCATTTTCAGGAACCACAAAACTATTGCACCCATTAATAAAAATGCTACCAAGAAGCGTGTATAGATTTAAAATCCAAAATCCCCGCATCAATACCAATGAACCCTAAACCATCTTGCAAGTATCTTTCTCGAACACTATTTTTACACCTACATCATCCATCTTGCTTACAGAAATCACATTTCTGGCCAATGCAGTAATATGGAGAACACCAGAAAGTGTTCTAATCCTTCCACCTTCCAAATTCAGATTTAATTTTCCACATCCGAAGATTCTTGACTTCCTATCATCCCCTAAGAAGCCATCTCCACCATCACACTTCTAATACTCATAGAACCACTCCCTATGGGGAGTGAAGTGAAAGGACGCACCTGAGTCAATCAACCATGCCTTATGATCTACATGTGTGTTTGAAGAAGAAGCCAAATACACATCACCACCTTCATCTGAGGTGGTTTTCACCTCTGCAGAAGGAGCATCATCAAATCCCTTTCCTTTCTCAGGAGACTTAGATCTACATTCCTTTTTGAAGTGCCCTTCCTTTCCGCACTTCTAGCACACCTTTACAGGATTTCCTAGAGATTGCGATCTCCCTCTAGATTTAGATCTCCCACTCGATAACTTATTTTTGTTTATGTTTTAGGATGATCCTTGTACATACAAGGAATCTCCATTATGGCCCTCCTTTTATTTCTCATTTCCTCTGACAACAAGGCTGAGATAATTTCATCAAAATTCAAGGTATTTGTATTGCTACCTATTGCAATAACTAGACTATCCCACGAATCTAGTAGAGAACACAAAAAAATATTGCAATTATCTTCATATGAGATTTTAATATCAACAGATGACAACTGACTTACTAAGGTATTGAAAGCATTCCAATGCTATGTCACCGAGTCTCCATCCTTCATCCTTAGGTCATACAATTTTTTTTGTAGGAACAATTTATTCACCAGAGACTTAGTTTGGTACAAATTCCCTAACTCGTCCCATAAAGCCTTCTTCGTAGCTTCCCCAGATACATTCAACAATACCATATATGAGATAAAAAAATCCTATTTTTCTCTTTGAATTTTGATCCAAATTCACCCAGTATTCATCTAAAATTTTCATTGGTTTAGTACCTGGATCTACTGTGATCCAGTGATCTTTATCCACTAGCACATCCTCCATCTTGAGCTTCCACAACTCAAAACTCTGACCATTAAATTTCTCGATATCTATCTTTCCACTACTTTCCATATTCTTTCACCACAACAATTGATCCCACATATCTCCCACCGAATAGGGTCTACCACAGGCTCGAGCAAAAAAACCCTCAGCAGAAAAGGCATCCCCTTGAAGCCAAAACAACTCTGTTACCAAATGTAGGTTTTAACCTTGTATACAAATTATCTGCAAATGAAGTCTTAAAACAAAAAATAAACAATAACGAGACCATATAAAAATAACACAGATATACACGTAGATTTTCCCCCGGATCCAAAAACCGGGACTACCAGCTTGATTTTTCATTATATTCCCTTCAATGTTACAACACATATATATACATTTTGATGCATTCATAAACCCTAATTCATTAAACATGGATAAGAACATAATTGTAGTTCTCCTGGCCAAATCTACAAAATACCATGGGCAGAAAACCATCATGCCCAAAACCATGTGAAAACCCATACACAAAACCATAGGCAGGTCTACCCACCTAATATAGGGTCCAAAAAAAATCGGGGTGTTTCCCACATCCCTCTTACCCCCGCTCCCCCCATGCAGCTAGTCATGGAAACAATATAACACACACCCAACACTATATAAGGAGATGGATATGAAAGTATTTTGTTTGAAAGTTTTATGTTTTCTATGAATGATTTTATCTTAAACAGGTGTGCACCAAGGAGCAAAGAAAAGTCGCAGATCGGGAAAAATATGAAGTATGGTATCTTATGTACTTGTTTGGTTTTCTTATATATAAATGTGATTGATTTGTGGGGTTAATTATTTTCTAATGTAAATATATGTCAGTAAGGGTTGCAAAATATATTTTGTGGTTGTAGCAAGAGCATGACTTAGTATTTTCAGATCTATACATTGGTTCTCTTCTGAGAGATCACATACATACGCGGATCATTCTTTGATTAGTCACACATATATTCTGCAGTATGGAAAAATATGTATGAGGGTGTTATTCATGAGAAGCATGTACATATACAGAAGTACTTAATAAAAGGTGTGTACACATGCTAGGGTTTTGTAGAAAGGGAAATTAATGATGTCTAATCAACTTTATTATGTTTGTTATTGTCTTTTGATGAAGTCTTTCATGTTAATATGTGTTTGACAATGTTGATTGGGTTGAAATGATTATGGTACGAAATTTTGAATAGTAATAATGCTTCTATGAGATGATATGTATGTGGTTCAGAGTTCTGTGATGGGGTCAGTATGTGTTTCAATGATTGTTTCAGTGGTTCAGTGATTCAGATTCAGGTTTCTATGTTTTGATATTTGTATGCAGGTCATCTAAAGGGAAATTGTGTATGTACACGAGTATGCTTCCGAAAAATAGCATATATATTATGAAATGTAATG
This sequence comes from Pinus albicaulis, assembly GCA_034641835.2. Taxonomy (NCBI): domain Eukaryota; kingdom Viridiplantae; phylum Streptophyta; class Pinopsida; order Pinales; family Pinaceae; genus Pinus; species Pinus albicaulis. Next base: position 134,426,613 of record CM076581.1, read on the forward strand.
TTTAATCAAGGTTTTTTGTGATAGGATCTGGTTTCAGTAACGAATAGTATGTGGTCTGATACTCTGATAAATGGGTATACAATGATATAGGTCTATCTGGTTGTTTGAATAAGTTATTTCAATTTTTTATTTGATGATACAATTGGTTTGATGATTAATTGACTTAATACAATGTTGAATTCAGTATTGTTATATGATATTTGGATTGGATCCAATTTGAAACATTCTAAAAAGTGATCCACAAATAATTGAGGATAAGGGGGTTGTAGCTCCCTTCCAGTAAGAGATGGATAATGAGAGAAGGTTGTAGCCTTTTTTAGGTGGGTGTCTACATACTTGTATGAGTCTACACTAGTACAAGATTGTAAGAAATTTATCTTTATAATAAAATAAGAAGGCAGTGACGACAACAACAATCGTTTTCTCCCACAATGGGTTTCCACCTAAAAACAAATCCTGGTGTTCATGTGTGTTTCTTATGTGTGATAGTTTATTATGTTCTTATGGCTCATGGTTAGTTTTTAATTAATTACTAATTAATTATTAATGCATTGGTTCAAGATAAAAAAAATATCAATTGAATGAAAATATATTCAAATAAATATACATTTCTTATCTTCATAACAATCACGTACATACACTGGTTTACTTCACTAAAATTGATTACATAAATATGAATAAGAAGTTGGAAAGTTTAAGTTATTTTTTAATATTGATTCATCCCCCCCCCCCTCATTATTAGGATCAGGTGAATTGGTATCAGGGCAAGTCCTTCAGAAGAAGCTTGATCGCTTAAAGGAAGATTCATCAAGATGAGCAACCAAGAGGGAGCATATATCATGCCACCATTGTTTAATGAATCCAATATGGTTTTCTAGAAATTCAGAAAAAAAATCTTACCTACAATCACTTGGAGATGATGTTTGGGGAATCGTTGAAGGAGGCTATCAATATCCATCCTCCATTTACACAGATGAAGAAAAATAGAAAAAATATGAGATCAATGAAAAAGTTGTCAATTCTATAATAGGAAGCTTGGAAGAATAAAAAAATTTCAAAGTCACGCAGTTGAATACCATAAAGGCTATATGGGACAAGATCATCCAAAGTTATGAAGCCGACACTAGGGTAAAAATTTCCAAACTTCAAAAATTTAGAATTCAGTATGAAAATCTCAGAATGCATAATGATGAAAGTATTACAAGTTTCTTTCTTAGGGTATATGAGATTGTTAATTCAATGAGAAATATTGGTGACAAAGTAAAATAATCATCACTGGTTGAGAAAATATTAAGATATCTAACCCCAAAATTTGATTTGAAAGTATCTTCCATTGAATAAATGCGGGATTTGAATAGCCTTACTATTTAAAAAATTCATGGGATTTTAACGGTCTATGAAATGAGAAAATGGGGTCCCTAAGATACCAGAGAAGTTGCAATCGAAGCTACTTATAAAGGAAAGGAAAAGGAGGAGCTCAAGGAATCAGGTTATGTATCAGATGAAGAAGAGACAAACTTAGTAAAGAAACTCCAGGTAGGTATTGGTAGATTTAGAGGTAAGCTTCCTTTCAAATGTTTTTCTCGTGGAAGAGTTGGTCATTATGCTACTAAATTCCCTTATAAAGAAAACCACGAGAAATGAAAGAATGCTACACGAATGAATGTTAGAATAAGGTTAGAAAAAAAGAAAAGTTTATATAGACATGAAGATAGTGATGACCTTTCAAATGGTGAAGAAGGTGAATCTAATCAAGAATATCAATTACTTATGGAGTTTACATATACATGTATTGATGAGTCTGATTAACTCTTTATAGATTCCCTAGAAGAAAAGGATAATATCATTGAATAAATAACTCAGCTTAAAATTCATCTAGAATAAGGTAAATTAGTAGAAGAAGCACTGAAGAAACAAATTCTAGAAATGGAGAGACATAATGAAAAGTTAGAATTAGAAATAGTAAGTCTAAGAAAGGAACTTGAGAAAACAAAAGGTCTAAACCTTAGATTTGCTGAAGGATCTGAGACAATAAAAGAAATCATTAAAGTACAACTCTCTCCTCTAATAAAATTAGGTATTGGATTTGGAGAATCGTCAAAAACCTCTTAAACAAGTACATGAAGCTATCTTAATGTAGTAAAGGGAAGCTATAAACAAAGTTCCAACTCTCAACAAAGGAATAAGGGATTAAATGTCTCTCAGGTAAATTTCAGCTCTCAACAAAGGAATAAGGGATCAAATGTCTCTCAAGTAAATCCTCCATACCATAATAAAAAGAGAAACTACACAAAAAGGTACTATACTCCTAGTAATTTCTACTTCAATGGTAAATGTTTTACTTGTCACAATTTTGGTCATAAGGTTGCACAGTGTGTTTCTTATACAACTATCATGACTAGAGAATAAAGAAAACAAAATAATGATATTGGATCAAAGACATATCGGTACAACACCTTCTCAACTCTCCAAGCTGAAATAAAATGTTCCTTTTGCAATAAATTTAGGCATAGAGAGACTAAATATAGAAGAAAACTAGTCTGTCTCTTCAAAATGAACAAAAGGAAACAACATCCAAGGTATGGAAAAAGAAAACCATAGAATCTGAAAGTTTTGGATTGTTTTTGTATGTAGAAGATGAATAAAATTTGTGGTACATTGGCAGTCGATGCTTAAAGCATATGATAGGTCATAAAGATAAGTTTATGTCCTTTAATTAAATAAATAAAGAAAATAATGTAACATGTTGGAGCGGGGTCCACTGGGGTGCATTTTTGGGTCATTTTTGTCTAAGTTTTGTTGTACGCGTTGCGCACAAAGAGTCAAAGGGGCTTTGGGGCGGGTTAAAGTCCCTTAATCATAGTGATGGGTTTAAAGGGAAAACCATGAGTCTAAAACCATGGTTTGAGACCATGGTATGTGCACATCTATGATAGTATAAATATGTAAACATCGAGACGAGTAAGGATATCTAATATCTTATCTTGTGATGTTTTGATTAATGTTTTGATCTAAGTTTGGGTTTGTCTAGGTAGAAAGGCTCCTGTTGGTTGTGTGCGTGGTGACCTAATTCCTAGCTGTGTGCGTAAAGACCTAAGTCTTGTTTGTGTGCTGACTCTACTGGCTGTGTGTGCAGAAGGATTGTATGTACTAAATTGAAAGATCTCTTAATAAAGAAGATGTTTTTGGCGAACCCAGATTCTTACGTGATCTGCTGTATTGATTATGTACTATTTGCTTTAAGATATAAATATGTTCTTTGTTTCCTATTTACTTATGTGATTGGTTAATTGCATACGTGTGTTAATATCAGTTGATATTAGATGAATATATCTGAATTAATTATACTTAATGATTGTGCACAAAATATAGTAAAGTATTATGTGATAAACTACGAAGGGCCAGATCTGTTGACTGTGCATGCGCCAAGCTGTTATATTATCTACATGAAGTCTAATTGGGGACACTACATCAAAATCTTCCTTAGAGTGCAGAAACTTGGTTCCAGCACCCCCCCCATACTAATTCGGGTGAGACTTTAATCCGCGCAAGAAGATCACTACCAAAAGGTCGAGTAGTTGGAGGGTTTTGTTGGTTGCGTAATAACTCTGAACCTGGGTCAGGACCCCTCAAGCCAACAAATGATTTCATTGCTGGGACCAGGATCATTTTGATGGAGATTTGATATTTTGGAATCCAACACATAACAAATTACAAGATTGGCTTGATAAGAAGGTACTTGAATTTGTGATCCAAGAAAACAGAAGCTCTAAATTTTCTCCTGAAGATTGGACACAAAATTATATCTATACAGAGGTCCATGAAATTTTCTTTGCTTCCTTTGCGACCAACTTGCATGAGTGGTTGTCTCGACTTAATGAATTCCACACCAACGCAAAGGATGATGTGATCACTCAGTGGACCCCAAAGGTGGTACAATAATTAGAGAAGACTAGTAACAAGATCACCCACATGGTAGATCATTGGATCGATAGTGTTCTAAGAGGATTTGTGACTAAAATTGTTATTGATCAATTTGTATCTTATTATGAAGTTGAACAGATTTTTTTCAAGGGTCCTAGAGGTAATTTTCTACACTCTCTAAAGTTGTGGATTAAGATGTTATTGTGTGAACAGGGTACTCTGTACAGTCATATTGAGTGACTTTCCTGTAGAGGCCTGACTATGCGTAGTGGAAGAACTTATAGAGTAGATCTAGAAGAAGGCTTTATTTACAATCCTCTCAAGGGTAAGTTTGACAGTGACAAAGAATCAGAAACTTGTAGCTTTGGTGAATCTCCGCAATCTGAAGAATAAGTATTGCGAGATCATAATAGCCTTGGGTTGTTGGCCATAGTTCAGATTCCATCCACTCCACTTCTAAACTCATCTCACTCTAACAAGTCATCCATTCCACTTCTACCTCCACCTCCACCAAGCACAGAGATGGTCACCTCCATGAAGTTGCCTACTTCCTGTAGTATTGGACACAAAAACACAAACTAATTATGGTTTTTCACTTACATTATGTGGAAAATGCAGTAGGTTAATAATGATGATGTTAAGAAAGCACAACTGGACACTTCTTTTCAAGATTATGTGTTGGATTGGTACATAAGATATGTAGCAAAAAATCTTAATACAACTATTTATAATCTGAAGGCCACATTTAAATAACAATTCAAGAGGCCAAAATCATTTGTGCAATGTGTAACTGAGTTGAAGGAGATTCGCCAAGAATTGAATGAATCTGTATGGGACGTGGATCAAAGGTTGAAGGGAACCATCAGAGATGAGGGATTTACTATTGATGATACCCAACACAAAGAATGGTTTATTTCCATGTTGCTACCGCATCTGTGCCATCACTTGAGTTAGTAGAAGATTGCCATGTAGGCCAAAGCCATAGAAATTACAATGAAGCTAGAGGCTTCACCAGTACTAGTTGCGCAGACTGGGACCCAACAAATCCAAAGCCAGTTGGAGGCAATGCACTTAAAAATACAGAGTTTGTGCAAGGATAAGGGTAAGTAGGAATGCACAGATGTATGGTGTATATGCTGCAAATTTTTAGGACATCACAAGGATCAATGCCCTATATTCAATGATTATCTGCAAGCTGGAGGACCAAGCCCGTTGAAGAGTGCAGTTGGACCAAGTGGGACTCCTACGTTATGGTGTGCAATTTTTCAAGATATGGGTATGCATATGACAGACTACTGTCCGCAAATTGGTAAATATATGCTTGAGCTTAAGCAACATTTTTGCAAATTTTGATCATCGTTGGGACATGACAAACAACACTATCGTAGCTTTGATCTGATGATTGACCGAGCTGACCCATATAGAATTCATGTTGAACCTACCTCACCAGCATCTCCATCAAGGCATGGGCGATTCCAAAATAGAGGACGAGGAAGAGGAGGAGGAGTTGGTCGAGGAAGGGGGCATCTCATCTGCTACAATTGTAGAGACGCGAGTCATTATTCATGCAACTGTCCAAATCCAGCATGACATTCTTGTAGGCACTATAGACAATTTGATCTTGTTATTGAAGATTGTCTTGTTTTTATTGCAAAAAAGCAGGAAAATAAAAAATAGACTCCCACTCAGAATATTTAGATGGTAAGAGCTGAGATGCGTGAAGATGAACCAAGTGTGAATGTCGTCACTAGGAGTGGTGTAGCCACTGGTGAAGACAAAGGGAAGAAGCCTGAGACTGATCTCTGGATCCGCAAAGCACTTGAAAAGAAGTAAGGATTAAACTTACAGTGAGAAAAAGAAACCTTTAAAGAAGTGAAAAATGGGTTCGCAGAAGTGAGCGCATCAACATCAAGAAAACCTATGGATGTGGTCGAAGTAGATGAAGAGATAAAGCCCTTCCTACATGCTTGTATCAAACTATTGCGCAATAATAAGGCAGTCGAGAACCTCCAAGCATTGATAGACAATTGCAAAGAGAAAGAACAGACCTGGATGGAGAAGAAGGTTGTTAATAAGATCTGTAAGAATAAAAGAAGAACTGGATGAGAGATGCGCTTGACTACTCATATTGGTGCATATGAGATGGATCAGGTCATTCTGGATCTAGGATATGATGCGAATGTTTTACCCAAGTATACTTGGAAATGCATGGGAGAACCTAAGTTGGAATGGTCCACTATCCAGCTGCGCATGACAAATTAGCAAAATATTATCCCATTAGGTAGAATCTCGCAGGTTGTAGTAGATATTGAAGGAGTAAAGGTGCTCACATATTTTGAAGTTATACAGATTGTGGATGATATTTACCCCTATCCTGCGTTGTTGGGTTTAGATCGGGCTATTGATATGGATGGCATCAAAAATATTAAGCGTAGGAGTATGGTATTTGAGAATAATGGAACCAAAATTGTGGTCCCCTTAGACCCTGCAGAAGGTGAAAGATATACAGAAATAGTGTGCATAGATGATGATGTTGATCATATATATAAGTTGACTACATGAGACGACGATTGGATCAACCCAAAAATCAATGGAAGACTTAACTGGGAGAGAGATAGCTCTTACTTTTCAAATTCATATGAAAAACTAGATAACTGGCAGAACTAGTTGCATGAAGTATTTGCGCTGCACTACAATCGAGTGAAAAAATCTCTTCGGTGCATATCCTCAGAGGTACGAGAATTTCCTTATTATTATGGTCTGAATAATGTTAACATGTTTTTAGGAGAACTTGAAAAATTTGTTCCAGAAGCACAAATATTCCATGCACTTGATATAGCGCTACACTCTACCCTAGCACAATGGTGGGAGACACACAAGGGAAAATTGGGTAATTGGGAAGAATGCACCCGCATGATGCGTATGCAATTTCAGCGTCAAAATACCAGAATGGAAGAGACCTATTTTGAAAAGGGTGATCCGCACAAAAATTTGGCTAAATGGACTGAAGCATGGGGTGTAGAGCCAAGGCCAGAATGGGTGCATATATTCATCCACACTTTGGGGAAGGTGCCTACAGACTGGTATCTTGAGACTAAGTTGTGACGAGGAACCAATGAATGGACTACGCTAACAAAAATTTTTATCCTGACCTTTAGTTTTGAAATTGGGTTTGAATGCTTGGACAAAGCCATGTAGGATATTCAGGAGGTCGTATTTGACACCAAAAAACTGAGGGTGGAATGCGCTTTTCTAGCATGGATGCACAAATGAAGGATATTGTTAATTTTCAAAAAAATTCAGTCAAAGATAATGAGGAAGATCCAAGGAACATTGTGATCCCTGATTCTAAGGGAAGGCACACAATTTCTAGACCTACGAATGAGTCACTAGATGTAACTAATCCTCTGAAGATTCAGAAAGTTAAAATTGGATCATAGGGATAGCCGAAATTAGCGAAGATAGCTGATTACTGGGATGATGATACGGTGGGAAAGGTCATCGAGATGTTGACTAAATATTAGGACCTATTTTCAACAAAAAAATTTGAGCTGAAGGGGATAATAGGAGATCTCAAGGTGATGAATATCACTTTGAAAGAGGATGTGCAACCTGTGAAGCAGTGCCTGTATAGGCTGAATCCCAAATATAAGCAGAAAATCAAAGAAGAATTGGAGAAAATGGTTGTTGCAAGAATCATAGAACCAGTGGAGGAATCAGATTGGGTGAGTCCTATGGTGGTGTAGGATAAGAAAACCAAAGGATAAATAAGGATTTGCATGGATTTGTGCAGATGGAATGATGCTTGCATACATGACCTATTCCAGACTCCATTTTTTGATGAGATCCCGAACAATGTAGGAGGAGAGGAAGTTTACTCATTTACTTATGCTTTCTCAGGATATCACCAGATCATAATCGCATTGGAAGATAGAAGCAAGACAACCTTTATGGCAGAATGGGGATCCTTTTAGTATACAGTCATGCCATTCGGTTTGAAGAATGTGACAAATATCTTCTCGCATGTGGTAGTAGCTTCTTTGAAGGAATACATCCATAAGTTCTTAAAAGTCTACTGTGATGACTAGAATGTCTTTGGATTGTTGAATAAGCATGTGTCAAGTTTGCGCCTAATGCTGAATACTTGTCAAAAGTATCAGATCTCACTCAATTTGAAAAAGTGCATCTTTTGTGTGCCATTCGGGATCTTGCTAGGTCACATTGTTTGTCATCAAGGATTTATGGAAAATCTAACCAAGATTGATGTTAGTTTTAACCTAGAATTTACTGCAAATTTCAAACAGTTGCGCTCAATTTTGGGGCATACAAGGTATTACCGAAAGTTCATTCAAGGCTATGCATCGATCATTATGCCCGTGGGGAAGCAGCTCAAGAAGGATGCCTCATTTTGTTAGGATGAAGAATGCCAAAAGAGCTTTGAATTACTTAAGAAGAAGATGGTCACTACGCCCATATTGGTCTTTCCAGACTGGTCAAAGGTATTCCATGTACACATTGATGCCTCTTGCATTGCGTTGGGAGCTATTTTAGCGCAGCCAGGTTCCGGGGAGTGTTGGGTGTAGGGACTACACTTAAGAAATCTCCTTCAACACTGAATTGTCAACCCGGGGGTTTCGTAAACTTAGAGGCGAAGCACAGGTAATTCCAGAAGTGGTAGGAACTTTTCCTATTTCTATTTCTACTTCTAAATTGAAATATATCAAAATCAAATAGAAAACAATCTCAAAGTAAATTGACACCAAATTAATTATAGTGCTGGAATGTAAAAGAATGAATTTGTGAAGAAATCCAATAAAGGAAATTTCACATTGTCGTAAATAATCTCAATTGCTGAAGTAAAATTCTATGTTTATTCTCAGTATAAGTGGTGACAGTTTAACAAGTGGGCCCTTGAAAAGATCTGCCTTCTAAATGATTTTCCTTCTCACACTAAGTGGTCATTCCTATACTCCCGCAATCTACTTGCTCTAGTACATGTACAAAATTAGGGGACTTTTGAGGTCTAAAATGGGACTCCTAAGGAAATTATAAAATACTAGTGGAAATAATAAAGTCAGATTTGATTACATCATCATATTTTAGAGGGAAAAAAGAGAAAACTAATTTTTCAACTCGTATTTGCAACTTATCTCCCTATGGGTTTACTCAAATTTCAAGTGGAAACACTCATTGGATGCAAAATTTGATTCCTCATCCAAGGAGTACCCATGTTGCATACTTTCGATGGACCATACTGCAAAAAAATGAGAAATACATTAAAAACATTATTGCTATCACGTTTTTAATGTATTTCTCATTTTTCGTGTAACAGAGTCCATCGAAAGTATGCAACATGGGTACTCCTTGGATGAGGAATTGAATTTTGCATCCAATGAGTACTCCCACTAGAAATTTGAGTAAAACCTTATAGAGATAAGTTGAAAATACGATTTGAAAAATTAGTTTTATTATTTTATTATTTTTTATTATTTTTACCTTTTTAATCCAAAAATGGTGAATCCTCCCCCATGGTTGACATCGTCATCTTGAATCATATTGGTTCTTATAAATTTTATTTTGGTCGTACATTTTTCTTAAGAGGCCCATTTTAGACCTTAAAATTCCCCTAATGACTTATGTGAGAAGTATATTTTACACTTATACTGAAGACTTATGTCTTCATGTAGGAGCTCTAAGCCTCAAGGCTTGGAGCACTCTATTCCTGTTACAAGGCATTGGTTCTTGTAACGGAACAGATTTTCCTACACCAAGTTTTCGAATTTACTTTCTAAAAATAAAAGGGGGCATTAACTATAAAAGAATTGAAAATGTGAGCAAAATTCTGAAATAACTTGCACACAAAAAATAATACTTCAATCAACTGAACCTTGCAATAGACATAAATGTTTAAGATGAAAACAATCTTCAAAAGTTAAATCAGACATTCTTCAGTCAAAGAGATTTTGCATGCGACCAAATCTAACTCAAAAATGGTTCCCTGTAATATTTTTGATTACTTTTAATCCTTCTCCTTAAACCGTGAGGTGCATACATAAATTAAGATATTACAACAACGTTATTTTCCATTTCATGAAGTCATTCTTAATCTTCAAGAGTTTAGCTTTTAATATTATAAATGCTTCCTTCTGATAATAAACGCTTACTTGCATAAATATATTAAATCGTATAAAGAAAAAAAAATAAAACACTTGTTCTAAATAAACTAGCAAACGAGAGTGCAAAATAAAACATGCATTGATGCATGAATAATCTATTTGCATGATCTAAGCAAAATAAAACCAGGAAAGAAATTGCAGAAAAAAAATTAATTCAGTTTGACTTCCACACAACAGATCCGTTCACACTTTGATTGTTTAATGAAATAAATCATAATTCTTAATCAATAGTGAAATTAAGATTTAAATCACGCTATTGCAAATAAACAAAGTTAACACACACCTTTAAGATAACGAAAGCACAAGGGTAAACGAGCTAGGTTGGCTAGGCCCTAGCCAACCAGCTCATTTCCCGTTTTAGGAAACAAAACTATTCAACACTTTAACAACACATCAATGAAAGATTAAACAAAGAGTTAGAAAATCATGGCGCAACTCCTTGTATTAATTTTTATTAGCAAATATACATTATGAGTTCAAGTCTAGCTTAGAACAAGGGTGACAACGAGATTACAAATCAACCAAAATTTACAGTCGCAATTGCTATTGCTAACCTAGTTCTATCTAAGAACTATATTTCATACAACCCTTCGGCCTATGGCCACAGTCGAAAATTACACTGTCGTTCCAAATTGAGCCTTTTGACTGAATGAAATAACAAGCAAAATCACAAAATTAAGCCAACGACTATAATAAGATGTGAACTAATCGTTGGTCATAGACCTTATCCTGAGCCATATCCATGACTATACTACGCTTAAATTTAAATTTGGATGACCGCAATCAAACTGAACAACGTGGACCAAGATGCCCATGTGAAGTGATCGAGCTGTTGCAGAGATCACGAAATGGATAGTTGTCGACAGTGCAGGAATCTACCTGCACTAGATCAAGCTAATATAATGATTACTACTTTAGATTATCAAATACTTTAGGAAATTAAATATAAGTAACAAGAAATATTAAAGGCACAAAATCTATTTAAAATGATAAATTAAGCACCTAATAAACCTTAAACATGAATTATGAAGTTTTTGTAGGAATAGACAGTATTCTTGGACTAGTGCAAGAATGAGGAGGTTTATGGAGATAAAACAGAGGTTAATGATTGTGTTTTTGTAATAGGAAGGGGGTAAAAAAGAGAATTTTGACATACCAACATCCTCCCATCACTAAGCTGTTATGTGTCCTCACACAACCTTTACCTGCTACAAAAAATATTCAAAATAGGGATCCATCTTTCAATCCTGCACTTGGATACTGATTCCTGCTTTCACTACCTTTGTCTTCTTCCTCGGGCTTCCTTAAGTTGTTTGGTCACCTTCTTAAGGTGCTTGTAGCATTTAGAAGCCCAAAAATTCCATACCTTCAATTGGCGTTTCTGTTGTTTGACCTATTCTACCAATTCTATCTTGCCTTGCTTCTATCATTTTTGCTCCTTCATGACCTAGTTTAATACCTCCAAGTCATGAACTTATTTTTAAAACTCTACTATCCGGTTATTTAGATAGAGGGTAGATGTCTCCGTGTCCAACTCATCTAGTGCAAGAACCTTTTATGCAATGGATTCAAATCATGTACCATCATTGCCAAGATCGAAGTTATCTTGTCCATCCAGTGTCTGCATCATAATATCACCAAGGGTTTCTATGCCAGGAGATTCCATGTCACCGAGGTTTTAGTATCCTCCACGTCCATTGTGCCAAGGGCTTCAGTACCCTGCACAACTAATTCATCAGGGGCTTCAATAGCATGTACATCCAACTCATCAGGGGCTTTAGTACCCTTTTCATCCAACTTATCAGGGGCTTCAATACCTTGTTCATCAAAATTATCAAAGGTTTCAATGTGTTGCGCCTCGTCATCTACCTGACCGTCTGTTGGGTCTTTGCTTGTACTTGGTGTCATTATTTCTTCTTCAAATTATGAAGGAAGTCCGACAAGGATATGTTGTGCTCCATATCTACATTTTCTTCATTCACCACAGTATGAGCTGCTACATCCGCAAGAACTGAGAGGTTGTAATCTCCAAATGAAGCCTGGGATGACTCATCAATCAAAATTGGGGAGCTCGATCGAGCGTGACTTGGCCCCGAAGAGACAGTCCTTTTCTTAGTCGATTTCATGGTCACTTTTCTTTTTGTTGAGGATGGAGTTTCTTCAACTGACTTCCCCTCTACTTGCACTCATTTATTCTTGCTCTTTGTCCTGGCAAGGCATAGTGTCTCTGCTTTTATTTTCTTTCTTACACTCTTTCCAGCCAACTTCCCTGCACTTCTTTCCTGAAATTCTTTCAAGAATGATTCCCAGGTCATTTCCTTAGCCTCCAACTCTTTCTAAACCAATATTGAAATGAGCCCATGATGGTACAGTTTTTATGCAACCTAGCTCACATCCCCTTTCTGCCCTCCTTTCACCATTTTCTCTAAACTTCGGAGCAGTTAATAAGGGAAATTGATGCGTTGCCCTGATTCAAAATGCAACAATAACTGGATATGGTACACAAACATTAATGAATAATTTCCCTCACAGGTCAGAAACTTCTGTAATATGTATAGGAGGTCTCGCCATTTTCCAAGCATGGCACTGTGCGGAAGCACTTTCTTCCAGTCGACTCTGAGCTTCTAGTTGACCACAAATCAACGCCATATTTTCTTTTCAATCCTCTCCTTTTTGAACCATTGTTCCCCTATGGTTGACAAGCCTGTAGCTCGCACTATAGATTCTTCCATGACATCAAATTCTAGTGAGCTTACCTTAGCTCGGCCTCCCTCAAATGTCTTTGCAAATTCCAGAGCCACGGCCATATCAAACCCATCGAATTTCTGCAAAAATGGGTGAAATATCGATTCTTGCAATAGTTTAAGACTGTTTCGATACTTCGTGGTCTGCTCTATCTCCTTCACAGATGATGGTTCATTTCTCACGGGTGCCATCTTTGTTTGAATCCACCTCAATTCTCGGTAACGGCCTTAGGAATATTTCACACTGAGGAATGCCAAAGGGTTGCCAAGAATTTTATGATGGAGATCCATCCATCCACCACCTTATTTATCCCATCCATCCAATCACGTTCAATCATTAAAATCATCCCATCAGGACGGATGCACACACTTATCAATCCGCTACATGCAGGAAATGGTAATTGGAGGAGGCAGAGGTTTTTATGGCGATGGTGTAACGATCATGGATGATCAGATTATGAGGTAAGGTTTTCATGAACAAGTGATGGAGGATATTTTCAAAATTTGTGGGGTTTCGGGTAGGTTTGTACTATCCCATGTTTTGCCTCATAATTCACATAATATGTACTTTGGTACTCATTAAAAATATTAGACCTCTGAATCTAAAATATCTTGCACTTAAATGATTTCTCCCTAAGTCAGTAAATGATAAAGCAAAGTGTTAACCAAAATTTAAATAATGTAATGCTATGATCTATCATTGTGGTAGTCATTCATCTACAAAAATAAGAAGTAAATTTCCAATAAGCATTTTCCATCAAGCGCTCCTGTACTGTGTTAAACATTTTTTCACTGTGTTTTCATAGCCAGGTGCGTGCTTGCGCTGAACCTGCTTGCACTGCAACATGCTTGCACTGAAATTTCCTAAACTAGTCATGCATGTTCCTGCATAAGGGATTTCTGTAGCATCAAATAAAAGGGGATAAAAAATTATGATAGAACACAGTTCTTTGGTTGGACTAAAAAAAATTTCTTGAATATACAAGAGAAGTTTTATTTGTCATTATTTGGTGTTTCACGAGCATGCCTTTCGATCTAATTGCATCAGATCCTTACATTCGATCCATGAGGGAAAAAAGAAGTGGGAAAAGGGGTAACTTTCAAAATGGGAAGGAATATTGTAGCACGGATTCTAAGAATAATACCACCAAGGGGGATAAACGAAAACGAGATGTGGAAAAAAAAATCAAGGGGAAAAGAGGGATTTTACGAAATTAGATAGGGATAGTTTCTTCGAAGAAATAGGAGGGTAATTCATTATGGGATTAAGAAAATAAAAATAGTGGGAATTACGAAACGGGAAATAGAATAAGGGCAGAATTTACCTTTGACATTTGCTTGTACTGGTGCCATAAAAAGTAAATGCAATGGTAATTGAGCGTTGTTTGGATAAAAATTTCCATGCTAGCTTTCCTAAACTTAGGTAAGGGCTTGGTTACCATCTGAAATTGCTTCTTCTTGGTGATCCAACATATCCAAAATTAAAACAACATTCCTTTTTTATTGAAATTTCGATCTCCCTGCCAGCATTTTGGTTTTCAGGTCGATCCTTCTACAATTATGTCAGTCAACTGACTGATTTTCACAATTACAGGATTATATATATATCTATATATATATATATATATATATATATATATATATTTGTTTTTGTCATTTTTTTTCTTTCTTTCTTTCTTTAAAAAAAAAAAAAATATTTTTGGAAAATAAAGAATTAGATACTCAATAGGTTGGCATTGCCACCTACCATCTCCTTTTTAGATTGTTGTTGGACTTGCTGCATAAAATTCCCTTTAGTGAGGGGTTGAAAATATACCTTTAATCTATGCCCATTCACCAGGAACATTGAATTTCTTCCATCAATAGTTTTGATTTATATTGCTCCATTTTCAAATTCTTTGACTACCTAATAAGGTCCCATCCAACGTTTATGGAATTTCCCTTTAAAATATTTAAATCTAGAATCATAAAGAAGTACCCAATCACCTGGTTGGAACTACTTCTTCTAGATAGACTTATCATGCCACTTCTTGCGCTGTTGTTGAACCAACATGTTCTGTTGAACAACATCCCTTCAAAATTCATCTAACTTATTCAACTGTAGAAGGCGCGGCTGTTGTGCTTCAGAGAGATCTAGCCCTAATTGGGTTGCAGTCCTGAAATTTTTGATCTAGAACTCTATTGGTTGAGGACTTGTTTCCCGTACATCAGCTCATATGGTGTGTGTCTTGTGTTGTTCCTCCAAGTGGTTCGGTATGCCCACAAGGCTTCTAGTAATTTGTTAGCCAATCCTTTCTATGGATATTTACTGTCTTCACGAGGATGGACTTAATCACCTTGTTTGTGGACTTCACCTGACCATTTTCTTATGGGTGATATGTTGTAGATTTCCTGTGCTGGATTTTGTACTGCTCCATCACTCCCTATACCAGATTAGAAATAAATTGTAGACCATTGTCAGAAACAATATCTCTAGGCACACCAAATCTAGCAAATATTTTAGTAAAGATTAAATCAAAAAAAACTTTTTTAGTAACAAAAGAAACAACCTTAGCTTATACCCATTTTGTAACGAAATTTGTACAAACCAAAATATGATTTTTATTTAATGATGTTGGATTTATTGTTCCTACAAAATCAATGACCCATTTTTCAAAAGGCTCAATCACAACCTGACGACATAAAGGCATTTCATTGGTTTGATTTGGTTGGCCCATTCGCTGACAACTATCGCATTGCTTGACATATTGTTTAGCATCCTTAAACAAGGAGGGCCAAAAATAGCCAGCCCGTAAAACTTTGTATGCAATCTGCTTATTAGCGAAGTGACCTCTGTAAGGTTTGTCATTGGAATATTTTAAGATATCAAACACTTCTTCCTCTCTTACACATCTACGGATAATAAGATTTGGTCCAGTGTAGAAGATGTCTCCTTGAATCCAAGAGTATGCAGCACTTTTCAATATAATATTTCTCTTCTCACAAGCAGATAAGTGAGGTGGTGTTTTTTCGATGACTAAATAGTTAGCTATGTCAGTGAACCATGGAGATTTCATTAACACAACAAAAAGATGTTCGTCAGGAAAATCATCATCAATGGGAATAACTTCACCAGGATTATTTAATCATGAAAGATAATCTGGTACTACATTATATTTTCATGGCTTATCAACAACAGTAATATTAAATTACTATAATAATAATAACCTCCTTGTCACTCTACCGCTAGTTAATGTTTTATTCATCAAATATTTTATTGAGGAATGGTCAGTATGCACAAAAACTTCATACTTTATAATGTAGTGTCTGAATTTATTAATAGAAAAAATTACAGCTAAAAACTCTTTCTCAGTAACTGTGTTTAATTCAGCGGGTTTTTACTGATGAAGTAGATAGCATAGGACTGTTTGTCTTCTTCTTGTCCTAAATATGCGCCAATAGTAGTATCTAAGGCATCAGAGGAAATGTAAAATGGCAGGGACCAGTTTGGTACTCTCAAAACTGTGCCTGTACTAATTTTTCCTTTAATGTCTCAAATGACTGTTGGCAAGCCGTGGACCAAGAAAACTCACTATCCTTAGCTAAAAGTCGAAAAAGGGGGGTAGCTATCCTAGAAAATTTCTCAATGAACCTCCTATAGTAGCTTGCATGTCCTAGAAAACCTCTCACTTCCCTTTGAGTTTTGGGTGTAGGGAGACTCACAATAATTTCTATTTTTGCGGGGTCAACCAGGATACCTTTGTTAGAGATGAGGTGGCTAAGAAATATACCTGCTTTGCACATTAATCTACACTTTTTATCACTCAAAGAAAGATGAGCTTATTGGAAACAAAGAAGCACCTTTTCTATATTTTTAAGGCCATCCTAAAATGAATCACCAAACACAGAGAAGTCATCCATATAGATTTATACACACTCAAGGTCAAAAAAAGTGTCCAGGACTGCCCTTTGAAAGGTAGTCGAGGATTACATATTCCAAAGGGAAGAAATCGGTAAGAAAATTTACCCCATGGACATGCAAAAGTTGTTTTATCTTGATCATCGTGTGCAATCTGTATTTGGTTATAACCACTAAAGCCATCTAAAAAAGAAAAAAACACTTCTTACCAGCAAGGGTATCAAGCAATTGATCCATGAAAGGAAGGGGGAAGTAATCCTTAAGAGTGGCTTTGTTCATTTCTATATAATCAATGCAAATGTGCCATATCCCATATTTTTTCGGTACTAACACCAATGAGGAGACCCACTGGCTATCAGAAATAGTATAGATAAAATCAACATCCAAGAGTTTTTGCAATTCTTCTTTTACAACATCTCTTAGAGTTGGTTTCATATGCCTTTGGGGTTTTTAGACAGGTCGGGTTCCATCCTTAATATAGATATGGTGGGTACAAGTTTTAGGAGGGATGCCTTTCATAATTATGTAGCCCCATGCAAAGGCATCAAGATTGTTTCACAAAAAATTTACAAGATGCTCTTATTGGGATGAATCCAAGTTTGAACTGATATGCAAGGATTTTCCCAGAATAATCTCAACAAGAGTGGTATCAATCTCAAGAGTACATAGAGTTTTTACTAGAGATGGTGGTGAGTGAGGTAGAGAGTCATGACTTTCCTGAAAATCTGACTCAATGACTCAAAATTGGGCATGGTGTCTAGATTGTTTGAAAGTCTTGAATCTCACCCTCATGTGAGGACTTAGAACACTGATGTATCATGGAAATAGATTAAGTATCTTCATCATTACTATGCTCTAACCACAAAGTTTCTTGGAGCTCTTGAATGGATCTAGCAAGGGGGATACAAGGTGACCTTCTTCCTAGAATCTCCATGGGAAATATACATGTCACCAGAACGACATCCAATATAGGCATTGACCGTAGTAAGCCATGGTCGTCCCAAGATCAAGGGATGTCCTCCCATGGGATTCTTTGGCTGAAGCACAATGAAGACTATGGGATATTCCCAAGAGTCTAATAGAACAACCACATCATCCAACACCACTTTCAGCTTGATTTTAGATCTATATGTGAATTCAAGCATAGTGGGAGTAGGACGAATATGGACCAGTCCAAGTTGATCCATGGTTTACTTGGTCATAACATTAATGGCTGCCCCCAGGTATATAATTACATTAGAGACAAGGACATCACCTATCTGAACAGACACAATAGGGTTTCTGGGGTCAGTATATTTCTTCATGTGCATACACACCGTCATTAACTCTGCTACTCTACCAACAAATTGAATGGTTTGAGGTTCCAATATTCTCCTTCCTGGCTTCTTGAGACATATTTCCATAATGATTTTTATATATATGGGGATCTCTTTGATAGCTTGGAGCAAAGGTACCTTTATAAAAAGATTCTAAGCTCAGAAGCCAAGCTATACTCAGGAATGGGGTCATTCCTCTCCACAATTAGCCTATCTGGGTATGGAGGTTGGTTTTAAGAGGATGGAAAATTTTATGAAGGTAGGGGGATAGGATGAATGGTGACATATTTCGTAGAATGGTCAGGAGTTTCCTCCTCACCTTTCTCTTCAATAATCACCATGGGTTGCTTTTGATTTTCTGAGGTTACTATATTCCCCGATCTCAATTGGAGATCATTGACTCCAACAGGCATAGACTGGTATCTGGATGGAAAAAGCGGGTTCATAGAATGGATCATTTGTACCACTTTGTGATTGGGGTTTGGTATGGGTTGGGAAGGAAGTTGAGGAGGTCCAAATGGTGGAGGTAAAGACAATGGTGGGATTGGCTGACTCAGCTAATGTAATGATGGTTGTGGCATTAGGTAAGGTGCATATGTAGGTGGGTATGACTGCATAAGTGCAGGATAGGAATGGTGTGAATGTTTTAGCCCTCTCCATCCTTGTTGCCAAGATTTAGAGAGTTGTCCATAATGATATTGGTTCCCATGCTGCCAATGTTGAGAGTGACTAGTGTTATGATAGGAATATGGATGTGCATTATAACCAAAAAAATGTCGTGGAAGTTTAGGAGCCATACCTGCACTTACCTGAGGTCAGTTTCTTCGTGCTCTCGTAGCATGCAATGATTCGGCTTCAGGTTGTCCTCCCTCAAGTAAAAATTTCAGCTTAGGTATGGAAGGACATTTCTCTGTGGCATGGTTCTCCAGATAAATTTCACATTTATTACTTCCTTTAACATCAAGAGGACATTCCCTTAAAATATGTTTTTTCCTACATTTTGGACAAAAAATAGATAATGACTCTTGTTCCTCTATTGGTTTTTGTTGAAACTTCAAAGAGTCTATTTGTTTGCTAACGGTATTCATTATTTCAATTTTCATGTTATCCATTTTGTTCTCCAATCCAACAATCATAGCATCAGTAGATTCGGTTTTCTTATTTTTGTTTTCAATTCCTTTACCGGATCTATATTGATTCCTTGAGAATTTCCTGCACAAGTCACAGATTTGATTAAAATGTTTCTGGGAAATATCTCCTTGTCCTAATAAATTCAAATTATTCCTAGCATCATCAATAAGTCCACATAAGAACAAGGTCCTAATGTTACTTAGATCAAATTTTTGCTTTGAACTTTGGAGGATATACATGAATCTCTCTAAGTAGTCCTCTAAGGTCTCATCATCATTTTTCACAATAGTAAATATTTCATCTTGAATATCTCTCGTTTTATAATATGCCTGATATTTGACAAGAACACTCTCTTCATCTGTTCCCAAGAAGCTATAGTGTTTCCCCCTAGTCCCATGAACTAGCGTAATGCTGCATCCTTGAGAGTTACAGGAAACAACTTTAATTTCTGAGCATCAAATGAATAATCATAGCTCCTACACAAAATATCAAACTCGAATAGGAAAGAGTCTGGGTCTTCATGTACCTTACCATAGAAATGAGGAAGAGATGATGGTGGTATATTCTCATTTGCACAGTTACATCTAGATCCACAATTTGGAATCCAAAAGTGGATTGTTCCTCATTTACTTGATTTTCGCTAGATCCCTCAGCATGGTCCTCGTGATCTGCCATTTTTGTTCCTCTAATCGAACTACTCTCAACAGGCTGGTACTGGGAAGGTTGGATATGGGTTATTAAAGTATCCTTCTTCCCTTTCGTGGGTTGTGTCACTCCTGGACTAATGTTGCCAAAATCCAAGTGGACAGTTCCTGTGTGATGATTCTGGGTTTTTTTGGACTTTCCGGCTGAAAAATAAGGCCCAATATGAGAATTATTTTCATATTTAATAGTATTTTTTCGCCCCTTAATGGGGTTCGGACCCCTACCTCTTTTAGGCATTAATTTAAAAAAATGAAAGAACAAGAATTAAATAAAATGTTGCAATGAAAAAGTAACTCAACACCTAAAAATTCCTTCAATCAATAGAAGCACACTGCAAGAAAAAATAACATTAGACTTACCCTGATTGTAGAAAACGAAAAATTCTTAGCAATTCAAATCGCCTCCCCGAAAATGGCGCCAAAATGTTGGGTGTGGGAATTTCACTTAAGCAAGCTCCTTCAACACTTATTTGTCAACTTGGGGGTTTCGTAAACTTAGAGATGAAGCATAGGTAATGCCAGAAGTGGTAGGAAATTTTCCTATTTCTATTTCTTCTTCTCAATTGAAATATTGCAGAATCAATAGAAAACAATCTCAAAGGAAATTGACACCAAAGTAATTCTAGTGCTGGAATGTAAAAGAATGCATTTGCGAAGAAATCAAATAAAGGAACTTTCACACTACTGTAAAAAATCTTAACTGCTATAGTAAAACTCTATGTTTATCCTCAATATAAGTGGTGGCAATTTAACAAGTGGGCCCTTGAAAAGATTTGCCTTCTAAATTATTTTCCTTCTCACACTAAGACGTCGTTTCCGTACTCCTGCAATCTGCTTGCACTAGTACAGTTACAAAAATTATGTGAGAAGTATATTTTACACTTATACAGAAGACTTATGTCTTCATGTAGGGGCTCTAAGCCTCAATGCTTGGAGCACTCTGTTCCTATAATAAGACATTGGTTCTTGTACCGGAACAAAGCTTCCTACACCAAGTTTTCCAATCTACTTTTGAAAAATAAAAGGGTGCGTTAACTATAAAAATTATTGCAAATGCGAACAAAATTCTGAAATAACTTGCACACGAAAAAGAATGCTTCAATCAACTGAACCTTCCAATATAAATAAAATTTTAAGATGAAAAAAATCTTCAAAATTTAAAGCAGACCTTCTTCAGTCAAAGAGATTTTACATGCGACCAAATCTAACTCAAAAAGGGTTCCCTGTGATATTTCATATTACTTTTAATCCTTCTCCTTAAATCGTGAGGTGCAAACATAAATTAACATATTTCAACAACATTCTTTTCCATTTCACGAAGTCATTCTTAATCTTCAAGGGTTTGGCTTTTAATATTATAAACGCTTCCTTCTGATAATAAACGCTTACTTGCAGAAATAGATTAAATCATATAAAGGAAAAAGAATAAAACACTTGTTGTAAATAAACTAGAAAACCAGAGTGCAGAATCCTACATGCACTGGTGCAGGAATAATATATCTACACGATCCAAGCAAACGAAAACCAGGAAAGAAATTACAAAAAATAAACTAATTCAAATTTGACTTCCACACAACGGATCCATTCACACTTTGACTATTTAACAAAATAAATCAGAATTCTTAAGCAAGAATGAAATTAAGATTTAAAACGCGCTTCTACAAATAAAAAAAGTTAACACACACCTTTAAGATAACGAAAGAACAAGGGTAAAAAATTTGGGTTGGCTGGGTCGTAGCCAACCATCTCGTTTCTTGTTTTAGGAACCGAAACTCTTCATCACTTTAAAATTGCATCAATGAAATATTAAATGTAGAGTGAGAAAATCATGGCGCAGCTCCTTGTATTAATTCTAATCAGCAAATATACAGTATGAGTTCAAGTCTAGCCCAGAACAAGGGCAACAACGAGATTAAAAATTAACCAAATTTAGAGTCGCACTTGTTATTGCTAACCTAGATCTATCGAAGAGCTATATTTTATATAACCCTTCGGCCTATGGCCATAATTGAAAATTACACAGTTGTTCCAAATCGAGCCCTTCGGCTGAATGAAATAACAAACAAAATTACAAAATAAATCTAGCGGCTATAATAAGATGTGAACTAATCGTTGGTCATAGACGTTATCCTCGGCCATATCCCTGACTATCCTCCACTTAATTTAAATTCTGATGACTGCAACCGAACTAAACAACGTGGACCAAGATGCTCGCGTGATGTGATCGAGCTGTTGCGGAGATCACGAAACGAATAGTTGTCAGCGGTGCAGGAATCTATCTACACTAGATCAAGCTAATATAATGATTAATACTTTAGCTTATCAAATACTTTAGGAAAGTAAATATAAGTTACAAGAAATATTAAAGGCACAAAATCTATTTAAAATGATTAATTAAGCACCTGATAAACCATAAACATGAAATATGAAGTTTGTGTAGGAATAGACAGTATCCTTGGACTAGTGCAAGAATGAGGAGGTTTATGGAGATAAAATAGAGGTTAATGATTGTGGTTTTGTAATAGGAAGGGGGTAAAAATAGAGCATTTCGGCATACCAACAAGGAGATTGACCACCCTATTGCGTTTGCATGTATAAATTTATCAATCGTGGAGTGTAATTACTCGACCGTAGAGATGGAAGGATTGGATATGGTTTATGTGCTGCAGAAATTCCGCAACTATCTATTGGGAGGCCACTTTAAGATGTTTACAGACTACTCTGCCCTGATGTACCTATTCAATAAGCCTGTGTTTGGGGGGAAGATCTACAGATGGTTTCTGCTATTTCAGGAGTATGACTTTGAAGTAATTGTGAAACCTGGAAGACTAAATGTTGGGCCGGAACACTTGTCGCGCATTGAAAGTGGAGAAGAGAAAACTAGCTTAGAAGATGGCTTACTAGATGCATAAATATTTTCTATAAAGGTAGTTGATGATCATTTTCATGATATTATTCATTTTCTGACCACTGGAGGTGTGCCCACGGAATACACGCTGCAACCGAAGAAAGAGTTGGTTGCGCGCATAGCTTACTTTACTTTAATTGCTGGTCAGCTGTACAAAATGGGTGCAAATGAAGTTTTGTGAAGGTATGTGTTGGAATTTGAGCAACGGGATATCTTAGATGAGGTTCATGGGGGGGTTGTAGGAGGTGATTATGCGAGGAAAGCAACAGCATGAAAGATCCTACAAGTTGGTTTATGGTGGCCCATGGTGCACAGTGATGCACATGCATATTGTCACGCTTGTGATGTATGCCAAAGGACAGGGAAACCATCACGCAGAAATGAGATGTCATTGCACCCACAAATGGTGTTGCAATATTTTGACAAATGGTCCATTGATTTTGTCGGACCTATCGACCCTCCAAGAAATAAGACAGGTGCATGGTACATAATCTCTGCGAAAAATTATGTGACCAGATGAGTTGAGGCTAATCATGTGAAGGATTTTAATGAAAATGCAGTTTCTCCCTTCATCTTTGAGAACATATTGAGTCGTTTTGGGTTCCCTAAGATTTTGATGAGCAATCGAGGTACACACTTTTTCAATGGAACTATTGAAGCTTTGAAGAAAGAATTCCAGATTCATCATTAGACGAGTACTCCATATCACCCACATGAGAATGGTGCGGTGGAAGATTTCAATAAGATATTGGAGACTACGCTCACTAAGATCTACAATGATAATTGAAATGATTGGGATGTGTGCATACATACGGTTCTTTGGGCATATAGAACCACGTGCAATAAATTGACAAGAAAGACACTGTTTAGGATGGTGTA
Organism: Pinus albicaulis; assembly: GCA_034641835.2. Taxonomy (NCBI): domain Eukaryota; kingdom Viridiplantae; phylum Streptophyta; class Pinopsida; order Pinales; family Pinaceae; genus Pinus; species Pinus albicaulis. The sequence continues at coordinate 134,450,293 of CM076581.1, forward strand.
TGGGGAGGAAGTTGTTATGTCGATGGAATATATGGTTCCAAGTTTTCGCATTGCAACGTTCAATAATATGGCAGAGCAGGATATTATGGAAGAAAAATTGTTGTAGTTGGTTGCACTAGTAGAGGACCGTTTCATTGCAGGTTTCCATCAATAGGTGCAAAAGGCGGGCGAAAAGGCTTGGCATGACAGGCGCATTAGACAGAGGGTCTTTAAGGAAGAGGATTTGGTCTTGTTGTATGACAACAAGTTTGCACGCCACCCAGGGAAGTTCAAAATGCATTGGCTTGGACCATATATTTTTAACACCCTGCAGTGACTCAGGAGAGTCACGAGATTGTGTTTAGGGAATGTTGGAGAGAGGTTCCCTTGGGTGCATTTTTGAGTTAGTTTTATCTATGTTTTTTTGTATGCGTTGCACGCAAAGATTCAAAGGGGATTTGGGGCGGGTCAAATTCCCTTAATCATTGTAATGGGTTTAAAGGGAAAACCATGAGTCTCAAACCATGGTTTGATACCATGTTATGTGCATGTCTATGATAGTATAAATATGTAAAGATTGAGTCGAGTAAGGATATATGATATCTTATCTTGTGATGTTTTGATTAATTTTTTGATATAAGTCTGAGTTTGTCTGGGTAGAAAGGCTCCTGATGGCTATGTGCGCAAATACCTAAGTCTCGACTGTGTGCAGACTTTGTTGGTTGCGTGCACAAAAGGAATGTATGTACTAAATTGAAATATCTATTAATAAAGAAGACACTTTTGGCGAACCTGGATTCTTATGTGATTTTCTGTATTGATTTTTGTTATTTTCTTTAAGATCTAAATTTGCTCTATGTTTTGTATTTAATTTTTTGATTGGTTAATTGCATATGTGCATGAATATCAATTGATATTAGATGAATATATACGAATGAAGTATACTCAATGATTGTGCGTAAAATATAGTAAAGTATTCTATGATAATCCGCAAAGGGCTAGATTTGTTGGCTATGCATGCGTGAATCTATTATATTTTCTGCACTAAGTTTTATTAGGGCCACTACATCAAAAGTTTCCTTAAGGTGCAGAAACCTGGTTCCAACACCCCCCCCCCCCCATACTGCTTCGGGTGAGACTTTCATCCACGCAAGCAGATCACCACCTAAAGGGCCAGTAGTTGGAGGGTTTTGTTGGTTGCGCGATAACTCCGAACCTGGGTCAGGACCCCTCAAGCTAACATAACCTTTGGAAATAATTCACTTGCTGCTATCAAAGGAAAAGGAATTGTTTTGTTGAGAGAAAAGGTTAAAGCTAGAAATGTTTTGTTTGTTGACGTATTAAAACAAAACTTGTTGAATGTTAGTCAGATGTGTTACCAAGGGCATGAGGTTGGCATCATAGCAAAGCATTGTGTGATACAAAATATTGATACATGTAAGATCATAATAAAGGGAACAATAGCTTCAAGTAATGGTTATGTCCTGGAAGGGGGTCTATAACATTGTTACTTGAGAAAATCAAAAGAAATTTGGCTCTGGCACAAAATATTGGGACATATAAGTTTCATTCAATTATATAAGTCAAGCAGAATGGGAGAAATGTGGGAATTTCCTAACATCTCTCTACCAGAAAGTACCAAATGCAAATCATGTCAATTCAGTAAGCAAACCAGGGTGCAATTTAATGTCAAAGAAGGTACTTCAAGTAAGCCACTTAAACTTATTCATACTGATTTGTGTGGCCCTTTAAGAAATATTTCTCCTCAAGGTGGACAATACTTCATATAATTCATTGATGATTTTACTTGAATGTGTTGGATTAGCTTATTAGAACATAAATATGAAACATTTGATAAATTTAAAGTCTTCAAATCTTTAGTAAAGAATGAGTTATATTTGAAAATCAAATTTCTTAGATATGATAGAGGAGGATAATTTATATTAGATGATTTTTTCAACTTTTGTGAACAACATGGCATCAAGAGGCAATTTTCTATAGCTAAAAACCCTCAACAAAATGGAGTGGTAGAAATAATGAACAAAACAATCCAAAAAATGGCATGTGCCATGCTTGATGAGTTTGTAACACCTCATACCTCTTGGGGAAAAACATACAACCATGAATATCCTCAACAAAGTTCATATTCGGGTAAACAATGATAAGACTCCTCATGAAATATGGTTTGGCAAGCCTCCAACTGTCAAGCGTTTTAAAGTCCGATGGAAGAAAATGTTACATAAAGAATAATGATGATAAGCTTGGAAAGTTTGAAGCTATAAATTATGAAGGAATTCTCCTTGGATACTCCTCTAGAAGAAAAGGATATAAATGCTACAATAAAAGACTTCATGAGATTGTTGAATGTATTGATGTTGTGATTGATGAAGCATTCACAGGTACCAAAAAGGAAGCACCAAAAGATGACGAATATATTCCTACAACATGCCAATAAGATGTAGGAGAGGGAATCAATGAAGCATAAGAAGAAGGAATCGAAACCACAGAAGAATAAAAAAATACTCCTTCAAGGTACGTTCAGAAAAATAATCCGTAATCTCAAATTCTAGGTGAAAAGGAAGAAAGAGTACAAATTATAAGAACTCTTGTTGGGACTTCCATTTATCTAGCCTTCCTATTCACAATTGAACCTCAAAATTTAAATCAAGCAAGAAAATACAAAATTTGTGTTAAGGCAATGGATGAAGAACTTGATCAAATAGAAAATAACCATACATTGGAATTAGTACCAAGACCTCATGATAAAAATGTTATTGGGACAAAATGGTTATTCAAAAATAAAAACAAAAAATGGAGAAGTAATTAGAAACAAATCAAGACTTGTATGCAAAGTCTATGCTCAACAAGAAGGAATAGAATTTGAAGAAACATTCACACCCGTAGCCAGAATTGGAGCCATAAGAATGTTCCTTGAATATTCAATATTTCATAATTTCATAGTCTATGAAATGGATGTTAAATATGAATTTCTAAATGGGGACCTAGAAGAGGAAGTATATATTGAACAACCTAAAGGGTTCATTCTAGGAAATGATAAAAATATTGTTTGCAAACTCAAGAAAGAACTATATTGGCTAAAACAAGCTCCTCGTGCATGGTATTATCATCTCGATAGGTATCTTCAACAACAATTTTTCACTAAGGGGTCTATAGATAACAACCTATATATAAAGATGGATGATTGTAAACTTTTGATAGTTTTTGTTTACATAGACATCATATTTGAAAAAATGAAGAATCTATGAGTTAAATGTTTTCTTCAATCACGCAACAAGAATTTGAAATTTGCTTACTTGGTGAACTAACATACTTTCTTGGTCTTCAAGTTTAGCAAGAAAAGACTGGTATATTTCTCTCGCATACTAAGTACCTGAAGCAGATTTTGAATAAATATGGAATGGAATATTGTAATCTTGTATGCACACCAATGGTAACATAATGTAATCTCAATTCACATGATGATTCTCCCTCAATAAACCAATCAGAATACAAATCTATGATCAGGAGCTTTCGTTATCTTATAGGCACAATACCAAACATCATGCATGCAGTTGGTATTGTTGGGCGATTCAAGCAAATCCTAAAGAAACACATCTCATTGCACTCAAGAGAGTATTCAAGTACTTACAAGGAACTCATGATTATGGTCTATGGTATCCCAAATATGCATATTTTTCTCTTCATGCTTACACAGATGTAGATGGGGCAGGTAATATTGATGATCGAAAGACTACTAGTGGAGGAGAATTCTATTTAGGACCTCGCTTGGTATCATGGTTCATCAAGAAACAAAGCTCCATTGCTTTATCTATTGTTGAGGTAGAATATGTTGTTGCTACTTCTTGTTGTACTCAAGTTCTATGGAGGATGCAAACATTAGAAGATATTCAAATCACATGTCCTCAACCTTTCCCCATTTTATGTGATAATGCTAGTGCCATAATTATTTCTAAAAAATTCTGTCATGCACTATAAAACTAAGCATAATCCAATCATATATCACTTTCCGAGAGAACAGGCGCTTGAATAAAGGTCAAAATAGATTTTTTCCCTCAAAGGAACAAATTGTGTATATATTTACGAAACCACTTCCACATGATTCTTTTGAATATCTTATATAGAAACTAGGATTGGTCTCTGCCTCATCACTACATTAATTATTCTAACAAATATTTCATGTTCGGGGAGAGATGAGACTAGAAATTATTGCAGTTTACTTTCTGTACGTTGATCATATGAAGAAAAATCACATATATACATGTATTTTGATCCAGACAGTTGTGTATGCTAACCTGAGATGGAGAAACAATGGGACTAACTCGGAGAGGTGGTATGATAAGCTTAAGAAAGTTATTATTTGACTCTATGATCTAGATGTTGATTGGTTACTTTCTATTATTTCTCAAATAATACTTACATATTTTATTATGAATATTGAACATTGCTTCTTTGATGCCTTTAATTGATTGATGAAGTTGCTTTGATGGATGAGTTGGGTGTGATCAGATCTGTCAGTGAACAATTTGCACAGGTTCAGGGGGAACATTTGGTATATTAGTACATTGTTGACATTATGATTTCCTTGTTGTAGATCGAGTTCATGTTGATAAACATACACATGTTGAATTTTTTCATACTATATTGTTATTATTATGCTCGAGTTGCATATTGGTGAATCTGTCTATAATGTGATAATTCTTCTTGCATGAAGATTATGGTTCACGAGAATGATATGTTGTTACTACAACTTCTTGATCCTAGATGATGGTTGCCTACTACCTCACTATTTATTTTTTTAGTTTTTTTTCTATAAATTTCATATTTGTCACTTGATATAAAGGTCATGTAAAGAACCATGCTATAATCACTATAATACTCAGTCATGTTTGGAATATTGGGGCCAATTCAATTAAGTATGTAATCCCATTTTGGGCATTTGATGTAATGATTGAGTCAAATATGTAACCCCACTGTGTTGGGTGATCAATGTAAACATGAGTCGTTGGTGATAGGAAATTTCATATTTGATTGAGTCAGAGAGTCATGTATTTCAGAAAATCCAGCATGTGCTTAGGGTGAGCATGGTCAATCTACAGTGCCCATAAATAAAAACAAGAGAAAATCCTTCATTCACCATTGGTCAACCCTTTTCCCTTGATGTAAAAGGGGGAGAGTAGATTGTTGTTTGGAGAAATAATGCTTGGATAGAAGCTTGGTATGTTTACAATTGTGTTTACAAGTATCTATAGGTAGTGGTGACCAAACACCAAAATGGTTTCCATCAAGTCCAATGGGGGATATTGTTGGCATTATGAAAAATGTGTTGTCCTTGATGGAAACCTACTTGATAAATATGTCAACATGATGGTAGCAGGATGAATATAAAGTCTAGTAAAGATGTGACAGAAATATATACAAAGGAATATCAGTTCAAAATGAGAGGAATGATAAAATTAAATTTTGAGGAAGTATACATAGGTTCTGTGAACAAAGGTCGTGTACATATGTGTGTATGGTGAAGAAAAGTCACGTACAACTTACGTACCATGGTATTCCAAATATTAGGGGTCTTTACCATGGTAATGACCTATAGTATTGAGCACGCCAACATATATTTGATCCCGTCAAGGAATACCATCAATATTACTAAGAGTTTATCCCAAGGTATTGGCAAAGGCATGAGCTATATAAGGAGATGGAGATAAAAATGTTTTGTGTTCAAGTTTTGTGTTTTATATGAATGATTTGATATGAAATATGTGTGCACGAAGGAGCAAAGAAAAGTCTTAGATTAGGAAAAATATGAAGTATGGTATCTTATGTACTTGTTTGGTTTGGTTATATCTAACTGTGATTGATATGTGGTGTTAATGATTTTCTGACATAAATATAAGTCAGTAAGGGTTTCAAATTATATTTTGTGGTTGTATCAAGAGCATATATCAATCGTTTCATATCTATATGTTGGTTCTCTTCTGGGAGATCACGTACATACATGGATCATTCTCTGATTTGTTGAGCATATATTCTGAAGTATGGATAGATATGTACGTGGGTGTTATTCATGAGAAACGCATACATACACATAATTGCTTCATAAAATGCACATACACATTCTATGGTTTTGTAGTATGGGATAATAATGATGTCTGATCAACTTTATTATGTTTGTTGTTGTCTATCGATGAAGTCTTTCATGATAATCTTTGTCTAACAGTGTTGGTTGGGTTGAACTGATTATGGTATGAAATGTTGAATAGAAATAATGCTGCTATGAGATGATATGTATGTGATTAAAAGATTTTTGATGGGGCCAATATGTGTTTCAGTGATTGTTTCAGTAGTGCAGTGATTCAAATTCAGGTTTTTTGTGTTTTGAGACCTCTGCGTAGGTCATTCGAAGGGAAATCGCTTATATATGCAGGTATGCTTAAGAAAAATAGCGTATATATTCTGACATGTGTTTAATAAGGGTTTGAAATGATAGGATTTGGTTTCAGTGATGAAAAATATGTGGTTTGGTACTCTAATAAATGGGTATACAGTGATATAGGTTAGTCTGGTTGTTTGGATAAGTTATTTCAATGTTTGATTTTATGATAGAGTTGGTTCAGTGATTAAGTGCCTTAATACAATGTTGACTTCAGTATTGTTATCTTATATTTGGATTGGATCCAGTTTGAAACATTCTAAAAATTGATCCACAAAGAACTGAGGACAAGGGGGTTGCAACTCCCTTCCAGTAATAGCTAGAGAATGAGAGAAGGTTGTAGCCTTCTGTAGGCATCGGTGTGTGTGTACTGGTATGAGTCTGCACCAGTAAATTTTTTTAATAAATTTATATTTATAATAAAATAAGAAGACACAGATGACATCAACAATGGTTTTATCTCACATTGGGTTTCCACCTAAAAAAATCCTGGTGTTCATTTGTGTTTCTTATGTGTGATAGTTTATTATGTTCTTACTGCTCATGGTTATTGTTTAATTAATGATTAATGAAGTATTGATGCACTGGTTCAAGATAAACAAAAGATGAATGGAATTAAAATATAATCAACAGAATATATACTACTTGTCTTCACAAGATTCACGTACATATGATATTTTACTTCACTATTGTAGCGTAAAAAAATATGAATAAGAAATTGGAAGGTTTAAGTTATTTTTAAATATTAATTCACCCCCCCCCCACCCCCCCCCGCCCCCCAAGTATTTTTCCAATAAATAATCTATGATATAAATGCATAGGAATTGATTCCCTAGCCAGGAATTGTTTATAGGAAAAAAAATAAATTTTGGCGTCATTTTCGAGGATCAAAAAGATAATTATTTTTCCCTAGATTATTTTTTCTTCCTTACTTATGAAAAGATAACAAAGTAGGATAATATCATTCACTTGGTGAACTCTACTCGAAATTTGGCTTCAGTAAGGAAAAATACATACAACAATCCTAATTTATAACATATTATAACATACTCCAACATTATCAGATCCTGAAAAATTGATCTAAATGAAGGTTTCGAGAGAAACACAAGTTTCATGTCCCAAAATTCGTATGAATGACCTCTGAGTGGGGTTAACTAAATCCATAATATTTATGAGGAAACACCATAGTTAAGCTTGAAATCATTTTGATTTATTGAAAAAGTTATTCCTATAGAAACAACAATTTTACATGAAATTTTTGAAGTTATAAAAGATTCTTTATCTTTGTTTCCTGAATTAGAGACTGAGATTGAACCTCTAGAGGAATCTAATTTTCTTTTTTCATAATCATCTAAAGAGGAAGACAATAAAGATATAAAAGATAATTTGGAAGTAAAAATCCCAATAATAAATCCACAATGAGTTATTCCAAGGAACATAATGGCTACTCAAATGTGAATTACTTAGTTTTTGTGTGATATTCACCTCTGAGATTACCTCCAAATCCACATGAGATTACCCAGGGATATCTTAAACACCTGCCTAGGTACAATGGAGAATATAAAAATAATACTAAGGAGTCTCTTGAAGTTTTCTTAAATATTGAAGATAATATGAATGTTGGGGAGGAAGATGTATATATGAAATTGTTTGTGCAGTCTTTAGAGGGTGAAGTGGTACATGGTTTAGGAAATTACCTATTGTATTTATCACTTCATGTGTTGTCCTAGATGATACTTTTATCAAGCAATGGGGAGAGAAAAATGATCATTTATATTACTATACATAGTTTAATTCAATTAAGAGGAACAATTGTGAAGAGGTTTATGAATTTATTAAAAGATTCAGAATTTTATAATAAAATTCCTAACAAAATCAAGCCTTCTCTTGTAGCAACCAAGGTTTCCTTTGTTGGAAATACTGAGAGGGGGGGTGAATCAATATTTCATTAGTTAAAAAAATTTAAGCATCAAAAAAATTAACCTATAAATCACATCAAAGGAATACAAGATATACAATAACAATATATTTATATTATAAGCTAAGCTACAACTAGAAGGGATACAACCCCAGGATTTACCAGCTACAAATGGAAGGGACACAACCCCAAGATTTACCAGCCCCCACTGGAAGGAGGTGACAACCTCCAGAAGGAAGCTACAACTTCTTTGCCTAACAACAACCTACCACCCTATAGAATAAAACATAAATCAAAAACTTATTGGGATCCCATATCAAGGATAATGACCCAATTACAACAAATACAATCATTGATATCTCTGCCTAAACATATTCAACTTTAGATATTCTCTAATAAGTATGCCACTGTAACTCCGACCTCAAATGCAACAAAATAGATTCTAATTTATACCTTCAAATAATTTCTTTAGATATGCCTTAAAAAATAACTCAATTTGTGCTTTTAGTAACTCAAATATCCCATAGAAACTCTATCTGAGAAAAGACTATTAATTTTCCTAAAAATGTAACTTGAATCTTCTTCAAGAATCATACAAGGATGACCTTAGTAATTGCTCCAAACTTCTACAAGAATGACTTCAATATCTGCTCCAAAATTGTACAAGAATCATTTCAAGATCTGCTCCAAAATACTACAAGGATAATTTCAAGATATGCTACAAACTTCTATAAGAATGATGCCAAAAATAACTTCAAAAATTGTGCCAAAATTCCTTCCATAGATAGCCTCCCTAATATGGTCTCTCCTCACTTTGAGTTCATGAGATATGCATTGAGAAATCTAGGGGTAGAAACATAGGATGATTTTTCAAACTTTGATAACTGCTTGTGGTGTATTTTAACTTTACTTAATTAGCGTCTTTTTCACTTTTTGATTATTATTGTTTTCTTCATAAAACAATTACCAAACCATAAAGAAAAATAGGCCAAAGGACACAATATATAGACAATAATCCAGGGCCAAAACCTCTTCAACTCTGAGAGGAAAATCCACAAGAATTCTTCTTCTTGTAGAATCTTCAATTGACGAATTCCAAGACCTAGATCCTTGGCCAAAATCCTCCAATACCAAGTAAAAATTTTCCATTTTATCAATAAGTCAACATAGTCAAATTTATTGCAACTTCTCCTTATTTGACTTCGTCCCTGCAATAGAATATTGCCTCTCTGCCTTAAGTTCTCATCCTTTTATAGCTTCCTACACTTGTGAAGTAAATAGGGAAATTTTAGCCCTTCCCCTCCTTCGCTTGAAAAAAATATCTCTCCAAGACTTCAGCCTTCACTTTAGACTATATTGGTACCACAATTCTATTCTTAGGCATGATTGTAATTTGATTTATCTTCTACAGTGGATGCCCTATATTTAGCCCGCACGTGTGAGAGTTTTTACCCAAAACCAATCCTAAAACGATACTTCTTTCCTCTTCGATTTTTCTTCTCCTTTATTCGCTATCTTAAGTGTTCTTGGACGATTTTATTGTGAGAGATGCATCTCCCCAAAGGCAGTCAACTAGTCTTCTTTATGTAGCCTTCTAGTCCCTTCAAAATAGGCTGACTTAACTGTTTGGAAGACCGACTTGTTGTATGCATTTTGACTTGATATTGGAGGCTTTATTGACTCTATTTGACTCAAATATTTTTCTTACAATATATAACATACCCAAATGGGCCTCTCATACATGACAATGACACATAATCCCTAGAAGCTCTCAATGGGAGATTGATCTATAAAATAATTTTCTCTTGAGCATGAAACCCATGCCTTAAGAACAAAAATAATAAATTTATTTTTCTCATTACATCAAACACATAAAATCATGATTACATGTGTCATTATGAATATCAAACCTAGTTACATATTTCAACACTCCCTCTAAACTAGGGAGGTATTCATAATCCGTACAAAGTACTTGGACACTCTCAATCTGAATAATTCGCATAAGAAGAGTCATATTAGTAAACGATCTATTTAGAATCATATCATCCAACATTGTCACATAGCAAGGCATTGACTAAAAACTCTCTCTCTCCAAAATATCAGAGCACAATGTTTACGAGACCAATGATTTATATACACCATCACCATTGTCTCTCAAGGAACATACCCCACTTGAGTGTTCACATGGTATGCCCTTCTATGACTTTTCTTATCTTGGATTCCCTGTCCTCAAAGAATAATGATCCTCTACAACTACTCTAATCTTGGATGCCTTGCCACATCCTCAAAGAGTATCGGATGCCATATGCTTACCCAATCCTCCATCATTTCTTCCCAAGTGAAGACAATAATGATGTTCCTTTCTCTCCCTCTCAACTAGGGAGGATATACCCATTCCTATTAAGGAATTTACCCATTCCTATACAAGGAATTTACCCAAGCTCCTTATAAACCAGGGAATTATCCAAGCTCCTTCTTGTCTAGGGACTTGCTTCCAAGTTCCTTCATAACCAAAATTTTGCTTCCAGGCCCCCTCTTAACTAGGGACATGTTTTCAGCAGAAATTGTTTCCTTTTTGGTGGAGATCATGGGACCTTCAACTTCTTGTAGAGCTCCTCCATTCAGTGCCATGAATTTCATCTTCTTCATCTTGTAGGGCATCGACCATCCATTACTTTCCTTCATGAACCATGTTATTTGTGTCATCCTTCCTTCATCATAAAGTAATCTTACTAGTCCATATCTGGATTTCCTTCATACAACTACCTTTTCCACATCATGTATACTTTAGGATCTTTAATCCTTTCACAAGATAAATTAGTTTTAGATGACATCCATAACTCTCTTTTGGTAGCCCTGTATTAGCCAATCCAAATATTATTAAATCACAATTACCTTTTGTGATGGATCTGACATATGCTTGTAGCAACATCAACATATTGCATTCATATTGACACATCTCCAAGATATCTAATGTCAAGGGTCTTCTTTCTTTTCATACTTTTTCAAGGTATTCATACCTTTCCCATGGAGACATCATGGCCAATTATTCTAGTTTTTAGATTTTCATTTCCTTTTATATAGTTTTTTTCATGATCTCTTCCTTTCTTCACATATTTCTCATCGTGAACTTCTATCTATAGTTCCTTCATCTTTTTCAACCACATCATATTCCATATGAGGACATATTATGTTTATTTCATCTAGTAAATATGTGAATTATTCCTTCATGCATCCTACTAATGAAAGATATCCTTTTCCTTTGATCATACACATGAGGTAGAGTATTCATCCATGATATCTACAAATATATGATGACATGAATTTAGTTCATTACATATATGCATACATACCTATTTTCTTATTTTTCTCATCTAATATTTCTTAAACAACTTTATTTCCTTGATTTAGAGTACTTCAACCATCTTGACATGTTGCATTCCTTTTTCATCAAACCATAATTCTTCCAAACAATGAATCCAATCCAAGGTGGAATTCTCAACGAGACATTGCTTCTTCCAAGAGATGAATATTATAATGAATATGCCAGTAGTGGATCCTAATTATCCTCATCTTGAAAATGCTCCTTCCCAATGATGTATGATGAGTTCTACACTCAATGATTATCTTCTACCCATAATTACTACTTATGCTTCAAATGAGGTTACCAAGAGCTACTTCCTTCTAATGATGACTACCACATAATTCTACTTCAACTATCTTTCAAGATTCTTATGATGATGTCATGAGCTCTTGCTTCCAATCATATGCTATTATGATGCCATACCTAAAATGATGCATCCTATCATGGTAGAGGTTTTCCAAATTATATTTCTTTTTGGTATCCACAGTTATATAACTAAATCATGTATGAGGATCTAAGGGTCTGTATAGTTCCCTCCTTCCATCATGCTTCTTAAAGGACCATCCTATCCATCTTTACTTCTTGTACCTACATTATTAATTAACAAGTACCCCAAGAAAATGATACGATACCAAAACATGATGTCAAATTATCTTTTTAGGGTTTCTATGCAATCAAGAGGTCATCCTAGGGTTTCTTAAGTTCAAACCCGAGATCATATTACGTCATGCAAGGATTTATCCCATGCCCTAACAAACCCTAGAAGTCAAATCATAGAGAACAAGTACTTTCATATTCATGTTTCTAAATACTATGGTTTCTTATGAGCCATCTATAGTTCAAAATAAAAAACCTAGAGTCATAACTTCAACCCTAAAACATTTTATGATGGAACCTTAATAATAATAAAAATATCATTACATACCCCATGGATACCTACTTACGATGTCATGGTTCCTTCATAAAGATATCTTTGTTGTCCTTTTTGTTACCTTTCAGAGTTTCTTTTACAACTCTTTTCATGGAACATGCTTCTCCACGAGATCCTTTAAGAAATGGAACGATTGTAGCTCCTTTATGCTACCTTGATGGGTACAAGACTTCTATATAATATAACATCATAATGGGGATTCATCTCGTTGCACTTATTTTATGCCTGCAGTTCCTTGGTTCAAATGCTTACAAGAAATGTATAGATGTTTATCAAGGCAATTCCTTTGGAAAGTTGGCCTTCTTGAATTCCTAATTGAGTTATTTAATGCATTGATGTGTGTGATTTTAGTGCCACATGGATTAGATTCACCACAAGATGCAATAAAAGATAGATACTTATGGAATTCTCAGTCTTCTTGAGGAGATCTATCCTTCTTAGGCTCTATGGTTATTGCCAATGATTTTGAGATGCAGAACAGACTTCGTTTTTCTTTCTAAATATTTTAATCATACCTCCAACTTCTTGAAACAATGATTTAGTATCATTATAAATTTGGAGGTATACTTACTTGGTAGAGGGCTAAGATTGTATCTAGAGATTTTCTTGACGCTGGAATGAGATTGGGTCTTTTCAATGTCTTGAGAGAGAGATGTAGTTCACTATAACTTTTTATTTTGAGATTAGGCCTTCAGAATTTTGTGCCCATAAATTTATAAAGTTTTTCTTCTTGAACTATACCCTTAAGTATTCTTGAATATTCATTGTTTTATTTGATGCCTTGACTTTTATTGATACTCCTTTTGATTTCTCTCTTCAAGCTGACTTCCCTTATTTTTATACCTTAGCTCTTGATGATATTTTATTTCTTCGACCCTTGAGTGTCCTTATTTGAGCTTCCCCTCCTTTATTTGTTTCCTTAGCTCTGATACCATGTTGATAAATCTAGGGGAAGCAACATAGGATGATTTCTGAAACTTTGATAACTTCTTGTGGTGTATTTTAACTTTACTTAATTAGCTTCTTCTTTCACTTGTTTATTATTAGTTTTTTCTTCATCTAACAACTACCAAAACATAAATAAAAATAAGACAAAGGACACAATATATAGGCAATCAGCTAGGGCCAAAACCTCTCCAACTCTGAGAGGAAACCCCACAATAATTCTTATTCTTATAGATTATTCAATTAATGAATTCCAAGACCTAGACTTTTGACAAAATTCCTCCAAGACCAAGTCAAACTTTCCCCTTTTCTCAATAAGTCAACACAATCAACTTTACTACAACTTCTCCTTCTTCTTTGACTTAGGCCATGCAATAGAAGAATATTTATTCTCTACCTATAGTTATAGGCCTTCTGTAGCATCTTTCACGTGTGAAGTAAATAGGGAAATTTTAGCCCTTCCCCTCCTTCGCTTGAAAAAAATCTTTCTCTCCAAGACTTCATCCTTCACTTTAGACTATTTTCGTATCACAATTATGTTCTTAGGCATGACTGTAATTTGATGTATCTTCTACAGTGGATGCCCTAGATTCATCTTGCACATGTGAGAGTTTTTATCCAAAACCAGTCCTGAAACAATACTTATTTCCTCTTCGCTTTTTCTTCTCCTTTCTTCACTACCTTTTGTGTTCTTGGAATATTTTCTTGTGTGAGATGCATGTCCCCAAAGGTGGTCAACTAGTCTTCTTTATATATCCTTCTAGTCCCTTTAAAATAGGTTGACTTGTCCTAGCTTCTAGGTCGACTTGACATGTTTGGAAGGTCAATTTGTTGCATGCATTTTGACTTGATCTTGGATGGTTTCTTGACTCCGTTTGACTCAAATAATTTTCTCACAATATGGAACATACCCAAATGGGCTTCTCATGCATGAAAATGACACATAAGCCCTAAAATCTATCAATGGGATCTTTATCTATAAAATAAATTTCTCTTTAGAATGAAACCCATGCCTTAAGAACAACAATAATAAATTTATTTTTCTCATTACATCAAATATATAAAATCATGATAAATTGTAGTTTTTCCAATCAATGCTAAATTGTAGTTTTCCTTATTTTCTTCTCCCATGTCAAAGTTGGCTTCTTTGTCTACATGATTGGAACGTTCTCTTTCACAATCTTGTGATTTTGTGCCTTGTGACCAAGATTATTGCACTTGTAGAATACAATGTTTTGATTCTTTATTGGTAAATGGATTGTATTTTCCATGGAAATTTCTAGTTCTAAATCCATAATCAATCTTGTTCCTTGCATAATTGTATCTTGTATTGGTTTTAAAATGAATTTATTTATGCTCAAAATTATTGAGAAAGAGTAACAGTGACTAAGAAAAATATTTTCATAAATGGGAGTGTAGTATTGTCTTCTAAATTTGTGTTTCCTTGGAGGAAGTTCAATCCATTTATCATCTTTGTGATGGATGTCTTTGGGAACATCAATAAAACTTCTTGAAGCAGTAGCATTTCTAGATTCTCCTTTAATTTTATCCTTTAAAGGTTTCACTCTTGTGTCTTCCATTCTTAAGGATGAACCTGTATATCAATATCGTCGTTATCGCATGATGATCCTTGACAGTTGAGAATGTTATCCAACATTACTGAGTTATTCAAGTTCTTATTGAGATTATGAACTTCAGCTCTCAATGAAACAACTTCTTCTTCAGGCTTCTTACACTCTTCTTCTCTCTTCTTCATATAAGTCTTCAATACTTCCTAAATTATCTTTCTTATTCAAGGTGGACCTTTAAAGAGATATTCTCTTCATCATGCTTCTTAAGTAGGTTTTTCAATTCTCTGTTTTTATTTCTAAGCAAGGCATTTTCATTTTAATTATTTCTTTTCTTCTCTTGAATATCTTCATCTTCATGTTCGTCCTCTGAATATTTTCTATGTCCCCAGAAGGAATCTATTCTCATATTTGGTTATTCATCATCTGAATCATTAACCTCTTCATAATCATGCTCAATATCTTGATTTTCTTGGGTTATGGAGAGAACTTATCTTGCATTTGGTTCCTGTATATCACTTCCATATAAAGAGTTGTTTTCTTCTTTGGAATAAATGTTTTTCTTATGGAAGATTTTATTTTCCTTAAAAGGACATATCTTAGTATAATGTCCTATTCTTCTACATTCGAAACATTTAAAAGGTAACTTGCCTTTGCATTTTCTGGTTCCCCTTTTTATCTTTTTGATGAAATTAACTTATTTTACATTTAAATCATCATCTAGAGTTCCTTTGACCATGAGTTCTTTGTTTCTTGTCTTCCTTGTGTCTTTAAAATCTGGTTGATGGTCCATTTTTTGTATCTATTCACATTTCGTATGATGTAAGAGTGACATGTGATTCTTCTATTTTCATCTTCGCCAAGTCCTTGGTTTATTATATGGCATATACCTTGGAATCGTATCTTAAGGGAAGCGATCTCAAGACCTTTTGTATGATCAAAGGATCTTAAAAAATTTCTCCTAATCCTCTGATGGAGTTGAAACTTCATATTCTCTAAGTATATAATTCACAATATCTTCTTTTTCATCCATTTTTAGATTTTTGTTGGGTATGTGTTATATTCTTTCCATGATTACTCGCACGCACAGGGGGGTCACAGGGGGGCGAAAGCCCTCTCTATACATTGGGCCGAGCGCAGAGGGGGTGGTATCCCTCCCTGTCTAGGGGTTCGCAGGGGGCGGGTAACCCGTTGTGCAGGGTTTGGGGCAGCGTCTCGGTAAATTTTTTTTTCCTTATTTTTCAGTGGGTGAACTCTCCTATGGTTTTGTCCATGGGTTTGTACATGGTTTTGGGGCATGATGGTTTTCAGCCCCTATTATTTTGTAGATCCGTTCAAGCGAATTACGGTTATGTTCTAATCCAGTGTTAATAGATTGGGGTTTATGAATGCTTCGGCATGTATATTTCTATGTTGTAACACTAAAAGGAATATAACAAAAAATCAAGCTGGTAGTCCCGATTTGGGATCCAAGGGAAAATATTTGTGTATATCTGTTTTATGTTCTCTCACTATTTTTTATTTTTTGTTTTTTAAGAATTCATTTGCAGATAATTTCTTTACAGGGTTAAAACCTACATTTTGTATCAGAGCCAAGTTTCAGCTTCAAGGGGACACCTTTGCTGTTGAGGGGTTTTTTTTCTCGGGCATGCGATAGACCCTATTCAGTGGGAGATCTGTGGGATCAATTCTTGTGGTGAATGAAGATGGCGAGCAATGGAAATATAGAGATCGATAAATTTAATGGTCAAAGTTTTGAGTTGTGGAAGCTCAAGATGAAGGATCTACTGGTGGATAAAGATCACTGGATCACGGTAGATTTGGGTACTAAACGAATAGCAATATCAGATGAATATTGGGCAAAGTTGGATTGGAAGGCAAAGAGCACAATACAGTTGTGTATCTCAAATTTAGTATTGTTGAATGTATCTAGGGAAGCTATGGAAAAGACTTTTTGGCGAAGAATTTTATGGTGAAGAATTTTTGGGGAAGCTATGGCGAAGTCTCTGGTGAATATATTGTTCATGCGAAAAAATTTGTATAACCTGAGGATGAAGGATGTAGACTCGGTGACAGAGCATCTAAACGCCTTGAATATTGTGGTAATTCACTTGTCATCTGTTGATATTAAAATATAATATGAAGATAAGTGCATCAGTTTTTTGTGTTCTCTACTAGATTTGTGGGAAATTCTGGTTATTGCAATAGGTAGCAATACAACTACCTTGAATTTTGATGAAATTGTCTCAACCTTGCTGTTAGAGGAAATGAGACCGAGAAATATGGAGGGTCGGAATGGAGATTCCTTATCTATACAAGGAAGGTCCCAGAACAGAAACACAAATAAGTTTTCGAGTGGGAGATCTAAATCTAAAGGGAGACCTAAATCTCCATGAAAGCATGTAAATGTGTGCTGGAAATGCGGAAAGGAAAGGCACTACAAAAAGGAATGAAAATCTGAAGCTCCTGAGAAAGGAAAGGGATCATATGATGCTCCTTATATAGAAGAAAAAATCACCTCAGATGAAGGTGGGGATGTGTATTTTGCTTCTTCTACAAACACAAATATAGATCATGAGGCATGGTTGCTTGACTCAGGTGCATTGTTTCACTTCACTCCCCATAGGGAGTCGTTCTGCGAGTATGAGAAGTATGACGGTGGTGATGTCTTCTTAGGGAATGATAGGAAGGCTAGAATCATCGGACGTGGAAAATTCAAGCTGAAGCTTTAAGGTGGAAGGATTAGAACACTTCCTAGCATTCTTCATATTCCTGCATTGGCAATAAATTTTATTTCTGTAAGCAAGATGGATGATACGAGTGTAAAACCAGTGTTCAAGAAATATACCTGCAAGATGGTTTGGGGAGCACTAGTATTAATGCGGGGAGCTCGGATTAGAACTCTGAACAAGCTTCAGGGTAGCACTGTTATTGATGGGTGCAACAGTTCTGTGTTTCTTGAAAGTGGAGCATAAAGCCTAGCGGTCTCTGGAGAAAAGACCATGATATGGCATCAAAGGCTTGGACATATTGGAGAGAAGGGCCTTCATATACTGCATGGTAATGGTATGGTTGAAGGTATGTCTAATTTATCTCTAGATTTTATTTTCTGTGAACATTGTGTATATGGGAAGAAAAATCGAGTGAGTTTTCCTTCTAGTGCTAAGAGGGCTAACAAGATATTAGAGCTTGTGCACAATGATGTGTTTGGACCTGTGTCGGTTCCATCACTGGGAAAGTATGTGTACTATGTTTAATTCATAGATGACTTCTCAAGTAATACATGGATATATTTCTTGTGTAAAATATATGAAGTATTTGAAAGATTTAAAGAATCTGAGGCTCTATTGGAAATCCAGGCATAGAAAAAGATAAAGGTGCCCAGGACAAATAATGGTGGAGAGTTCTGCAAGAAGGATTTTGAAGAGTTTTATAAGAAGTGTGGTATAGCACGACAAAAGACTACTTCATACACACCTCAACAAAACGGAGTTGGAGAAAGAATGAACATAATGTTGATGGAAAAGGCAAGAAGCATGCTCAGTGGTACCGGGTTAGGAAAGTAATTCTGGGCAGAGGCAGTGGAGACTCCATGTCACCTGGTTAATAGATCACCTTCATCAACGTTGGAGGATAAGACTCCACATGAGGTATGGACTAGTAAGAAACCCTCTCTTTCACATATGAGGGTATTTGTATGTGATGCATATGTACATGTTCCAAATTAAAATAGGATCAAGTTGGATAATACATCTAAAAGGTCCATCTTTATTGGGTATAAGGATGGTTTGAAAGGTTACAAGCTTTGGAACCCAGAAAAAAGGAAGGTTGTGTACAACCGAGATGTGGTGTTTAGAGAGGTGAAATATGTTGTTAAACATGAAGTCCTACCAAAGGTGTTGGGAAAAACTCTTTGAGAGGGGGTGAATCGGTATTTCACGCATATTAAAGCTTTTACTTTTTCTTGCTTCTAAAACCCAATACGCAGTATTATGCACTGAGACTCGCGTATACACGCGGATATCCTTCATGAAACTTGCGTATACCCAGAGATCTAATTATGCCGATATTCATTAACTTAGTTCTTTGCAATATTCATTCATCTGATGTTAAGTTAATAGTAAACATGTGTAGTAACAACAGAATAAACCATCACACAAAGCATCACACATGAACACCACGATTTTTAGGTGGAAACCCAAGTCAGGAGAAAACCACCGCTGCAGTTGCTCAGCCTTCAATATTTTAGTATAGAGAAAACATCTTACAACATATGTGTTGGTGCTGACTCCTACCAGCACGCAGGCACCCACCTGCGCTCGTTTACCAGCCTCTCCTGGAAGGGAGCTCCAACCCCGTGACTCGTTTACCAGCCTCTCCTGGAAGGGAGCTACGACCCCCTGACTGAAGGCTACAACCCTCGGCACCTCTATGGACCACGTTTCATCAATTTTCACCTTTGGATCAAAGCTTCCTTTAGGACACCACTTGCAGGCCACGTTTCATCATATTTTCAGACTGGACCCACTCCATACATTTAAGCTCAATCATACATCAAACTGAAACTTATCAATTCAGACAACCCAGAACTGTAGAATACATCATTCACAGTTAGCAGAAACACAGTAGAACAGATCAGACATTTCATACCCCTTGCTTCAGCAAACCCTAGTTTGAATACGCGCTTTCCTTTCACTGATACCGCGTATATACACGCTTCCAATCACATCAACCTGCGTATACTTCTGTACAAATTACAGAACTGATTTCACTGTGCATACGCGCTTTCTCTTCAGCAAATCCGCGTATATACGCGCTTCCTCTTCGACGAACTAGCGTATGTTTCTTCAGACATTTAGGTCAATGGAATTCTTCAGAACAGATACATTACTCAGATTTTACCCTTTACTTCAGACAGATGTTCGCCTCATCACAGATCTAATCATCCCCTAAACAGATCTAGCAAATACAAGTACATTTCAGATCTAGATTCCCTTCTTCATCATTGGTGCATCATGCAATCAGATCTATCATTCAACTGTAACCCTTTCCATTCAGATATTCTTCAGAGAGAAGTATTCATTCAAGCTCAGACATCTTGCACCCACACCCATCATTTGCACAATGAATTTCTTCTCTTTATATAGGTTTACCCTTTTTCAATACCATGAGCCAAAACCACATTACTTCCGATGGTATTCCTGGACGGGGTCATTTAGACGAATCATTACCCAATACAATGGGTCAATACCATGGTGGTTACCCCTGGTTTTTCACTTTTTGAGCGCTTTTTCCCATACGCGACTTGGCACGTACTTAACCGCGTGCATACGCGACTTCTCCTAGACAAATCCGTGTATTCCTTGAAACATACTCTTTTCATCATGGATCTAGCACATATTGAATTCCTTTCTTCATTACCTTCTGTACTCTCTGTAGATACATTAGATTTACATCTTTAAACAGGTTCAACAAGACATATTCTATCAAGCACAACTCCATCAGGTGGGTTTCCATTCAAGGACAACACTCTATCAAGTGGGTACTCAGCATCATATTGTCAACACACATCATATCACATCAGATTTACATCATTTACCAAGTTCATCAAGTCAAGAATAACTTTATCAGGTGGATTTCCATCAAGGACAACACAAGTCAACAATCTCATGTCTTCATCTTCATTCAGTGAGCTGCCATCAAGGACAACACTCTGCATCATATTGCCAACAATCTCCCCCTTTGGACTTGATGGCAACCACGATGGTGTTTGGTTATCACAACAGATAGGTACATTAAGAATACAATGACACCATGTCACTCTCCCCATTTTTGACACCATTATTTCTCTTCATTCAAACACCATGTCACTCTCCCCCTTTGACATCAAGGGAAAAGGGCGGATCAAAACCAACACTCTCTCCCCCTGTTCTCCTCATGTGGAAGAAGCATTCTGCAGATCTGATGTATACTGAAGTGACCAAGCTCCCCCTGAGTTCATGCTGAATCTTCAAACATATTTTTCAATGAAGTACATGACTCTATGAATTTCCTATCATCAAAGACTCATACTTACATCAAATATCCAACCAAGTGGATTTACATATGAGACTCAAGTACCCAACCAAGTGGGTTTACACATTTCAACTCAGCTACCCAACCAAGTGGGTTTACAAAATTTGACTCGGCTACCCAACCAATTGGGTTTACAAATTTGACAAGTCCTTACATGACTGAATATTACAAATTTACATTATGGGTCTCAACAAGACTTTTTCATCAAATTAAAAATATGACCATTTATGACCAACACCAGATAGTCCTCAAGAAAGAGAACATATTTCAGAATCAACATAATGCCAACAATGCATTATACTCAGCAAGGCCAATGCTCCCCCTGAAACTGTGCACCCAAGCATCCTTTCCATATGACCAAGGCTCCCCCTTAGTTTATGCCGCCTGAACACCTTCAACAGCAAGTCACCGACTACAATCTCTGCATGATCTGTCCTTATCTAATCATTAGCAGTTAGACTGATGCTCCCCCTGAACCTCTGTTCCTGATCTTCAGCTGTCATCCCAATTCTCTTATCATTAATGCATAGAAAATTTTACATTTCTTCAACTCCCCCTGAACTTATACCCCCTGTACCTGTCTTCTTCATATCAAATGATTTGTCAGGCAGAAACACAACCAAAAACTACTGGAGCTCATGTTCCGCATTAATAAACAATCTCATATTCCCCATGGTAATACATACATTTGAGATCCATTCCAATATGTGAGTAGAAACTGTAAATTTATCTTAAAATTCTAGCATATGATGGCAGTACTAATTTCCAAAGGGAAATGCAAATACATACCATGTATGAGGCAATATTTTCATAGCCAAGAAGTACGTCTGCTAGATGGCCTGAATGCATAAATACCAATACTTAATGAGCTAGCTCCCTCTGAGTAAATGATGGTAAAGCAGTTGAAGGGTGGGGTTTAGGGATGATTACCTTTAGCATCAAGGAGAGCGAGGGAGACAAGGGTAGCTCCCCAGTTGGTTAGATTTGTATACATATCGCCTCTACGAAGTTGAAAGAAAATTGGGGAATTGATCTTTCTGTAGGGATGACCATAATGAGCCAACTTGCCTTTCCCTTCCAAATTTATTGGATTCAATTCCCATTTGTGCCCTTGACTGCTAGCATGGAATTTGCAGAGGTGAATGAAAACCTGAATGCACTAAAAATGAAAGAGAATGGATGACACTTTCACCATCATCGATTGATTGAATGATCAAGGGATGGATGGATAAGCTAAAGCAGAACATTCAATGATATATATAGAGAGACTCACATAGTCAATACTAGACTAGGGTGTGTCTGTATTCCTTAAGATAAGGTCATGGTGTAAGACATAACATGGATTGTGTGCAACTATAGACAACCCATGCACCGTGGCTACCAAAAAATGTAATCTTTGGAATCTAAACATGTTACATTTTTGAGTTTTTGTCTTATTACCCCAAATTTGTTTTTGGCCAAATCTTAATTTTGTTATTTAAAATGGAATTTTGAGTACATATATGGATTCAACACCTTGAAAAAACCCTAGAGCATTACATTTTTGTTGTTTGTAGATTGAAGGACCTAAACTAATGCAACATGGTTTTGTGGATGCCATTTCTAAATTTGGGCTGGCCAAATTCCTTTTTGACCTTTCTACCACCTATATAACCAAGTAATTTTCTATCACCTGTATAACCTTGCCTTTTTATAAAAAAAAAGAGGTTCCTACACTCAAAGGATTGGCTTTTCCTGGCCATGGGGCAATTAGAATGTTGAAATTCTATAACCTTTTGGATGATTAGAAGATCCAATTTTTCCATTGCTAGCCTGAACTAAGTTCAAATTGCGGTTTTGGGTGTAAACTATTGGTCAGTTGAAACTCATTTATCAACTGCACTGTCTAAGTAAAGCCTAGATAATATCTAAGATGAGGAGGCTGGACCTATTTCAGGCTGTTGTACTCAAGCT